>OW679202.1:69652940-69684060 GCA_940337035.1 Agriotes lineatus
GTTCGTTAGTGTAGTGCACCCGTCTGTTAAATCAGGATTTGATAGTATTTGGAAGTAAACACCCGTTGCCTCCTCAAAACCGAAGGTATGCGCTGTATCTATATCTTCACGGGATTTGACATTTGATCGAATTTGCTTCTGGGCCTTTTCGTTTCCCACATAGCAAGTAACCCCAAATTTCTTCATGTGGAACGGTTTCGTTCCAACTTCTTTGCAATTGCGACTATCCTTCAAAGCAAGTTGTCACATTTTTTACAATCCACCTTCTCTGTTCCAGCGGGCCTAGTTACCGCTCTTGCGTTTCTTTCTGCGATTTGAAACCGCATAGCTGGTCGAACTGCGTTTCTTACAGAGGTTTTTTATTATAAATTTTAAATTCTCTCCAATTTTTTAACTAGTAATATACCGTCTGTTGTTTAACAATATCATTTGTTTAATAGTTATATCTAGTAGTAGTTGTTTACCGACATCATTTACTTTGTGTATTTTACGAATTACTTTGTATTTGGCATTTGTCAAGAATAGTAAGGGAAAAATTTTACTAAGAAGCGCACCAGTCGGTCTTGTTTAATGCGATAAGCTCTATTTTATTGATAAATGCCTCGTGCTGCGAGGAGACATCTTCGACAACTGCAACGCAATACCTGAATCGTGTCATTAGATTTTTTAGCGCCAGCGGAGGCTCACTTCATTGAGAGTTTCATAAACTTTGCCCGAATCGATTTTATTTTGCATATATGAATTTGGTGCTAGTTATAGATTATCTATAATTTGAATTTATTCAATGTGTGCCTTTGTTGGCTATAAATTAAATCAGGTTAATTCTTAAAAGTGTGATATGTTAGGTTTAAAATATTTGATATTTTGAAGGTGCATTATTTTTAACTGGCTATATCCCGTGGCGTATGCCGCATTTAAAATGTAGGACGAATTTAATAACTTTTGTTGCACTAAAGAAAGTTTTAAAAGAACGGTAAAAATTTCAAAAACTGTATTTTCTAATGTTCAAATATCAAGTGTCATGTCAACCGAAGCATCGAGAACTCGATTTGTAAAGGTGTATTTAAACGGAGCGTGTGGGCGACCGCGGGTCCCATTCAGTAAGGCAGTAATAAACCCTCCTTATTATTAAATAAAATGTATTTGTGTTCTTAGTTTTAAAAAACACAACCAATAAGCATAATAAGTAGCTGTTTTCTGTGATAATACCTCTATTAAAAGTAATGGAACGTTTGTATACAAAAACCCAAAAATAGTAAACCGTTGAAAGAAGCCTTGATACTTTTTCCGGTTTAACACTGCAAGTAGTGTTGTGCATTGTTTAAGAGGTATGATTACTATGTTTACCATTTTTGCAATATTTTGAACCCTAAAATGTAATGCAATCCTGGGAGAATCGCCAATGTAGCGTGTAAACATATATGTACCGGTTAGAGATGGAATTCTGAACCGGACAGAACGTTTGTGACTCTGATAGGGGGGCGACGTACTTTGTGAAAGTAAGCTGTTTTATGTAGTTGTTGGCGTAGGCGATTATGCGAACCAATAATTAATTATAATCCGATAAGTTGCAACAGTTCTGAGACGACCCTGCGAACGCTGCTATACGTACCCTTAGTTAGTGAGTTAGATGGTAGCCACTGAAGATTGCATATATTATATTAAATGGTTACATCATATTGACAGATTTTTGGCAATTACAGCAGATAATAAACGCAAGAGGTTCTCGCTCATACTGGATGATAATAATATGATAATCCGTTCTTCCACTTGGTGGTCCCGCAGAGGCATGTTGTTCCGCAGCAGTCGAGCGGGTTTTACAGTAACTGCTGTATTGTGAAAGACCAATAGACACGGGTTCTTACTGATTCTATATAGTTTGTAATAAGAGTTAATCTAGAGGATTACTATTGGACAGTACTAGCGAAGAGTGCAGACGGCTAACCCAATCACTGAAGGTAGCAATGAAGCGATAATGGGTTGACTGACTGTTGTAAAGCCGAATATTGTAAAGTCGCTGCTGGAAGTATGAAAGAGCCAGGGGGCGCTCAGGGGAGTACAATTAATATTATTATTGGTGAGATTTACAGAACAGTACGCCACTGTACCCCGTAGCCGCCTTCTGGTCGTGGATGGGTTGCACCCATCACTTTGACACAGTGTAAAAGTATTAGAAATTTAATTTTGACATAACTCACAAAAAACGCGTCTAACAGGTAGTTTTAAGTAAATCTGGTGTTGTGGCTGTATGGCAACTAGCGCCTACATGGTTAATTGTTATTAAGAATTATTTGAAAGCCAGGATAAACTCATCAAACAAAACCTATAAAATTGCTGTTGGCTGCTTAAGATAGATTAATTGATTGGAATAAGCTAAATCCATCTCTTGGATAGGTATCTCCATACAAAATGTGTCGATGTATAAAGATACATAACACTTCGTAGAAACACTTTTAATTAAGATAAATTTTTGTAATAAACAATAAATATCGGTTTATTTACGTCAACAATACTAACCTTACTCTCTGCAATGAAGCAACTTCCGAGAATGCCACGCCGTATGTCATATGGAAGCGGTGGATAAACGTAAAAGCGTAGGGCTTTCACCTAACCTTAGTTTCAGAAAGAGCTGCAACTTGTGGCCCGATACCTTTATGTCAAAGGCATCGAGTACAACATATAGTTTTGCCTTTATCCATCTAAACAAAGTTCTGAACTAGATTAATTTCTCGTAAAATATTAAATCTGGTTAGATTCCCTACATTGAATGCTTTTAATAATATCTCACTCTACGGCCACCTAAAAAGCTTCTAGCTTAGGAAATAGCAATTCTGTATGGACTTAAAACGTTGAAACTTTTAATCCTAACCTCACTTTTGCAATCAATTGCAGCTTGTTGCTCGAAATCCGTATGCAAGACGCATCGAGCAAAAGGTCAAAGCTAATAATTAACCAGCGTTACGCAGATATTGGGAAGCCGGGCCCCTTTGTATTTACGGTTTTAGATATGGGGTGTATCTTAGCGGATTTTCAGCGTAGACCGCGTCCTTATTATTTATGAAACAGTAACTGACCTTTCGCACTTTGAAGATATGACCGCGTTGTGAACGTTCAAATTCGGGCGACTGCTTCAAAGAGCTGCTAGCCAATTGTTTGTATGGGCCTCACGCAATAACCGTGTTTAACAAAACAGTTAAGACCGTTGCGAGTATGCAATGCCAGGAATGTTATTTAAGAGGATTCGAATATAATAGTGTAAACAAACTTCATTTTCGATAGGGGATGTCTATATGTGATCTTTAGACTTAAAAGTAAAATCTATAGGAAATGAAAAGACGAGTGCTAACGTTGAAAATCAAGTAAATCCGTGGAAGGAAATATTTAGGATTTCACAAAAATAAGCAAGAACTCCAGCACCTACAAAAAATATAGCCTTCAGACATGCAAGCAATTTGATGATCGAAGATTGTTATCCAGTTTTGTTAGCAGTCATAAAATAAGAATGGTGACATCCAATATCTAAACAAATACATGCCAGTTATCCGATTTTTAACATTTTAAATACGTGTTTGAAATGTTCAAGCAAATCGTCTAATCTTAACATGCGATCTATGAAAAAGTTGTGTAGAATATCAAAAGTTTCTGTATGAAGTATTATCACTTTGGCAGCTAAATCATTAATTATACAAATATAAATTGGTGATATCATAAGTATCATGATCTTACTGTATATTATCCATTTTATTTTTAAATGGATATTCCAATAATCAAATGTGTCGTCAAATTGGTTAGACATGCTGAAGATGACGAAATATATTTGAAATGCTGCATTGGTAGTAGCCATCGGTGCACGCTATAGTATTACAGTAATGACGTAATGGTGTATTCTACATTTTTATTAAACGCTGAATAAGATGATTATGGTAGATTTTATTTAGATATCGAGAACCCCGCTTCTGGTAAGCACCAGTATATAATTAGCTCAATTTCGATAAGAAATTCTTTGTACAGCATAATTTCTGACTATCATGAAAGTGATTTACCACATATTCTTGTTGTTTAAGCTTCAGTAAAGGCATTAACCCTTTGCATAATTACTCATCATGAAGATTATTACAACATTTCTTTCTGTAGATGCAGTTTTTGTACCTATATGATAAACACAATTAGGTGAATGTTAATTTTGGAATTTATCTGGAATGAGGTATGGTTTCGTGCAAAACTTATTTGCCTTTAAAACACTTTGGATGCTACTCCCATCTGGGATACAAGCTCATCGTCTGTAGGTACTTAGTGATGATAGCCTCTTAACCTGAAATCAAGAGGGGTTGGAAATGCTTGCTCTTATTTTATTCAGTGGCTTTGGTATTTTAGTAGAGATTTAGTAAAATGCAGTGGGATTACACGGAGATTTGCCATGGCAAAAATAAGCCTATTTAATCCCAAAAACATAAAAATCTCGGCTGCTAGCTGTGACTACCACTAGGAATTTGCTAAGGCTGTGTTTTACTTTATTTAGCTTTTATATAAAATGATGTAGTGGAAGCCAGGGAGGTGGCAGTTTATTATTTTCTTTATTTATTTTCCTGTTGCGAGCAGAGGGTATTATTTTTTACGTGCACTTTGTGAAACTTCCATCAAAACGTATAAAGGCTTCATTAAAGGCAGTCTGAGCAGATCGCTGCAGGCGACTTTACACCTCGGTGGAAAGAGTTAAAACTTACTACTTTGCTGCAAATGCGAATGATACACCGAACAGGTTTTAATGCACAAAAGGATATTGCAGATCAAAGAGTGAAGACGAAGAAACATGAGAAACTCTGTATCGCCGAAGTGCAGCTTTACGAGGTAGTAGGGTTATAAAACCTTTATTTATGATATTAGTGTTATGAATATCGGTCTTTAAACGGATTTTATGGTAAGCGAATTGCGAAATTTTATTTTGATTTATACTGTACTATAACATTTGACAAGTAAAATTTCTAATTTGTCGCATTTAGTCCAGTATTGATCGCGAGCACTGCTTGAAACAGTGTTTTCTTTTTAATAATCTAAGATTTGAAGATATCATCCGCATTTTCACACATAGTTTAACTTATAGAGTGCATAAAGTGCACACGGAGCTACACAGATTTAGGGTATTTTATGCTTCAAGTTACACTCCTGTGAACTCAATAAATTTATTCAAACGGTACTCAAGGGCGCTTAAAACATTCTTAGGCCTTCAAAATGGCTGTTCACTTCATTGATCACTTTCCCATTTGATTGAAATTCTCTACCAGCCAGGAATTTCTTCAATTTTGGAAACAAAAAGTAGTTGTTGAGATACTTACGGACACGCTTTTACCCTTAAGGCAGCAAATGTGGCATTCATCTGGCCGAGACCTTATTCATATCCAAAACATTGGTAATTATATAATGTACCCGTTCAATTGAGATGCCCGCAGTATCAAGTTACTTGACGCACTACAACGCGGCAGTTAAAATAATATTTTGGACTTTTTCAGTGATTTTTGTAGTAGCCGCAATTGGCGGCCGTCCACTACAGGGATCATCTTCATAGCTCTGACGTCCGCGCTTAAACATGACACTTGTTGGCTATTTGTACTGACGGGAACGCATGCCTCAACAAGTCATTTTTCACGACGTATTTAATCACTACGCGAATTTCAGTTTAAAAAACGGGGACTTATTCAACCGGTTGTCAGCTCTAAACTGCTTGACAGTTAGCTGTGAATCTTTGTTTGTGTCCTATGTCCAATAAACTTTTTCAAAAGCTATTGTGCCAATAGGTGAGATTATCGTCGTCAGGAATAATAATGATTTATTTCCAGCCAATTAGTTCGGAATGGTTTTTATTTCTATTTTGTCGACCTCTCAAGTAACGCATTATTCCATACATCTTCCATATCGATTTCGATATTGGAAAAAGCAAAAGTTATTCTTTAATTGTTGATTTATAGCTAATAGTAAATTTGCAATCAAATATTCTTTGGCTTTAATATTTGTTCAGTACCTGCACCTCTTTTTCAATATTTCTACACCTTATTATATTAAAATAGATATTAAAGTAGACTGTATAGATGCATAGTTTATTTGGCTTGTTGCTTCACTGATACGTAAATTAATGAAACACGAAGTAAATAATCAACACCAACTCAGTAATAATCAAACGTATACACTAGTGGGGAAAGAACTGTAACAGTAAGCTTAACTCCGCAAACCCTTTTATACAATGCTGCCCATTATATGATAAATAAAAATTTCGTAATTTCAGGATTGGGAACTCCCAAATTCAAAATGTTGATATTTTTTAGGGTATACGATGGTTCATGAGTTGCTGCAAGGCTGTAATGTACAAATTTATTTGGATTTCTATATTAATTGTACCTTTCACTGTCAAGCTTTATTACTTTAGAGTGAATCTAGATCGCAGAAATTCTTCCCTAGAGATTCATCCAGTTGTTGGCGTCTTATTTTTTGTCATCAAATTCCGTTTCTCATATCTTCTTTGATAAAATGATTGCCTAGCCTGTAATAAGAATTACATACATTCAAAGTTTCATAGCTAGGACTTTTCTACATATGTCAAAAGGCATTTTGTTGTAAACCTTCTTCTAATCTCATCGTTCTTTATCTTGGTTTTCCTTCTACCTCCATAGATTTTTTTAAGATATACATAAAACCCAAAACTCGCATATCTAAATACCAACATATTTACTTTCGTTTAGTTTGATACTTTCTCTTTACGTAAAACGACCTGCTCTAGTACATTATCCAGTTATATTTCTTTATTTATTGTAGCTTTACGTGCCTCGACTGCTTGTGGTCATGGCACGGGTATAAAAGATTTACAAACAATAAACTACATGCTACGGCGTTATTTATATACATTTCTATGTTTCCTTTATGGTTATTTACTTGCTTAATGTTCTCATTACCTAGGTTGACCTCAATTGGTAGTTCAACCTACAATACTTTCTTATATTGTTTTTTAACATTGTTTGTCATTCCGTTTCGTCGGATAGCCTCATAGCTAATAGTAAGGTACTGTATTTATACGAGCAAGCTCGTCCGCCATTTTGAGTCACTGGAAGTGGCGGCAAATTCAAATTCTAGTTACTTTCCAATTAGCATACGGTAAGTCGGAATAACAACGATCATATCATTTAATTGTACCGCCTTAAAAGAGATTGGTTTTTAAACAAATAAAAAGAAAACAGACAAAATCGAAACATAAAACACTGTTAACTAACACGCAAGTGGTTCAAACTAGAGAGCTTCAAATAGTAACTTAGTTCAAACAACAGTGACGAGTGACAGAACTCAGTAGAGCTGACAGATACAATTGACAGCACAGAACAACACCTATAGATTTAAATAACCACACTTGGATGAAGACTGTAATTATAATTAGCATCGTAATGGAATGCACCAAGATTTAAATCAGCATGCATTGTTCGTCTGGATCGAGCAGTACGTACTCCAACGGTTTCTAGTCTTGCTTGGTTGACAGACGACAGAACGCACGGTTACCGGTCAGCGCAGCCAACGGCTGGGCTCTAAAATTCCTGTGACACAAAATCTAGTGGGATAAGCTTGCCTGGTTAATACAGCACTCTAGCTAATAGCATTACGTCATCAGTATATAAAAGTGCTCTTATTCCAACGCTTATCACTTTTATTTGTTGTTCAGATATTTTAACCGTACACTTAGTTACAGTTAAAAATTTCTTTCTGGAATGAATTCCTATTCTTCGGTACTTTTCTCATACATACTTTTAATTTTTTTCTTTCTTTTAAACTTTTTGATATTTGTCCAGAGGCAAATCTATCGTGTGTTCCAAAAAAAACTCATTCGCAGCATGCCATGATCAAATTGTAGTTTGCCGTAACTTGATATATACCCATTGAAGCAAATGAACTACCATAAGTCAGAGAGAACTAAATTACATCTTGACCTTGAACTATTCTTCTAAATATATACAAAAGACTTAACAAAAACAATTTTTATTGACCCTTATCATTATTACACTCGTTGTTGTTGTGTACATGCTATCTTATTTTCCTTTTTGCTTGATGCAACTAAACTAATGCAGTGTAAACTTTTACCTGTCACAGTGACAGATGTGTTCATAAACAAAATGCAATCTGACATTCACCTACGGAGTTAAGCTAAGACATGACTAGATTTTTATCTTTGTTTCCAAGGCCTACCCTAAATGAGTTTTTTTTTTGGGACACACGGTATAAAAGCTTAGATTCCTTGATTCAGCATTGCTTTGTTTGATTATTGTATTACTAGAAGCACAATGTTATTCGTCTAACTAAATTGAATACTGAAGTGAAATGTGTTAACGTAGATGATGGTTATCAAAATGAACAGTTTCCCCTGGTTTTCTATATTTCAATTAAAATATATTGATGCTACTAGGGACTCTTCTTATAAGGTTATATCATGATTAAAAGTTGAGGTTAAATACATACTAGTCAGAAGTATTTGAGTTTAATTGGCCTTTTTGAATTAAAGTGGAGTGGGAAATTAGCCTAGTACAGTAATGGATTTTGGGAATAAATGCTCAACCAAGCTAACCTTCGTCGAAGTGAAGATTTTCTTATAAGCGATAACGACTGCTGCAAATCTGGCCGTGACAACCGAAGGTGATAACTAAAAATACTCCTCAAAGCACGACGAGTGAGTTAAAAGTTCTAAAGAATCACTCATTAAAGCCGTGACCAGGCAGTACTCTGCTACCCTACTCGTATAACTTTCTGTTTTGTAATGATCTATTGTTCAGTGTTGGTTCTATTTCTATTTCATTTTAGAAATGTTATTGCTCTCGAGAATCTCCTGTTAATCACAGTTTACACGAGTTTTTATGATAGCATAGGATTTAAACGTTTTATTCAGATTTGTTACACATCGCTGTATAAGAGTTTTGATATTATATATTTGAATTTTCGACCCTCTGCTACTGCAAAATCATCACTTTTGATTTATCGCCCTAACATTGCTTTTCTCCCGAGACTCCGATGCTATAAATCTGAATGGTCCGCTTAGCCTACCATTTTGTTATTAAGCGCCTCTCATCGTGCTTACTAATGCTGTAAAACATACTTGGGATTAATGGACAGCCCTGTCTTATGCCCTAATACATTATTTTTAGTTCCATGCCATTGCATAATTCTTTCGTTGCGCGAGCGTTTGCCCTTTTCCTATTTAAATTCCGTTGTATGGTTCAGAGAGTACACGTCGTTAACCAGTACAGTGCCCTCTTACCGAAAGCTGCTCACGGCAATGTCTTTTTTCTAATATCATTGCCTATTTAGCACGCCCTATTTAGTAATATTACCCTCGGTACTTTGCTACCTGCTTCCTATCTCCCTTTTGTATATCGGGCTTATAATCCCTTCCCTGCAGCTCTCTGGGAATTCTCCTTCCCATATTTCATCCAGTATCTTCGTTAGCCTTTTTATAATTCTCTTTGCACTATGGATCTAAATACGGGTAATATATGGATATGTAGTGAGGGAACCGTCTTAAAAAGTGCAGGATTGCCTATGAGCGCTTTAGCGAACGGGAGTCTAATTCGAATCGATTTGTTATCGCGAACGAAGGCTTGGTGCTTTTTACACAAACGTGACAAGAAGTAAATTTCAGGTTTGTGCGGCGCCCCAGGCCATATAAATTTTAATTTCAAGGGGAGCTAAGATTTTACGCAACGAGTTACTTCGCCCCGTATTTACGCGACAAATGTGCTTGAAGTTCATGTTATAGTTCTAGACGTTCCTCGAGGCATCACAGGTAAGTTTGCCGGGTTGCCGATTTTCCATTGACGTATGCTCATATTAAACACTTGTGTGTTACGAGAAGCACAAAACCGAACTAGTGAGTATATCTATAGGGCAATACCATCTTCTCTTATAGAAACTCTTAATTTGACCAACGTTGCGTAACAAACACATGAAGGTCTGTCAAGATGGAGAAATGAATTAAACGAAAATTAAAATTAACTCATAAACCTTTGTAGACCATCATGTTAAACCAGTTACTGTGTTGCTCAATTTAAGCACCTCACACAACCTCGTGTTGTTCAAAAGCGATAATTTGATACCATTTTCGTTTTTAGATGTTTAGGAATATTCATACGATTTGTGCTTCAACCTTAATTTAGATTAAATAAGGGTACAATACAATAAATAGCCTATCAGGCATATAATAACCTAAATGTATATTCTGATATTTTTTATTTTTCTGTAAATAGAAGCCTCAAACGCTACACAATGAAGATTTTTTTTCATTGAAAGAAAGCATCTTATAGAGAAGACATGTTGGTCTGTTTTTGCCGCTATGATTATTACAAGAATAACAAGACTAGGATATGACATCATACCAAAATTCTTTGTCGAGTGTAACGGGCTGGTTCGTATCACCTTGGTATTTAATAATGACCTTGGTAGTTAACCATTATTTTGCCAGGTATGGGACTAAACTGTATATCTTATATTGTAGTACGTTCGCGAGCTCGAATAGGAAAGTGCAAGCCAACGGCATACCGATCCCGTGTGCTATTATTAGAACTGCATGCGACGGAGTGGCGTAGCGGTTTGGTGCAATTTCACCCTTTGGAGGCAGCGGATGACAGTCGCGCAGTAATAAGTTACCTGTGCGTACGTCTAATCAAAAAGGGACGCCACGCGAAGTATTATAAAGTGCCAGCTTGGGAAAGCATCCCCAAGATACAGCAGTTCATAGAAAAAAGTTGTTATTCCGGCTGCCAGTCGAGCTTCAAGGAAGCCAGTTGACTTTGCCAACACAGGAAGACTCTGTGGGAGCCGCTACCGAAACCACGGAGCCGATTTCTCGGTCATGTTGCGAAATAAAGGCAAGTTTCATTACTCTAATTACATTTAACGAGTGAAAGTACGGCCCAGGAAGAGTGGAAAAACCAAAGCCGTAATAAGGAACTAACTGCTATAGCAACGTATTGTGCAATAGTTTTAACGAGCTACGTTCTCAAAAGCCACATGCTCGTACTTGAGGCAGAACAAGGCGCTTGCATTATTCTGTTGACATATCGCGTCAGCTGATTTCAAGCTACTGGAGTCAGGACCGCATTAAGTGACCTTGTGTGCTAAATTTAATAATTATTAAAACTGAGAGTTGTTTTACTTGGCGTTGATAATTAAAAAGTCATACCTACATTTAAGGAGTGTATTCAAGCATGTAGATTCAGATTCAGCATTTCAACATTTATATACTACCAATGTGTACCCGTTTTATATATTTTCAGGTCTGTATGTTCTTTTACAGAGTAAATGTATTTTCGTGTAAACTGTTTGGTTTTCATTTCTGGCAGGCTTTGCGTTTAATTACAGCATTATAGGTGGCAGCGGCCAGACCGAAATTTTCTATATTGATATATCCCTTGGCTGCACCAAGGTAAGAGTGGGTCTTGTGCTTTTACGACTAAGTTAACTAGCAATCAAAGGGAAATATAACTTCACAGTAAAGTAGAGTATAGGGCACGGGAAAATCCACATGACACGAGTTGACTTTAACTTAGTAAAAATCACTAACAAGGAATTTCTTATCCTATCACGATACAAGGTTCAAGGTAACATGCTGACTGTGCGGATTGTGTTTAAATGAGATTGAATTCTGCCAAGAAGAAAAAACAGTCGTGCATTATACACTCAATAGTAAAGCTAATCATTCTACTTGTTATTATTATACATTTTGGTGCAGATGGCAATGATTAATTACGGCAATATAAAATATTCTACTCCTCAACATATAGTAGATGGTTTTGGACAGTATTTTAACAGTGTCTATCAACCCTTTCAACATACCGACAATATTCATAAGCTTGATCTCTCCTGTTATGATAATCTACCCTGTATCAATCTTATTTCCATTTCTGAAAACGATATCATTTCCGCCATCAAGAAACTGAAAAACAAACCAACTGCTGGTTTTGACCAAGTGCCTAGCTATATGATCAAAGACTGCACAAACGTTCTTACTTCTCCGCTTTCAATCATTTTCAATTTAATCTTAAAAACGTCGACATTTCCTCAAATCTGGAAAATTGCACGTGTTTGTCCCATCTTTAAGAATGGCGATATTTCCAATGTTACGAACTACAGGCCCATTGCTATTCTCTCTAACTTTTCCAAAGTATTTGAAATTATTCTGTACAAACACATATATAGTAGTGTGAAACATGTCATATCATCTTCCCAGCATGGATTCATGGAAGGCCGCTCCACCATCACTAACCTCTGTTGCTTTTCGCAATTTGTTTCTGAACAATTAGATAATCAAGGCCAAATCGATGTTGTTTATACAGATTTATCTAAAGCTTTCGACAAAATAGATCATGGTATTTTACTTCAAAAACTACATAGCATTGGTGTTAGTGACACAAATGTCGCACTATTCAAATCGTATTTACAAAATAGACCACACCGTTTTGTGTATAATGGGTATAGATCTACTCAATATATTCCCACATCCGGAGTGCCCCAGGGCTCTAATCTGGGGCCCTTACTATTCCTCTTATTCATCAACGATCTCAGTTATCAATTGCAGTGTAATGTACTTATGTTCGCTGACGACGTAAAAATATTTTCATCAATTGCAAGTCACCATGATGCTATGAAACTTCAAACCGACCTTACCATACTCTCCAACTGGTGTAAGAGAAATAAGTTAAATCTAAATGTTAGCAAATGTAAAATTGTTACGTATTCTCGTAAAATTAATCGAATCCTTTTTGACTACACATTAAATTCAGAATTGTTATCTAGACTACACTCAATAAGAGATTTGGGTGTGGTATTTGATGCTGAGTTTAGGTTTGTAAATCATATTAATGAAATTGTGTCTTCTGCTTATAAAATGTTAGGTTTCATAGTACGCAGCTGTAAGGAATTTAAAAATATTTCTACTATTATGGTATTATATTTTGCTTTTGTACGCAAGTATCATATGGAATCCAATTTATGAATGTCATATAACGTCTATAGAAAATGTACAAAGAAAACTTTTAAAATATTTGTGGTTTAAGGTGTACCATGTCTATCCGCCTAGAGGTTTTGAGCACTTAACCTTACTAAATACATTTAATATTAATTCATGTGAACACAGAAGGGTACGTATCAGTTTGACGTTTCTCTTTAATTTGCTACATAATAAAGTTGAATGCTCATATTTGTTGCAAAAGTTAAACTTTCACGTGTCTCGAATACATTCTAGACAGTCATCGCTATTCTATTTACCTGGCGCTCGAACTAATATTATATTTAAATCTCCTATCTATACCATGTGCAGTAATTATAACCGTATAAGCAGCCAATGTGATATCAATAATTGTACATTACCAAAACCAATAGAACTTATTGGTGAATAGACAAATATATTTAAGTTATTAGTTATTATATTAAAATAAATATCAAATAAATATGAATTTATGATTAGTTACTAAGTTATACTTACTCTTACTGGTTATCCGTATATCTAATATTGTCTTGTTATTGGCTATATGCTGTTAGACAATAAATCCATTATTATTATTATTATTATTATTATAAAATCAATAAAAATCGATCACAACTTTAATGTGCAAATGCAATGAATTGGAATATTAGCACCACTTCTGGTCTAACAATAATAAAAAGGTTTTAGGGTAGGCTTGGACGGTTCATTGGTTGTTGCCTTTTCTAAGTTGTCAATCGAATTGTATGCTGAGTTATTAATCAAAATTAATAGTTGAAGATCAGTTTTTGTATAAATTTAATAGAAATAGGTAAGTAACTTCGATTGCCTTGTCTATTTGAATCGCATCAACTTTAACTTAAATTGGACATGACTTAATGGTATGACTCGGTTTACATCGCTTCAATTTACACACTCTTAATTTTCGCGCCTCTCACACATTATGGTTGGAGGTGTTATGAATCACACCGTTTACAATGTCATGACATTGGTAAAAAACTAAATATAATATGATGAAAAAACCAAATTATATTAATCATACAGTAGGATTCCATTCGCCACTCGCCACAAGTGATTTCTTTTTGCAGTTCTCAATACTTAAACTTCATGATACAGATTGTTCATACTTAATGTTTGGCCATAAAATAGTCTACTGTGATAAGTTTACGGAAATTAATTAAAATATAAAACTAGTTCATAACATGTACCATATAAACTGTCTGTACGCAAGAATCAGCTTTGGTGTCGGCTGACTAGGTCAAGTTGCAATGTTGTTATTGCGAATAAGGAATTTTTGTGCAGACAGCAGTATTACAATTGTGTCGAACGGCTCACTAGGTCACGTGTTGATTAGAATAAGCAAAACATGACACAAATAACCTGTAGTATTGTAATTTTATCTGAATTTTAATACACTTTCTAACTTTGAGGTGTATTCATTTGTGAACAGACACAGGCTACAAAATGTCTTAAAGGGGTAGTTAGACCTAGCTATTTCGTTCACCTCTTACCCTATAACCTGTCATTCCTTCACCAAGTTTTAACCCCTTCAGTAAAATAACTTGGTTCTATAAATCCACCAATTACAGTTATGAAGTGCTTCCTAAACGAGTGCAACATAGAACAAAACTGAACAAAATATAGGTTAGTGGAAATAAATTTAACTCTGTGTTTAAATTAGCCATACATAAGTCTGCTTAAACTAAACAAAGTGGTAAGGAGCTAATAATGATTTTAGTTCAACACAATTGCATTCCATATTTGTCTTTTTTGTATAAGCCAGTTCGATTTCATTGTACCAACAGCCTCGCAGCAGCTTCCGAACATTGTAATAGCTCAGTGGATGTCTACATTCGGGACTATAGAGCCCTGCAAAACATCCCAATCCTTCGAAAAAGTCGACATCGGTGACTGCTCATTGTCTGGTAAGTTCGGGAAACCAAGCAGTTGAATGATTGCGCAATTGCGATGGAACAGACAATGGCCAGCACTGTGTCGAGATATTTAACTTGTTTGTTACTTCGTATTTGATTACGCTTCACTGCATCCGATTAGCTGACTAAAACACTTGATTTTCCTACATGCGCTTCGAATAGATTTCATTAATCGATTTGGATTGTACTGTCGAATTGAATCGAGACGAATCAGTTAGATTTTTATTCAAGCCTTCTCTAAGTTAATAAAAATTTACAAAGCGAAAAATATTTTATAAGGTTCACTTAAGGAAATGACAAAAGTATACATCAACAAATTGTAAAGGTTTTCCTTCCAATGATAAATCGGATTTTTCTAATTGCACATTTGTGGGAAAAATGTTGTAAAGGTATCTGGCTGGCACTTCGCGGAGATATTCTATGGATATTGTGATATTTCTATGTATTTATACCGTGTATTCGCTTTATCAATGTATGATTCACGTCCGACAAATGGGTTACACTCGACCTATATTGTGAAGACATGTATGGAAGGTAAATCACATGTCACTATGAGAAGGCAATTTGCACGTACACTTCGCAATAGGGGACCTCCATCAATTTATAATAAACAAGTCGATAGACAAGTAGTGTGGAGATGGGGCGGAAAAACCTCTACCCGATTTAATAAACGTTCCCCATGTGGTTACGCTTTTAATTGGGCTGTACTGTAAACAACTTTACAGGGCTTGTCGGTTGGCAAAGGTAGACTTCGTTGCCGTTTAAATGACTTTGTTCCGTGCAAGATGCAAAACCGATGAATAATTGAAGAGCAAATTGTAGAACCAAAAGGAAGTCCTCCTCAAAAATTTCTAAGTGTTCCTTCAGGCGATCGAAAATGTGAAACCCGGTCTAAAATATTTATATCCAGTTTCCCACAAATAACATTCAATGACAGCTCCTGAGAAAGTATTCCCGGGGCATAAATAATGCGTTGTTGCTTATTTCGTCCCTTACTTATTGTTGTGGAAATTTGAGGCAATTTTAGTGGCGAGTACTAAATGGGTATTTATCGCCTTCGGAGTTTAATCGCCCCCGCAAATTTTTCGCGCAGGGGAAACCCGGAGATTGATGGTCGGAAATGTAAGACTATTTGACAAAATCGCGGGCTAAGGATTCGAACTGGACACCAAAAGCAAGGTCAGTATACGCGGATAACTCAGTGAAATATATCGATTGGGTAGAGTCGACATAGACGAAGTTGTAGATATATAACCCGCGACAAGGAATTTTATTATACAAGACTATCTGCGAGTGCGAACCCTCGGGTTTCAGAAATGTAATCGGCTCCAGCACAATTCCAAACGACTTCGAGAGGAATCGGATTTATTATTTATTATTTTATTTATGTCAGCCAGAACTGAACGCGCACCCATTTAAATTTTATCGGGTTTTATACAAGGATGGTAGTAATGGAGCAACGATTCATCTAATTTCGTCGCATTCATAAAATATTTCCTCCCGAGCCGTGCTAAAGCTTGGGTAGACAGAAGATACCCACTTATCTGTTACTGCATTTAGAGCGAAATCGGCGATTCGGACTCGGTACGACTGCTTTAGAGCTAATTGCAAGGCGGGATAAAATTTTATTGGGGTTTTCTAAATACCAAAATTATAACATTTGCAGAACCAATACTATTAATTATAGATGAAGAGATCAAATCACACTTTATTATTGACACATCACATAATTTTCGATAAGGCGTACTTCTAAAAATCTAAATTAACCAAGTTTGCTATATGGAGATGTTCTTTTCTCAAAAAAGTATCTCGAGGCCTACATTAACCTGATTAGTTTCACTATATCAACAGATGTTATTAATATATATTTTCTTGTCTTCCCAACAGTTTAAGACTGAACGAAATAGAAACAACTTCATATAAATGCAGGTAATGAACAACAAACACACCATTGAGGCCAATTTTCTTCTATGGTGTGCCCCAAGACAGAGCTATGGACCCCTATTGTTTATATTTGATATTATGCATGATTTATTTAAAATCCCGCCTGTGAAAGAACATTTTTAATCATGTGTCTGTTTACAGTCCCTTAAGTAGAACACGTGTTTTTTCATTGACCCGTTTCGGACGGAAAATACAGTGCAGAAGGGCTCGATCGCTGTGAATGCAAGCGAGGCAGACGCACAAGCGTTTTCAGCCGTTGTTTGGAAGCGGCATAATTTTGTTGCGACGCTCGGCTTAAGCCAAGTTTTATTTCGCTAAAAAAGAGTCAGTTGTGTGAGTAGGAATGAGAGGGAGCGAACATTTTACCCAACCTCCGTCTGGCTCGTTGAAACATGTGTGTAAGTTTTGGCAAAAATGTATACGCGGCCTCTCCTGTCTGGTATCGCGAGGGTTTGGGGCTGCTGAAAGGATTCTAACGCTAGTTTCCAGAAAGGCAACAAGTGGTCGTTGGTTCTGCTACGGCAGAGACCTTTGGCCTTCGCCGTCCAACGTCGAAATTAAGTGAAACTGCTTGGGTGTTTATCGGTCAAGTTCTTGGGCATTCAAGTGACGTTTTGTGTAATTATTAGCCGAAGAGTTCCTTTTATCACGGTGTTGGCAGCTTCGAATAACGCCTCGTTTGGGCGGATTAATATTGTGGGAATCTCTGTTAGGCTTATTTTGGCATAATAAAGTTCCGTTTAACGTCTCGAGTCCTTGCCATGTTGTTACGGACTTTTTGTTACCTTTGTTAGGGATGTTAACGTCGTCCAGACTCCCCTTGGGAACGACCACCTGCAGCTTCGTTGGACGTCGAGTTGCAGTAACCTGGACGCCTTAAGGAACCGTATTTTTGTAATAGTTGTATAGTACCTACATTACAGTGAACGAAATGATTTATTGAAGTGTCAAATATTTTCGCGATTCGTTACCTTTAAATTACTCAATTGGCGTTTACTTACTTATTCTTAATATAGATCCTTTTCAATTAGCTGTGTTTTTCTTTCTGATGTTTATGATATTTGCATGCGATTTAGTGTGTTTTCTTTTGTAAAAGGAGTTTAGGAAGCTGCACAAAAGTTTTCCCGCAAGGTAAGTTCAACGCTGTTGTTCGTGGTTGCGTCGACCAAGCACTGCCAAGGTTGAAATTAGAAGGTATACCCATTTGCTTCCACTTTTCTCATTGAATTTACCTCACCCCTTATTAGGAAAGCGGTGGCGCCTTGGCATCTAACATCTGATTTTGTTTTAATAGGCCGTTGCTCTGGTTAGTCTCGTAATTGACCACTCCTATCTCCCTGAGTGACGCCGGCACCCATTTTTGTTATAGGTTGGGGCAACGGTTTTTTGTAATTCCCGATTTGAGTCATTTCACGTTAAGTAGCTAATTAATTTTGTGTCATAAAGTCTCGTTTATGTTGTAGCAGTTATTTTAGTAAAAAAAAATTACCTGATGATCTATATTTTATTTTCAGTATTGATCTTCAATTTTTATAGCTTCTATGAGAGGATTAGATTGGGTAGTTTTCTAGTTTCTACAGCCAAATGGGTTAAACAGACCATAGAAAATGCAATGAGAACAATCATCCAAAACCGCCATACTATATCTACCATGGTTGTTTTTATTATGTTGCATTGCTTGTTTAAAAACTAAATTACAATGTATTCAAACGGTGCTATCTATAATATCATGGAAATACAAAGGCCGGTATAATAACCAAAACGAATTATAGGATCATTAGCAATAAAAACCTTGGCGTTAGCCAAAATATCCGTGACAGATAAATCGCATATAGCATATACAGCATGCCGGTGTTATGAGTTTTAGAAGTTACTCAGGCATTAATATGATTTAAAATGGCATGAATTTAGAAAAAATGATTTCAGTTTAAAATTGAGAAGAAGACGAAGAATACAACATACATACAAGAAGTAGAGCAGAAAATAAAACAGAAACACCTACCAAATAAAAGCGGCGGAAACGCCTCATGAAATAAACAGTACGCATATTTCGATCAATTTATTGGAGTAAGAAGGAGCCCAGAGGCCTGAAGAACTATAAAAGTTGGCCCAAGAAGAATATGTTCAGAGTTAATCAAATATGATCTCAATAAAATGTATAAATGGAAAACTTGTGCTTAGAGAATGACGAATATCTTACACAACCCCTATTTATAAAAAGAGAGCGCGAAATTACTCTAATTACTATAGAGGAATTGCAGTTATATGTATGTACCATCAGTTGGTTACACTCTAAAATATTGAAAAAATATGACAGAAGCATATACATTCACATTCACCAGAAGAATAATCTCGTTTTATGAGTGGAAGACCTACATTTGATATCTTTACCTTAAAATTATTGCTTGAAAAGCGTTTGCAAAGAGACAAGAAATATCTATATCTACTTGTATTGATCATTCTGAAAAGAGGTTACGTTAATGTTCCCAGGAAACGATTATGAGACATTATGGACATGTTAGCCGAATGGATGAAGCAAGATGGCCGCAAAAGGTAGGTATGAAAATGGAGTCCAACGGAAGAAACGAAATAGAGTGCTCCAGAGAAGAAGCTAGAAAGACGAGATACTTTAAGTGATCATGTTATTGTGGGCCGGCGATAAATGCTGTATTAATCCATGAAGCAAACAACTTTATGACTTAGATACTGTCAGATTCCTTGGCGATTAAAATATAACGTAATAGTTACTGTTACTGCTTTCTGGAGAAATAAGTTTATTTAATACGTAATCATAACTTGAATATTAACTTCTTTTAGAGAAGTATTTAGTCATTTTGTCTATCAAGTGTTGGAACATACGTAGGTATAAATAGAACTGACAAAAAATAAGTGAATTAGGCACAGTCTGGCGTTTTATAAAATTAGTTTGGCAAATATAATTTCCGTAAATAGCTTTTAAAAGTGCCACAAAACCTACTCATTTGGTTTACTAATCACGTTGTGATTGCTAATTTATTATAATGATATTATAATGATTGGATTAGGTTTGACGCACTCAGATTGCCTGATTATTAGTGAAGCACGCTTTCTAACCAACTCACTGAATTCGTAATTTCTCGAAAAATGGCTACATTTGTGGTCCCTCATTGTCTAGAAAGTCTGGAAAACCAAGCTAATTAGCTACAGCTGATCGAATTCTAATTAAACAGACAATGAGTAGTAACGTTTAAGAGGGTTTGCGAAGTTGAGCTTCCTCTCACTTCATCGTGAGTCGCGTTAGCGTTACTGTGGTTGCTTCTAAAATTTTGTATATGTATACTTTGGAACATTTAGGTGTAATTGAAGCAACGAGTTACAGTAGTGCATAGTATTCAAGTCTTTTGTCATGAATTTAACGGTTGTATTTGCAATCACTTTCTCTAAATGATCTGAACCAGGCAAATATTGTTTTTTAGGACTTGAACATATTTTAGTATTTTCAAGTTCCTATTCAAATCGGGTTTGTTGTTAATTTTTGAACAACGTAGCTAGATACGTTTACAGTTATAAGTACCTATTAGCTTTAAATTAATTAATCACAAGGACAATGAATAAACCGAAATGTCTTGTTCAATTTTTTTAGCAGATAGAAATACACTGTATATTGATTGGTAAACTTGCTATTAACAAATGGATATGGTTACGTTTATCACAATGGCATAGAAAAGACATCATGTCGTCACCATCATCATCATCATCTATATCATCATTATTATCAACTTCATCATAATAATAATCATGTGTTGGTGCTCAGTCTTTCCTAATTGTAGCTGGCACACAATGGATGCCAAAAGCAATCGATCGAACAAGGGATTGAGATTGAAAAAAATACAAATCTAGAAACTGTACTGTTTTAGCAATAAATTTCTAAGTGATTCAAGACGTTTACGTTAATCGGTGCCTACAGACATAACAAAGAGGCTAAGTTGGAAAAGTTCCTTGTGTAACTCTGAGAGCAAGTTCTGATGAGGTCGGTATTAATAGAGGGGTGGTTATGTATGGAGGCACAAAGTTCTTGCTTGCACCAAAGGCGTTTTTGGAACAACACCAACTGTGTGTTTCGTGATCTCTGATTTCCTGTCCGTTAGCACTAAACGTAAAATATCATTACATTAAAAGCTTCACTACCTTACATCAAAAAGGGTATAAAGTATATATCTATTACAGTAGTTAATAAATAACGGTACTATTATTTCATAATCGTTGGCATGGAAATATGAAAGGACTTTGATGGTGTAATGTTTAAGAGCATACTTATGGTGATGATGATAATGACACACTTTGAATAAAAACTATAAATAAGCTCTTACTTGTCTGAACTGTAGTAGTGGTTTGTATTTATGCCTACACCGAATGGCTTTTGAAACTTTCAAGGTCATACACTATTTAGTTGTTGAGACTCGGTTTTTGATATTTTATTTCAATTTGGCTACATCATTATTATCTTTGTTAAATCTCGTTGTATAAATAATCTCTCCGTCAGTTATCGCATCTAAATCTTCAGGCCTTATTAATTATTTGATTCCCGCATAAATATCTCCCACGGCTTTGAATTTCCGTTTGCATGAAATAGTGGGAAACCTCGCGTAACATATGCAAAGCTCCCTTTTTAGAAATGCAAAGGGTTTTGTCATTTCACCCACGCAATACGTTCAAATCTGTACGTCAAATATGATTACCCTTTGTCGGATGTACTTCAAAGTAGTGTTGTTTCCTTTCAAAAATAAGTACGTCATAGTGCGCAGGGGCAAACCCCGGAGGAGTAAATAGCTGATGATCCGTAAAAATTGGAGGAGTTTCATTTAACTAAACACTAGCCTTAAGGTATCAGATGCTCCCTAATTGCTATTGAAATTCACGAAAACAAATTTTCGATGACGGGAATTTGAAGCATATTTTAGAGCAGACAAGGGTTGCTGCGATCTCATCCGGTAATTTTTATATAAATATGCATGGTGCGGTCCCACACGGCTCGAACGCCAGCCGGGGAGATGTCATCATCGAGCTCGTTTTTGCACTCCTTCATATTACCTTATATTACAAAGTATAATTTACCCATTTACTATTCTGCCGTTGTGACTAGCTATTCGACACCCCAAACAAAGCGTTTAATTTATTGATAATGAACATCTCCGCGTTTAGGCTTCTGGAAAGACTTGAAGGAATGTCGGGATTATTCGCTATCGTAGACATCAAACCCGTCGACAACGACGTATTTTAACAGGTTTATCGAGTGCTTGGTCTTCCGATAAAGCTTATTTATTACGACGATATCCGGTTACAGCAATCAGGAAGTAGTGATTGTATCATATATGATGTGATTACTTCGGTGGGATGGGAAGAAATGTCACCGTCAGCGAGCAAGGCCGGGAGATGTGCAGAAAGATGTCATCGCTGGCATATCAACGTTGCGAATGTAATGCATATTCTTTCCACTCTTCGCAAATTTTACGTCAAAATCTCGAAGACATCCAAAGGCGAATCAGATTTGTACATAATCGAGTGAATCGACTAATCCAGTCGAGTTGCCTCGAATCGAAGATGCGTAAGCGGGAGGCGCATGTGCCGCTTGTAAATTATAAAATCGCGTGATTATCGCACCGGATCGATGCCATTCGATTGTTATGCATTAACAATACCACAGAAATAGATTTTATTTACTTATTTATCAACCGGCGATACAAATACCGCTGCCTTTGTGGAACTTATCGCGGCTTCCGAAAAAGTCCGATTTGCATGATAGCTGGCGCTAAGCCGCGCTAATGAATTCCCGCCATAAAACTTTATTGTATTTGCAGTTTTATTCACCAAACACCTTCGGATTTGATTATAATGTCTTGCCACACCGCTTCGCTGGGGATGAATGGAGTCAAAGTTCCCCATCCAGACGTTGAGCGCGACAATAAATTAATTACGCCACTGATCAACCCTTTCTAGCCTTTTCGTGGCTTGTACATTTGCATTTTCGCTCAGACGCGGATGCACTCGAATGGGATCAAATAGAAACTGCATTTGCGTATTGACAGTTCATTACTGTTAAATACTAAAAACTGAGGGCGGAAATAAACGACCTACTGAACGTTAAGCTCATCGATTCCGCGCTATTTTTATAAAAATGCACGAGGCTCTTTAAATTAGAACCGCAGTGACAACCGTCCGATGAAAATCTTTTAGCCCAGATTGAAAAACTACTGTGTTGGAATCCTGTAATATATTTTTGACCTACAAGTGTTTTTCACTAGCAATAGCCTCCATAAAATCAGCTTGTGAAACTGAAAAACATCAGTGGTCGAATCAGAGTTAAGAAAAGTTAAGTTTTTAATGCGATTTTTACCTAGTTCTTTAGGAATGTTTTAAGCTTTCTTTTTCCTTTTATCCATATTAGTCCATTATTGGACATAAGTCTCTCCTAGTCTTTTCATTTCTTCTCTATGTTAAGCTTTCTGGAAACAATTTCTCCTAGGTGTTTGCATTATGTGGCCTATTCATCTGCGTTTTGGTCACCCTGTACCCCTCTTAGTCTTTCGTTATTCATTTGTTTTTATTTTTCCTTACTACGTGTCCCACCCATCTCCATTATGATTCTGCTATGCGTTTAATAATATCTACTATCTTTATTCTTTTCCTGACGTCTTCATTATTTATTTCATCTCTCAGAGATACACCAAGCATTGTCCGTTCCACGGCTCTCTGACACACGTAGTCAGTTTGCGGTTTGTCTGGTGATCGCTATTGTTTTTTAACCGTAAGTAGCTACTGGCAAAGTAAAATAAAAATAGAACTTCTTTAGGCGGTTGGTAAGAATTCTAACTTTAATAAACAAATGTCTACTAGAAAAAGAAATTCCCGTATAATTTAGATGTGGCACTGATATTCAAGAAAAGAGATACAACAAACCTAAACAATTTTAGACCTATTAGCTTGCTATCCACAATATACACAATAATTATGCACTAGCTTTCTTATATGTCTACAAGATAGAAAAATTCCCGCATAATTCAGATGTGGTATAGATATTCAAGAAAGGAGATACAAAAAGCCACGAACATTTTAGACCTATTAGTTTGCTAACCGCAATGTATACAATTTTGTACTAGCATTTTTAAATGTGTACATTGTACAAGATAGCAATATTTCCGTATAATTCAGATACGACAGTAATATTCAGGAAAGGAGATATAACAAATCTCGAAAATTTTAGACATATTAGTTTGATATCCACAATATACACAATTTTGTACTAGCCTTCTTAAATGTCTACGAGATAAAAAAAAATTCGGTCTCATTCAGATGTGACACAGATATTCAAGCAATTAGATATAACAAACCTAGAAAATTTTAGACCTGTTAGTTTGCTATCCACAATATAAACAATTTTGTATTAGCTTTCTTAAATATCTACGAGAAAGAAAAATTCCCGTATAACTCAAATGTCTTTAAGAAAGGAGATATAATAAACCTCGACAATTTTAGACATATTAGTTTGCTATACGTAATATACACAATTTTGTACTAGCTTTCTTAAATGTCTACGAGATAGAAAAATGTTTGTTTTATTCAGATGTGACACAGATATTCAAGAAACGAGATATAAAAAAACCTAGAAAATTCTAGACCTGTTAGTTTGCTATCCACAATACACACAATTTTTTACTGACTTCCTTAAATATCTACAAGATAGAAAAATTCCCGTATAATTCAGATGTGGTATAGATATTCAAGAAAGGAGATATAAAAGCCACGAAAATTTTAGACCTATTTGCTAACCGCTATGTATACAATTTTGTACTAGCTTTCTTAAATGTGTACAAGATAACAACTTTCCCGTATAATTCACATACGACAGTGATATTCAAGAAAGGAGGTATAACAAATCTCGAAAATTTTAGATATATTAGTTTACTATCCACAATATACACAATTTTGTACTAGTTTTATTAAATGTCTACGAGATAGAAAAATGTTTGTTTCATTCAGATGTGACACAGATATTCAAGAAATGAGATATAAAAAACCTAGAAAATTTTAGACCTGTTAGTTTGCTATTCACAATATACACAATTTTTTACAGGTTTCCTTAAATATCTACAAAATAGAAAAATTCCCGTATAATTCAAATCTGAAACTGATATTCATGAAAGGAGATATAACACACCTCGAAAATTTTAGACATATTAGTTTGCTATCCACAATATACACAATTTTGTACTACCTTTCTTAAATGTCTACGAGATAGAAACATTTCCGTATAATTCAGACGTGACACTGATATTCAAGAAAGAAGATATAACAAACCTCGAAAATATGAAGTCTATTAGTGTGCTAGCCACAATATACATAATTTTGTACTAGCTTTCTTAAATGTCTACGGGATAGAAAAATTCCCGTATAACTCAAATGTGGCACAGATATTTAAGAAAGGAGATATAATAAACCTCGAAAATTTTAGACATATTAGTTTGCTATACTACATAATATACACAATTTTGTACTAGCTTTCATAAATGTCTACAAGATAGAAAAATTCCCGTACGAGTCAGATGTGAAACTGATATTCAACAAAGGAAATATAACACATCTCGAAAATTTTAGACAAATTAGTTTGCTATCCACAATAAACACAATTTTGTATTACCTTTCTTAAATGTCTAGGAGATAAAACAATTCCCGTATAATTCAGGTGTGACACTGATATTCAAGAAAGAAGATATAACAAACCCCGAAAATTTGAAGTCGATTAGATTGCTATCCACAATATACACAATTTTGTACTAGCTTCCTTAAATGTCTACGAGATAGATACATTTCTGTCTCATTCAGATGTGACACAGATATTCAAGAAGTTAGATATAACAAACCTAGAAAATTTTAGACCTGTTAGTTTGCTATGCATAATATATACAACTTTTTACTGGCTTCCTTAAATATCTACAAGGTAGAAAAATTCCAGTATAATTTAGATGTGAAACTGATAGTCAAGAAAGGAGATATAACACACCTCGAATTTTGTACTAGCTTTCTTAAATGACTACCAAATATAAAAATTTCCGTATAACTCAAATGTGACACAAATCTTTAAGAAAGGAGATATAATAGGCCTGGAAAATTTGAGACATATTAGTTTGCTATCCACAATATACACAATTTTGTACTAGCTTTCTCAAATCTCTACAAGATGGAAAAATTCTCCTACAAGTCAGATGCGACAAAGCTATTTAAGAAAGGAGATATAATCAACCTCGAACATTTTAGACATATTAGTTTGCTATCCATAATATACACAATTTTTTACTGGCTTCCTTAAATGTCTAGAAGATAGAAAAATCCCCGTATAATTCAGTTGTGACACTGATATTCATGAAAAGAGATATATCAAACCTCGAAAATATGAAGTCTACTAAACTGCTAGCCACAATATACATAATTTTGTACTAGCCTTCTTAAATGTCTACAAGATAGAAAAATTTCTGTCTCATTCAGATGTGACACAGATATTCAAGAAATTAGATATAACAAACCTAGAAAATTTTAGACCTGTTAGTTTGCTATCCACAATATACACAATTTTGTATTATCTTTCTTAAATCTCTACGAGATAGAAAAATTCCCGTATAACTCAAATGTGACACAGATCTTGAAGAAAGGAGATATAATAAACTTCGAAAATTTTAGACATATTAGTTTGCAATACATAATATAAACAATTTTGTACTAGCTTTCTTAAATGGCTACAAGATAGAAAAATTCCCGCAGAAGTCAGATGCAACACAGATATTTAAGAAAGGAGATATAATCAACCTCGAAAATTTTAGACATATTAGTCTGCTATCCATAATATACACTTTTTTACTGGCTTCCTTAAGTGTCTACATGATAGAAAAATTCCCGTATAATTCAGATGTGAAACTGATATTCAAGAAAGGAGATATAACACACCTCGAAAATTTTAGACATATTAGTTTGCTATACTCAATTTTGCACTAGTTTTCTTAAATGTCTCCAAGATAGAAAAATTCCCGTATAATTCAGATGTGGTATAGATCTTCAAGAAAGGAGATATAAAAGCCACAAAAATTTTAGACCTATTAGTTTGCTAACCGCAATGTATACAAATTTGTACTAGCTTTCTTAAATGTGTACAAGATAACAACTTTCCTTTATAATTCAGAAACAACAGTAATATTCAAGAAAGGAGATATAACAAATCTCGAAAATTTTAGACATATTAGTTTACTATACACAATATACACAATTTTGTACTAGCCTTCTTAAATGTCTACAAGATAGAAAAATTTCTGTCTCATTCAGATGTGACACAGATATTCAAGAAATTAGATATAACAAACCTAGAAAATTTTAGACCTGTTAGTTTGCTATCCACAATATACACAATTTCGTATTATCTTTCTTAAATATCTACGAGATAGAAAAATTCTCGTATAACTCAAATGTGACACAGATCTTTAAGAAAGGAGATATAATAAACTGCGAAAATTTTAGACATATTAGTTTGCAATACGTAATATAGGCAATTTTGTACTAGCTTTCTTAAATGTCTACAAGATAGAAAAATTCCCGTAGAAGTCAGATGCGACACAGATATTTAAGAATGGGGATATAATCAACCTCGAAAATTTTAGACATATTAGTCTGCTATCCATAAAATACACAATTTTTTATTGGCTTCCTTAAATGTCTACATAATAAAAAAATTCCCGTATAATTCAGATGTGAAACTGATATTCAAGAAAGGAGATATAACACACCTCGAAAATTTTAGACGTATTAGTCTGCTATACTCAATTTTGCACTAGCTTTCTTAAATGTCTACGAGATAGAAAAATTCCTGTATAATTCAGATGTGGTATAGATAATCAAGAAAGCCACGAAAATTTTAGACCTATTAGTTTGCTAACCGCAATGTATACAAATTTGTACTAGCTTTCTTAAATGTGTACAAGATAACAACTTTCTTTTATAAATCAGATACGACAGTAATATTCAAGAATGGAGATATAACAAATCTCGAAAATTTTAGACATATTAGTTTTCTATACACAATATACACAATTTTGTACTAGGCTTCTTAAATGTCTACAAGATAGAAACATTTCTGTCTCATTCAGATGTGACACAGATATTCAAGAAATTAGATATAACAAACCTAGAAAATTTTAGACCTGTTAGTTTGCTATCCACAATATACACAATTTTGTATTAGCTTTCTTAAATGTTTACAAGAAAAAAAAATTCCCGTATAACTCAAATGTGACACAGATCTTTAAGAAAGGAGATATAATAAACCTCGAAAATTTTAGACATATTAGTTTGCTATACATAATATACACAATTTTTTACAGGCTTCCTTAAATATCTTCACGATAGAAAAATTCCCGTAGAAGGCAGATGCGACATAGATATTCAAGAAAGGAGATATAATCAACCTCGAAAATTTTAGACATTTTAGTTTGCTATCCATAATTTTTTACTGGCTTCCTTAAATGTCTACATGATAGAAGAAGTATCGTATAATTCAGATGTGAAACTGATATTCAAGAAAGGGGATTTTAGACAAATTGGCTTGCTATCCACAATATACACAATTTTGTACTAGCTTTCTTAAATGTCTACGAGATAAAAAAAATTCCGTATAATTTAGATGTGACACAGATATTTAAGAAAGGAGGTATAACAAACTTTTACCAACTTTCTTAAATGTCTCAAAAGGTTTTTTGTCAAAAATGTATTATCTTGTCTTGCAATTGAAATCACCAGGTCTTGGCTTGTCTTGTCGTTACAGACCAAGGCAACCCAAGAAAAGTAAGACAAAAGTGCCGACACTAATGAGCATTGACTTAGTATTTCTCGCCCAAAGAGTAGATTTTGTTTTCCTAGCAAACAATTTTGTTGTTGTGCGGCAAGTGCTGTAATTGAAGGGCTTGGTCCAGTACTCTTTCGCCTCAGTTTGCTCATAACTATGTAAAAACTGTTATCATGAAGCCCTTAAATTTTATTGAAACCCTAGATTTTCGTGTATTTTAAGTTTAGTATAAAAAGAAACAAAATAACCAGATACTCCTCCAAAATATTAAGTCCAAAAATGAAAGACCAGCAGAAAGCATTAGAGCAGGTTTTAGAAGTTGCATCGGGCTATCGGAATTTAAATACAAAATCAAATAAAAATGAACATATATACAAACAACGTAGCAGCAGCAAACGTCAATTGATTTTAGAGGCTTTCAGTTTTCTAATTTAATTCATTATTATGCATGCAATTTTTATTATTATTTGCACTCCAAACCGTGATCGTCATAGATTTGACGTTAACGTTTTTTTGTTTTAATCGACTGTCTGTAGAGAGTATTACAACAACAACAACGACTACAAATAACCTAATAAGATCGACGGGCTGAAGATGCTCTGTAATGCAATGGCGCCGGAAGTGTTTAGTAAAAAATTTGAGATCTGATCCTAGATTTTCACCGTTTGAAGTGTACTCTGGAGTGCACCTAGACGCAGTGTTATTATTATTATGTACCTATGTAATTTCGTTTTGCAATTTACTTTATTGCAGTTGTAAGGTAGTTCACAGATTATATATCTTCTTCTTAATCTTATATTATAACAGCCGATGCCGTCCGTAAGCACTGGCGCGCGCACACGCACCCTGAACGGCCTGCATGCTAGCAAGTGGCGCGCGCACGAATGGCGAGACCGCATTTGTATTGTTAACGCTGGCAAGGCCGGACGTCGGCTGGCCACCGGATTAATCAAGAATTTTTATTGTTAACCGTTTCTCTACGTTGACAGGGCCAGACGTAGGCTGGCCACGAGTTCTAGTATATATGTTACAGGAAATGTATGAAACCTAGGAATTCTATACAATTCCTAGGAAATGTATATAATGCCGAGTCAATTTAGGAAATGTGTAAAATAATTTGTCAAAGGTTTTTTAATACATATATTTCCTAGGAAATGTATGTATTATACATATACAGGGTGGCCAATTAAGAAGGGCACTCGGCCCTATCTCGAAAAGTAATTGTCGTAAAGACTTGGGGTAAAAAAATTTATGACTAAAGCGGCCAAGAGAAAATGCTGGAAATTATTTTTAAGTTTCTAGAATGGCCGCCAGGAGGCGTAATCGCATTCTTGAATTTTAAATCCCGATTTTTGAGAAATATTCTTATATTACAGATAGCTAAAATGGACACCGTTTTAAAGCTGAGATAAATTCGATTCTTTTTTGTTAAATGCTTTTTGCTCTATCTCTTAAGGGAAAGTGGTGGGGGGTGTCCGAACATTTTCGGAAAGAAATGTCAATAACTTCAAAATGGCTGAACGGATTTTGTCAAACTTGGAGTCGTTGAAAAGGGCTTTTCTTAGGCTATCAATGTTGCCTTGAGCGGATTGATTTAGATTGCTTGTGTCGTCGCTAGAGGGCGTTTTGCGACAACACTACAAATGAAATGGATTTTCTCAAAAAAATTAAATGCAACGATATCACTTTTATTGGAACAAAAGATAGCCAAATAAGGGCCTAACACGCTAGTGAAAACCGCATTTCGATATTTGTTTCCTAACCTAAAATATCAGTAAAGGAAATTACAAATCGAAATAATGTCGCATCTTTGGGAATATTATCAGTATACCTGCCATTATTAAATCCTAATTATCCTTCTTTTAGCAAAATATATATAAATTTACTGTTAAAATACCAACATTATATTTAAAATGTCAATAATAATTAATCCTTTATCTAATAGAGTTGTCTGTCCGGGACGCTGTTTTGTCTGTCCGGGACGCTGTTTCAGCAGCCAAACCGTAAGAGATAGAGAAAAAAGTTATGAAAGTTATATGTTTGGAATGGTCGTGTCAGGTCAGGAACCGAATTTCAGTCACGTGACACTTCCGGTTTTCGAGAAATCACGTGATTTGAAAACCGGAAGTGTCACGTGACTGAAATTCGGTTCCTGACCTGACATGACCATTCCAAACATAACTTTCATAACTTTTTTCTCTATCTCTTACGGTTTGGCTGCTGAAACAGCGTCCCGGACAGACAAAACAGCGTCCCGGACAGACAACTCTATTAGATAAAGGATTAATTATTATTGACATTTTAAATATAATGTTGGTATTTTAACAGTAAATTTATATATATTTTGCTAAAAGAAGGATAATTAGGATTTAATAATGGCAG
>OW679202.1:69684160-69715518 GCA_940337035.1 Agriotes lineatus
CTACACTAACGAACCAATAGAACCAAACCTGCACCAGATTACGGATAAGTTTTTGGATAAAACCGCTTCCATTGTAGCACAAGAAAGAGCTACGAAGAATGCACCTTCTAGCATCTAAGGTAAATTCAAAACTCAAAAATTTTAAAAACCGGAAACCGGAAAATTCTCAAAAGAGACTAGAAAATCTCAGACATTAGCAAATATTACATAGGAAACCTAGTACACACAATGACGTTTAGGGTGCCCAAGGGCCAAAGCCAAGCAAACAAGGAAGATAATTATTTGAAGACCGTTACACTTCTTGTATAAAAATGTCAAGCAGTTGATTGCGAAGACTGAGGATAGGATTAAAACTGTATGCCACTATTGAGGTTCATCTAAACAATTTACTGTTTCCCTAGAAATTAATGTGGCTTTAATTTTCTGGTATAGCTAAAACACGGTTTTCTTCGATATATTTTTATTGCGAAGAGTAAATTAGATATAAAACTACTCATTTATTCACGGAAGTGAAGCTTTAGACTTTGCAAAACATGGATTTAACTCATAACATTTCTAGGTGGACAAAATAAGTTTTGCAAAAAATACCAATCAGTTAATTAAAAAAAGTAAAGTTAGATTTAAAACGCTCCTCCATTTTTGCAAAGAAAAACTGCTTGACGCGTTTTGAAAAGGACATCAATTATTTGACTGGGAAAAGTGAGGTTAAAATTAAAGCTTTAGGATTTTTTGCCAGAAATCTTCATAGGCAGAGAGTATCTTAAGAAATCGATGTAGCTTAGATGCATTTCTTTTCCTTCGAAAGAAAAACGGTAAGTTTTACTGGATACCTTTGTTTTGTATAAAGATATTAACTAGTTGATTGTGAAGATGAAGGTTACCATGGACTCTACGCCTTCATTTAAGCATTTTGTATAAAGATATTGAGCAACCAGTTGCAGTTCTTACTTAGAAGTAAAGTCAGATGAAAATTCAACGGTTTTATTGATGTAAAACTAGACAGCCTTGCGGTGGTTTCCTTATATCCAAGGGCTGGTACTTGGTTAGTACATTGTTCTTTCCATGCGGTTGGTTTATTAATGCTCTCCGCGTTGAGCTTTTGTGCAGTTTTTACTGCGGAATCCCTGGATTTAAGTCTCAGGAACATTATTTTCAGACCTTCGTGAATGGATGGAGAACATTGGTAACAACCTTCTTGTATACTCGACTTAATATTTGGAGGTTGGGTATTGCTTAGTGTGGGTAACCACTATGTTGGTGTCGATCTAAAGGTTCCGGATATAATTTCCATGGTTTGATTTCCTGACGGAGGCTCTATTTAGCCACACGGAAGAGCAGTACTGTGCAGAGGAATGCTATTTTTCATTTTTAATTTGCAACATTGCGCAAGGGCCTATTATATGTTAAAGTCCTGTCAGGAATCACCTCAAGATACTTTGGGTTGGGCTTGTAAGGTACTGAGTGACCACTCATCTGGACGTTTAAAGTTAGATTTTCCATTCTGGTGGCAGGTGGAAACAGGTTACTACTGTTTTTGTAAAACTGAGAGTTAGACGCTATTTACGAAAATTTGGTGCAATAGACTAAGATCTTGCGTGACTGCTCTCTTCAAATTGATTGAGCATGGGTGGTGATATGCTATGCAGATATCGTCGGCATACGCGAATATCCTTGAAGTTGTTGCCGGTAGACCCGCAATGTACAGATTAAATAAAAAAGGAGCGAGGACGTATATCTGTGGTAGCGCATTATTGAGTATTTTAGATTTGCAAATATTGTCGCCCATGGTTATTTGTATTGTGCGGTTGAAAAGTATAACGGTACACTTCAAGGATTTTGGTACCTTGTACGTTATTCTATCCTGCCACACCGTGTCGAATACAGCGCCGGTCGTTGAGCACTTCTCAAATCCTGGTGGTCAGAGCTAGCACTTGCTCGTCGCAGCTACGGTTTGGTCTGAACCCAGCTTGTTCTTGAGGGATCAGTCTAAAAATACTTGGACTTACCTATTCAGTGATACTCGTATATTAGTCTCTCTGTTTGAGGTTGATATTCAGTAGCACTATGGGTCTATAGTATTCTGGGTGAATGGCTGGTTGTCGTGCTTTCGTTATTCACAAAGTCATTGTACAAGGCCTCACGGTTTGCTTCCTAGCCGAGAATGTAATCTTTTCTGTGACCGCGGGGTATTTGCTTTTTGGCCGTTGATATTGTAAATTTCAAAAATCTGTGGTAATTGCATACCAATGGCGGGATCCATTGGACAATTTTACCCAAATCGGATAAGAAATTGTCTTATTTTTTGTATAATTTCACAGTGGTAAAGGGGTAGATCGGATTATTGGGGTTTGAAGACCTACTGCTTGAATTGCCGGTCGATGTTGCGAGCGTGGAAAGCCAGTTCAGAAACGTCGAGTTGTAGGTCAGGGTTTGTCTCACTGCTCCATTTGCCTGAAGGTGGACGTGTCTTTGTGATTGAAAACTAGGTACAGTCCGGAAACGTTGGTGCACTGGGCCAATTTGGATCCATTCGCATTGCACTCGCGGTGACCTCAGGAGGTAAGGTGACTGTTAAAGGCACGTAGGCATATGCACGATGTTCTAGTGTTGGCAAGGTGTTGCAAGACCATAGGGCGGTAGGGAGTTCGTAAATATTTATTATTTTTGTGTTGTTAACTTCTATAGTCACAGAATGGGTTGCGAGCATATTATGTGGCTATACCATAGTGGTTGATGGAATGTGGCTGCAACCAGGTAATATCCGTATAAGGTGCCTCGTGATTTTAGTTAGATTTTGTCATTTGTATGAGTTTCTTGAACTGCGATAATGTCAATGTTATTCTCTAGGAGAAATTTAGATTTACTAAAACCTTCTATATTCAGCTGGAAAACTTTTAGAATATGTCCAGAAGTTCTTGTATTTGTGTGGTTCTAAGAAGAGCCAAGTGAGTTCTGTGGCGTGCTTGTGAGCATGAAGGTAGTATATATGTAAGCAATGTTGTCCTGGAAATCACAGATATAGTCGGACGGCCAAATGTTCTAGCTCTTTAGCGTTACCCTGGGTGCACGTGTAGGTTTCTGCTACGGGCGCGAGCTAGAGTTACACCCCTTTAAGATTTTATTCAGGCAAATCTAGTCAGCTTTAGTGTTTTCCAAGAAATCCATTTAGCTTAGAAGCTTCTTTGTTGAAAAACAAAAAATAGAGTTGCTGGAGACATTTACATACAGATATCCGAGCAGCTGATTGCAAAGAGTGAGGTTAGACGTAGTAGTATACTCTTTTATTAACGGAAATATAAACGTACGTAGGTATTTAGAGCTTTCCAGGAAATCGATCTAGCCAAAAGCATTTCTTTCGTGTGCAAAGGAAACATAATAAAATTCGATACGTTTTGCATAAATATATTGACCAGTTGATTGTGAAGAGTGAGGTTAGAATTAACTTTACGCCTTTATTTAGGCAAATCTAGACAGATTTAGTGTTTTCCAAGAAATTGATCTAGCTTAGAAGTTTTTTTCGGTGGACAAAGGCAAAACAGTATGCAGTAAGGTGGGGAACCACCCTCGCTAATCTATGATTGCGCGGCGTGTCGCCCCTCGCGTGACTCCCCATGCGTGTGCCACTGTATGTGAATGCGGTCACGACACTCAAACATTACACTTTTACAAAATATTCACTCTCCGTTAAACCTAAGTCTTAATAAATTGTGCACTTCCTCATCTCGGCAATTTTTTGATAGCTTCATAAGAAAATATTGAAACGAAAAAGAGTCCGAGACGCGAGGTGACATTCATAGTCCTTGTGTTCCCGACAAGCCGCAGCAACGAGTGGATTTTTTGCTCGGGGCGTAGCAGGGTACAGGAGTTTATTGCAGTGAAAAAATGACCATCCAGTAGCAGTTTAATTATGAGGGGGGTAGATTGCGTGTCGCAGACTGTAAAGTCGGTTGGCAAGTTACCGAGTGGTCATTGTGCTAATGGCAAGGTGTATTGGTTAACCCTTGCTCGCAGAGATTGACTCCTCGATACGAGCTAGAGCAATATTGCCGCAATCATGCCACGAAGTCGCGCACGAAGGCTGACCGTATCAGCTCCGGCCGCAATCACGAGGTTCGCGTCAGCCCCATTTCTCATATTTCATAGCATTCCGCAGATCCCACCTTATTGTATTTTTATACATGTCTTAATGGAAGATTTGTAATAGCATGTAATAGGCTCACGCAGTTAACAAGGCACGAAGAAGTTGTAGCTTTTTGTAAGGCGGCACCTTCACCACGTCGGCAGCGGTGTGGTTGTAATTTGCGATCGTGCCTCTCTTTGAATTTCCAACATGGACGCTTGTGGTCGCCCATGCTGAAAAGTGCTGGTTACCATGGCTTTGCTTAAAACATCCTCGGAAGTTGGACATAACTAGGCAAAACAAGTTAGCTAAATACTCAAATAATTCATCGCCGGGTTAATTCTAGCATTAATTATAATGTGTCACTAGGTGCCCTTTTGGGATTTTCAAAAGTTTCTAAGGTTTACCAAAGCTCAATTAGGATTGCGGCCCAGGGACGCGACCTAGCTCACTACCAGCGTTGTCCAAGAGCGGTTTTTTGTTCTGAATTTATTATCCCTTTTATGAAATATTACACTCGTTCAGGAGATCAAGAAGATGATATATAATTTACAGTCTTCCTATTGTTAATAATAATATACTCACACTTTAAATATCCACACCCAATATTTGGAGAACAACAATATCACAAATGCTAACTAATGGAGATTATCATTTGTCCTTGACTTCTCTTAATGGGCTTTCAAAACAGAATTGCTGTTTATGTGTTATTTTACAGATAATTGCGAAAGTCCAAGCATTTATCTTGTTAAAACAACATCCTGCCGGACAATATAGTTCTGTTGTCTTAGAAATAACCTTCTGCAATGAGTTTTTAGTAGTTCGGTAAATAAAGAATGGCAGTAGTTTCCGGTCCATCAAAACAGCAGCAGCATGAAACTTGCAGCACACGTTAGTAGATCAGGTATATATTGCACTGGCTACTCTATTTTTAATTGAATTATACCAACGATCGGCAACTGGCGGACCGCGGTCCAAGTCCGGACCGCGGAAGGTCGAAAATAGGACCTTCAAAAGTTTTTTTTTTAAACCTGGTATAACAATTAACTTATTCAATTTAAATAAATGATTTAAAAATATTTTTCTACAGATAATAATATGTTTGTTCCTTCAATGTTTCTAATATGTTATTATGTTACAAGTAATAGCGTGACTCGTTTGATTTTTACTTCCTTTTACGATAAAGGGAGTATTGGATTCACCTCAAAAATTCAAAATTGAGTTTTTAACAGATCTTTACGTTTTAGAGTCCCTTGAACCCAAAAAACATGTTTTTGTTCATTGGTCATTGGTCTGCCTGTCTGGGTGTGTGTCTGTGAACAGAATATCTCAAAAACGAAAAGAGGTATGGCGTTGAAAATCCATATATAAGTTTTGTGTACTATCTAGATACGACAGCAAACTTTTGAAGAAAATCGCATAACCGGAATTATGGTGTTTACTCTTGTGATTTTTCAGTTTTTTCGATTTTTTCAAAACGGCTATAACGATTTTCTTCAAACTTTACATTTTCAATGTGTATTGATGTAAACTAGGTGATTTTCCAGTTGAATACCTCTAAAATGGGTTTCTTTTGTTTTTTTTCCTATTTTTTTATTAACTCCTATTTCAAATAGAACACCCGGCAGATTATTACATTTTTGAATTCAGCTTAAAATTTTAGACAAAATTTGTCTCTCGAACTAACGCTTTATTTTGTACGGTTTCTGTAGAATTAGTAATTTTTGAAAAATTTTGACAAATGCTTGAACATAAAAATCAAATTTTTGGCTAATTATAAGGTCACTGTAAAAGGAAGTTGTGTGCGTGTATCACAACAGATTTTTTATAGTATGTTCCCAGTGAAAATAAAAAATAATATGTAATATGAGTTTTTTCTCTGGACCTCGAAAATTTTATTCAAAAATTTTGGGACCCGTCTTAAAACTACTTGCCTACCCCTGAATTATACCTTTTATAAATGCAAACGTTTCAAATTAAAATGATTACACTTGAGACTCTTTCAGGGTTTTGGGGTCATTTATCTAGTTGCTTTGTTCTGAAAGTTTGATTTTCAAATATTTTTCAACTGTACATTAAAATTACTTGTCACCTCCAAGGTCAACCAACTGTCAACATTAATTCTCAAATTTCAATGACAAATGCTCAATTCTAAGAATTGTACGTTATAACTTTATATCATACGGTAAGTAATTGTTTCTAATTAATTGCACTTTTTAAATTGTCTTTTATTTGCTTTAGTGTTAGTAGAACTAAAGAATTACCCACCTTGTATCGTTCTTACACTACCTCCATGACAGCAATCCACTTGAAGTCAGCAACTTGGACCTTTTTCAGTTCCTGCTGTAGTACACCGCTCTCTAACAGACAGCTAACTTCCACTGACCAACAGCTGGCGAATCTCAAACTCCCAGCAGCTATCAGCATAAACTGTGCCTCACTCTGCTCTCGTACCTGCTACCTTCCAGAATGAATCGTCTTCCAAACAGCTCTCTGTCAGGCAGCTGTCACAGACGACTTCCCTGTGTCACTCCTCTTCCGACGCTCTAAAATTTAAAAAAAACTCTGTCGTCAGTAGCCAACAGAACAAACCGGATCCGGTCCTGCCTCTGCTGTCATCTTTGGAATGGATCCTCTTGCTTCTTGGATGCTTCCACAAACTCTCTAATCAGCAACACTCAAACTAATGTCATCACTTGTCACTTGTATTCTTCAAAATAAAGCTATTTCAATATAAATCTTTCATTCTTCACTTCTAAATAACAATTCTTGTGTCCATTTAGTTTTACCATGTACCAATTATCTTCTGTAACTCATTCTTCGGTTCTATTACTTATTTCTTAATATTTCACTTTTCTATTCACTACGTAGATTTAGTTATTACCCTTTTTAAAGTTTCCAAAACAATTACAGTAAAAAAGGGTTAAAATTCCAAAAAAATTTATTACATGTTTTTCAAGTTGTTATTTTTCTTATTATTGGAACAAAATTACTTAACTACGATATTTCATTCTTAATGTATTCTATTTTATAATCTTATTTGATCTTTACCTACTTTAATAAGTTATATTCTTATTAGAATCTGCATTTGTCATTACTGATACTACTGTCGCTTAAATATCCTTTTTATATTTAAAACACCTGTAAACGTTCAATATCTATCATTTCCTTAATAATTTGCTCCAATTCAGATTTATTCATTAAACTTTTTTAACCATCCGACCTTTTGAATGGGTCAAAATGGATTGTATTAACATCCCAATTTATTTTATACATTCTAAATTTAGCCAACACCAACGCATAGTGTATCATAACAACATATTTCTAATAGTCTTCAGACAACTTTAAATTGATCATCTTAGACATAACTATTGTTAAGATAAGACTGAATGAGAGAGATTTGGCTTAGCTTTTCGCCTCTCTAATTGGTTTCTGAGTAATAACTACTGAGCGATCAAAAATAAACTTGATCGCGGGAGCTCATGAACAATATAACACGGTCTACACCTCTACACTGCACTTTATAACACTACATTTGAACTACAACTAACTGTAAAGTTCATGTGACTTTGACACAGTCTAATAAGCTACACAATTTGCAAAAATATATAATTTAAACCAAATGTATTTCATTCATATAGATTAAATTGATACGTCACATTAAAATAACATTATCCACATGTTATGTCAAGACTTCAAAAATGAATTTTAAACTTGAACAAAATTTGACAGGTCTATGTCAACAACTTTTATTGTTTTCAATGGCTCCCGCGTTCAAGTTTATTTTTGATCTTCTTATACTATGTCTGTGCTATTTTGGACTTCAATTATATAATATCCAAGCACTTATCCCACCGGAAAGAGCTTTTTTATGAAAATTTTGGGAATAAGATACAATTCTTACAAACCATAATTACCTTCTACTATTTATTCTTCTTCTTTTTCTGTTTTGATCTTTTCCCTCACAGGTTGATCCTTCTCAGAAGCTGTTATTTTCTATTATTCCAGTAATCTTCTTCCAAACTTTTTTCTTGCATTGTTTGGTGTATATATTGTTCTCATTTGACGGCGGGTAGTTCCATTTTCTGTTTTCTCGTAGATGCAATTTTAAGACTTTCTTGGGCCACCTTACTTCTTCCATTCTTTGAACGTGTCGATATCATCTTCGTGCTTTGTTCTCTATACTTTTTGTAATTGATTTTGTTACCTCTATTTCTCTCCATATTCTGTCTGTTCTTATTTTATCTCTCAGAGTATACTGTAAGCATCTACCCATATAATCTAGCTCCACTGTTTTTATCTTATCTCGGACTGTCTTAGTCATTGGCCACAATTCTCCCACATACGTTGTTACATTTTCGATAAGAACTTTAATTTTTTTGTTATTCCAAATCGTCCTGTGTAGTGCTATTATAGCTCTTTTTCCTGTAATAACCATTTCCTGTATCACCCCCTTCCATTTTCCTGTGTTGGTAATAATCGACCATAAATATCTACATTTCATGCATGGCTTGATCGTATCTTCTCCTATTTGTATATTATTCATTCGTTATTCCACGCACATGTATTCTGTCTTTTAAAAATTTATATTTAAACCCCATTCCTTATATTCTTCTTTAAGTTTGCGTAGCATATATTTCACCTTATTGAGTAAAAACAATTTGATCGTTTCTAACATTGATGAATGTAGTGTTTCATAATTTATGGAAATACCAATCCGTCCACATTTTCTGTACAAAGCTTCGAAGGTTGTTCTATATACATTAAACAAAAAGTTTTGACCCTTTAGATTAGTCGATGCTCTTTGTCACCTTATAGTCTATGTTAATTTGTGCGGTTATGTTGTGGTATAGTGCTTGTACTACATAAATCCATTTTCTTTTTATTTCAATTTTTCTTATTGCCTGCTATAAGAAACATCTTGGTTCACTGCCATGTACTTTTTACAGATCGACGAACGTCAAAAATGTGTTTCTATATTTTTCTCTATTAATAGTCTCACCGAACAGATATTGTTGAGACACGACCTTCCTCCTATAAACCCACTTAGCTCTTCGCTAAAGTTTTTTATGTACTACTGCATTTTATATTTAATTACCTTTCTCCAAAACCCCTGACAAGTAAAAAAGTACTTATTGGCAATTCTTTTTATCACGGCTGTAGAGTCGGAGTCGGAGTCGGGAGTCGGAATCGAGGAGTCGGAACTTTTTGGGTGGAGTCGGAGTTGGAGTCGGTATAAATTACCCGACTCCGACTACCACTTTACAAAAAAATTCTTTTTGTAAAAACTAAAAACTATTTGAACGACTGTACTACTGATTATTTGAAAACTCAGACCCAGGGTTGATACAAATCACGATTTTTATTATGTTCTTATTGTTTAATGTCTGATTATAACTAGCCAATATTAAACAAGATAATTATGTAATTTATTATAATCAACCATATACCCCAAACCTTGCGAAATTCGTCATGATCCGGTAAAGTTTGTCATGTAGATGAAAAGGAATGAGGGGGTGGGCGTTATGTATTCTACTACAGTCGGAGTCGGATTCAAACTACTAAAATATCAGGAGTCGGAGTCGGACTTTTTACCGAATCCACATTCCTGCTTTTTATCCTCCCCTTTGTGCATTGAGATTATATGAGAAGTTTCCCACTCTTCTGAAATATCTTCGTCGATTTCCACCATTTTTCCTAAAGTATATTTTAGCACCACGTAATAGTTATTTACCTAACAAGTTCGGGAAGTAAATTTTCCCGAATGAGCACTTTGTTTGCAGCACGACCGAAGGGAGTGCTGCATGTAGTGCGAATTCGGGAAAATTCTTCCCGAAAGAGGTAGGTACAATGTTTTTTGTAACGAATAACTCAAAATATTTAAAAAAGTTAAAAAAATATTATTTAGTGTTTTACAACTTTACTGAGTTGGCAGCACAAATTACTAAATTTTTATACGTATCCTAGCACCTGTTAGCTTTTGTTGACGTTTACAGCGCCCCTGGAACACACAATTGCCATAGTTTTTGTGGGAAAGTAAAAAACACCCCGGTGCGGGAAAAGTCATTTTCGGCGCATCGGGAATGACCGGGAAATATGAATTTTAAAATCATGAGTGCAAAAAATGTATTACATAACTTAGTAGCCTTACGACCAATGACAAAATACAACCATGGCACTTCCGAAGCATTCCACACAATAATCTTAAGGAAATCAAACGAAGGAGTTAAATAGAAGATTAATACTAGGTTGGTCAGCCTTCGGGAAACTGTAGCAGTAAAAAGTAGCATCCACACCGAACTCAAAATGGGTTTTACAGTAAATGTGCCGTGTCATATGGGATGAAAACCATAACATTAATGTGGCTTCGAGTGGCACAACGCGCGGCGGAACGAGTCATACGTATTAGGTGTAAGATTACATCATAACATAAGGAACGAAGAAATAAGAAGACAAACAAAAGTTGATGATATTATAATAACTATAGCAAGCCACAAGTGGAACTGAGCTTACATGTTCCTACACATGGATCTAACTGATGAATAAGTAGCCAAGAATGACAAAACGAAGTGTGACAGACGGTATTGTGAACACAGCATGAAAAGTATGGTAAAAACTGGCACGAGAGAGACATATATTAAAAGAATAAAAAAATATTTTAGTAGCAGTTTTCAGTAACTTGATGGGTATCATCTCTTTTGTACACAATTGAAACATAGTTTTGAAAGTTTGATTTTGGGGTTTACCTTTATTATTCGCGCCCCAAAGCAGAATCCTCAGCAACTCAGCATTTATCCAACTGGAAATAGCTTCCCTGCAGAACCATTTGACATAGGATACCATACCAGAGGGCCTGTCGCATTTCATGAGAATTTTCGTACTACCATTTCTGCTAAGGTAATGTTTCAGCGCTAGACGTAAAAAAATACAGTAATTTGTATTAGCGACAAGGTCACTGAATAAAAGAACTGCGAATACTCTAGTGTGATACAATTATTTGTATACATTGGAAATTTGGCTTCGTCCTTCATCTACCTTAAAGGGATTCGTTCAGCAGAATACCTTTTTTATGCTCCTTTGTACCACAGTTTTAGAACATAAGGCTATTTCACCATAGGAAAATTGGACATAGGATATAGTCGTGCTGAAAGCATTAATTAACCTACTAGTGACATTAATTTTCTACTCAATAGTTAAATAAAAATATAGGAAAGCAATATGGTAATTTCAACCTATGTAAAAAACAATTGCATACATGCACTTCCTTCTCCTGCATTTCGATATGTAGGTGATAATTATTAGCTCATTTCGTTAAGATGCATGCACATGTGCTTCCACATCTTCCAATCCGCAATCAAGATCTTGGAATCTTCCCAATAGATCCTCTGTACTTCTATTATTTCTTTGATACAGTCTGGCTGATATTTCCTTGTGCCACTGCAGTATCTTCAAACTATCTTCAACCCTATGAGAATGGCTTTTAACGCTGCATCTTCCCACTAATGACATACCACATGGAAACGGTTAGAATCACAGTTAAATCCGCAAACAGGCTAGGAGCAACTTCACGAGCTATCGAACGGATCATGCTAGGAGCGAGTTTAAACGATCACATACGCAATGAAGAAATCAAAAACAGAACCAAAACGGAAGACGTCATTGAGCGTACAGTGGCATTGAAGTGAAAAAGAGAAGGACATATGCAAAATTCGTTTGGTCCCCCCAAACGACTTTTGCATTGGTGACTAAGAATGCATAAGCCACGCCATGTTAAAGAAAGAATAAGCAGAAAATTACATCAAATGAACCATAACCTCCAGGAGTCAACTATTAAAAGGTGCTGGAAAGAGAAAACGAGAGAGTTTACAGTTTACGCTGGTAGAAAGATCTTCTAAATTTTCTAAATTAGTTTTTTTTTTAATAAAGCTAATTTTCTGTGCGTTAAACTTTTTTAAAAGAACTTCTTGCATTGATTTCCATATCGATTAGTTAATTTTTTCCTACTCAGGTGCCATTTAACCAATGTACATTGGGTGACTGTTTCCGCATATTTTCAGTATCCAGTACTGCGATATCATAGCATTTACATTGCGTCTTCAATCTGTTCGGTCTTCTTATCATATCAGAATCATAGACATGGTACAGATGAATATTGAAGGGAGTTGGTATGTGGTAGTCTTTGATAATGCAATTTATACAGTTCATAACATAAATATGTACATTTTTATATGATTGTGGAATGCCTTCAGTTTTATATTCTTTGTACCAATGCTTAAAATGCTTTATCGGAATTAAATGGATAATCTAGAGTCTTTCTGTAACAATAATGTCACTGTACGAGAATAAACGCATGCCGCCAATATTCGAAAAGTTTCCATTTGCCATATTGATCAATGCTGTGTTTGTGACACATTTCTTTTATACATCATCACATTATGTGCAATTTTATCAACAATATTACAAAGAGTTAATAAGTCTTTGATCTTCCACCGCCTTCGGCATTTCCTTTTCTACCACTTTAAGGGTTTCTTATAGGCCAGGAGATGCAGTTACTTTTCCAGTCTTTCCTCTGCACCACATATTCTAGAAAAATTCTTCAGTCTGTCTTTATTGATTATTTGGGCCAATTTTCGCATTAAAATGAATAAAAATTCATTTTACGTATAAAAGTTTGTGCCACTGCCGTTAGATAGCACTGAACAAATCGGGTATGAAGTTTGTACAAAATTGGCAAAAACGTCTTAATGAATAATATGAATTCGCAAAGAGATTTCTGGTTTCTAGTCAGATGAATTAATAGCTCGGCCAGGAATACTACGTAACACACCGACCTATCGTTATATTATAAAAGGGAGGGTGGTCACGAAAGGGAGTAAGCCTGATCGCAGTCAAAGCAAGCCCGATTAATGGCCATCTAGCATGACGGACGCAGCTTCACTCGCTTTATGATTTCATTTATTTTAAATTTCGTTTAAAGAACAGTTTCTGAAAAACTCCTATTTAAATACTTAGATGAAACAGCTATAGAAACTACCAATACCCGCAATTGAGTAGTTGCTTATAAGAGTTTTTTTTAATAAAAAGTTCTGATATGTAGTGGTCCAATATGTGTTCCCTTATGAATGCTTGAAATAAATTAAACAACACATTTGTCTACACAATAACAACACAGCAAAATAACTCGATGGAAGAACAGCAACGATCTCGGCAATTAAACCTACATCCTTCAAAATATTAAGATGAATAATTATACCTATGATACAATTAAAGTTCACCTCAAATTCTATACTCTTAATCGGTGCTCATTTGTCTCTTCGGCGTTGAGGGGGAAAATGCAGGAGGGAGGCTCTCCCAGCCGCTTTACTTTGAAACGCGGAACTCTTTTGCGGCCCCGATTCCTTCAGCGTTTTTATAATATTTTTCCAGGACGTTTCCCGCCTTTTTCTAAGGTTCCGTTAGAGAATCCCCTGGAATGAATGCGTCCCAATCAATCAAAATTTCCGTTGTAACAGAAATTCGCTACCTCGACAACAGATCAAGCTGATGTTAAACTCAACGAAAACAAATTACCTCAAAAATAACATTTTTATGCAAAAAAGTTTTGATGCTTATCCACATTTTGCCTTCTCGTTTGAAGTTTTATTTAAAAGTAAATGCTGGAACGCAATGTGAGCAGTACGATTTGAAACTTCATATCTTGAGAACGTAAAATAACACGCTAACAACAAATTTGTATGGAAAATCGCGTTTGAAGTTACAGTTTGGTGATGTACTAGCGAATTAATAATATTATTTTTCAACTGGTAATTACATTATTTACGACCTTTATTATTTGCTATTAACTTACAAGGTTGAGTAATTTAATTTTACCATTTTGGCAGAAAATGTGATCCCTACAAATGGACTAATACCAGAGTTGGTAAAACCAAGATTTTTACAATAAAGTACAACTATAGTCCAATGCTCATGGTTAAGTCAGTTTTCGGTTGAGTCCAAATATTCTTATTAGCGAAAACTGCTTTAAAACAGAAGGCATGCAAAATAATTAGTTTAGCTGAAATGAAATCGGACGGGAGCGTAAATCGAGCTTAATGCCGTAAAACTCTCTTAAAACCTCTACACGTATCTACTGGCAATGCGTTAATGTAGTAGAGGGTGAATTGTAAATTCCTTAACTTTATTACGCCATCACTTGCAGTTTCACTTAGTGCGGACTGTTCCTGAGATCATTAAACTTTACATTTACTGTCTCAAAATTGCGTTAGTAGTTAATACCACACCAAACTGGAAAAAACGGAACTCTAGCAGCTCGCGTAACTTTAACTGCAAGATTTACCGTTCGAATGAATCGTCAAAAATATGCTTCGCAATAACCATATCTGATTGGGCAATAAAAAGCCATTGTCGGCGCCTCCACTAAAAGCATGATTAATTGCGAGACTTCCACAAATTTTAATCTCGATAGGTCGAGACTAGAGAATGCGCGAAAAACGATAAAAAGAAGATATCACTTGTCTGGTATCGAATTTTTCAACCTTTCAGCACAAGGAAATTTCTCTCGTGTCGCGTTCTAATCGATTGGCTCAACCTTTTATGGCAAAATTAAACAATGTATGTATATATCCCACTGCTAATTTTAATGTAGGAATAGACCTACAGAGATCCTACATTTCTGTTTTTGTCTATGTATTTACAGCCATTGGCATACTTTACGACTGTATTTACTTTTCTAAAGCGGAATTTCTGTTAAACTATAGATCTGCTGTGTCTCTATCGAATTTACCATAGATCATAAACGCAAAGAAATAAAGAATATAAACAATTGCAATGTTTTTAAAGGTTTGTGATGTCCATTTATATCGTATATTAATCATAAAATAATATATAGAAACGAATGAAGCTGCTTCTGTGAGTCCATCACTCTAGATCGTCACCCATCGGACTTACTTCGACCGCGATCATTGCCTCCACTTCATATTACATCGATAAGCATGTGTACCGTCTAGCCTTACTGGAAGAGTGGTTACGGCGTCTCACTAGAAATCAGATTCCTTCTGAGAGCGTGGGTTCGAATCTCACGGACTGTAACTTTATTGACCAATTAATGGAATTCAGTGTTTCGCCTGACTGTTTCAGTCTTATTAGAAACATTAGATAAGTCTTTGTAGCTATTGCGTACAGATAAGTACTATAAAAAGGACCCGAAAAGTAGGTGCACTACAAGCCTAGAAGAAAGAATTAACGTGGTAGAAAACGAAAGGCTTAAGGTGGTAGAAGAAAAAAAACTGAAGATATGTCTTGTGACGGAGTGGTTAAGTTAGTAATAATAATAAACAGAATTTATGTGGCAACATTCTTCTACGCTCTGTTATGTTGATCGACCATCTTCTTTAGTTGACGCAATCGTCAAGAGTTAAGTTTGTCTCAGTTAGTGAATAAAACTTGCCCAATGTTTTCAATGTTTTGTTCTTTTTGCGTTCGAAGGGAATCGATTGAAGAACCTACATAGGAACCCTTTCTTCACTCAGCCGTTGAACATAGCTGCATAGTTCTTGTTCCACTTTTCTTTAGGTTATGATGATTTTTTCTAGCTGTGGCATCTATTCTATGAGAAGGAGGACACCTTTGGGCCACTCTTTTGGTAGTTTCCCTGCTGAAAATCATCTATTACAGATTCGGGCTGGGCTCTCTTCGCCCATTCTATTAACGTGCTTGTTACTCTTTCTTTTGGTTTGCATCAACTGTTTGTACGTTGATAATTTTTTTGATCTCTAAATTCAACCCTTGTATTTCGATGTTGAATGTTTCTCATTATTTTCATTTCCATTGTTGGTATTGTTTTTGTCGGTTCTTGTTTCTCCAAGGTATGTTAAAATAGCTGTCACTGTCATTTTAAAATTTTAATACTTGTTTGACCATATGCTATGTGTAAAGTAACCAGCAATTTGCGAGGCTTCTATGATGGCATTGTACTTGAAAGAACAAGCGCCAGCGTGGCCGAGCGGTTAGGGAGTTTAGGCTGCGGTGTCATGGTATGGGGTTCAATCCCCACATCTGTCAACTGGCCGGCAGCCCACCCAGTTCCTTTAAAAATTGGGTACCGAAACCACACTTATGGTAGTAGGTAAAGTAAGGCAGTCGTCGAAGGCATGATGCTAACCACATCACCCAGTACGCCATTAACGGTGTGCCAGATTGACTGGGTTTCGGAAACAGATATTTCGTCGACCCTGACTCGGCTTTTCTCAGGCCATGTTCCGTTATGGAATGAAGTTCCCGAACTTTATTTACTTTTACTTAAAAAGATAAAACACTGGAACTAGCTCAGTAGAGCCTCTGGTCTTAGACCAGAACATGTGGACTCAATTCGCAGAGACTCCAACAGTCACAAAAATCTAATCACAAGCTCACTGTCTTAATTCGGTGCTCATATTTGAAATTCCAGAATTGAGATTCTCGAGTTCGAGATCGAGGATGAATAAAACCACATTTGGTCTCGTTTGGTGGCAATAGTACTTTGCAAGTAATCTTCGTTTATCGATTTTTTTTTCAGATCTTCTCTTTCTGTTCTAGATACATGTCTGTTTCATAGAATTGATTTTTGATTATTCATTCCCATAGTGTTCTTTTTGAATAGGTTCTAAATAGGTGCATTCTTCGAATGCTTTTATTTTTTGGCCGCCAATTTATATTAAGTTTCCTACATCCAGAATTATCTTTTTCGGAAAACCCTATCCCTGTCTTTTTCGCTTGGCTTTCTGTGGAGTGCAGGATACAAATATTTTATTAGATATATTTTCTAAATCGTGAGTTTTGTTCCTTTGCTTTTATTATTATAGCGTAGGCATAACGCTAATGGCCGAGAAGTTCGGATTTGCGACCCTAAAGTATATTGTATCTTCCGCGAGGGTTCTTAATTGTATCCAAATGACCTTTAAGTCGATCCAATGGACTGCTCATGACTTCAAACTGAGGACTACCACGCTACCATCGTGCTACTGAGGCCTAATCGATGTTTTTAATTTTTTTAGCACTAACGAACAGATACGTTGTCATAAACTACAGTTATATCTACAAATAGTAAATACACTGCTTTGGCAGTAGCCAGTTTCTTCGCGAATAGTTGCGTTGCGTAAAATATATTATTCGGCGGGTTCTAAAACCAGTTTGTTATATGTAGGAGTAATCCATCCCATCTTTCAATCTTCAAAAAACGTGTCACTATTACATATCTTTTAAAAATGTATTTGAACATTGTTATAACTTGTTTTCTTCTAAATTTAATAAACGTAGAAGCATACGCAAATACCTTTATATATAAATCCCTAAAAAGGGTAATCTTCTTCAGTTTCGAGAGGAAAAACTAGCCACCTACCCGGCTTACGAGTAAAGAGGAGTTATATAACCACTTTGTGGTGAAAAACTGGCCATTGGCTTATAAGAGGAAGAAGAAGAGCTTGTATGTCTCACGTTTCCATCGTTACTTCCTTATGTCGTCATCCTCTCCTTACAAATACAACAATAAGTCTGTGTATTACGTAGCATTCCTAGCCGAGCGTCGAAGACGCCTGGCTAGAAATCAGACTCCCTCTGGGAGCACAGATTTGAATCCTACCGATTGTGATATTTTGTTCTCTTTGTGAATTAATGTAATCCACATCAGTAAGACACATTAAAATATTTTTTCCACCTTTGTACATAATTATGAACACTTATCAACCGTTATTTAAGCTAACAAAAGTTGTAGTAGTTTCTTTGAGGTGCGTTTATTTAATATAAGCCTGCTGTACCCATTTAAAAACAGTTGCCAGTACAATTTTATACGTGCTATGTTGTTCGAAAGACACTTGCACATTTTCGTTGATGTCATAGTATGACGTCAACGAAGTGAAACTTTATTTAAAGGTTGGCCTTTCGCCCTTTTTTATAGGTACATAATATTCAGTTTTGTGGACGAAATGTTAAAATTATTGGCTATCAACGAAAAGTAAGGACTAACCTTTTCCCAATTTTAGCTTTAGAAGTTAAGAGTTTCTTGTGAAGCATAATTTCGACGAGAGAAAGATTAAATTTTGAGATTGATTTGATCATTTCCCTTTGAAAAGTCAAATCTTCCATTTTTATGTAGAATTTTAAAGAATATAAAGTAGACATGCCCACTAAGAGCATCTAATCTTAATTTCCTATTAAAATTATGGTTAATTAATATTTAGTAGACTTGTATATCTAAATCTCGCTAAATGCGCCGCGAACCTCCCGGAAGGAGGTCCAAATTGATTAGGAAAGCTCTTTAACGTTCTGTAGGAAATTATACAATATAAATCACTTAAGGGGTATTACAGTAAGTTCTCTAGTTTATCTTTCAGTAATTGATACGTAATTACTAATTATTCGTCAACACTTAATAGCGGTGGCACGGTGGACTTAAATAGGGTGTTTCGGGCTTGTGCCATTAAGCCAGACCTGTGATTTCGAACTTACCACAATTAACAGTCTAAATAATCTGCTCATGCTGGACCTTTTTAACGAAGCGCGCTGAAAGCTTGCCATCGAAATTTGCTACTAACCTTATAAAAATCCGGAGACGTAAAATTTAATTGCCGTAGATAGACGCATCTTTGCAGATGTATTAATGTAGGACGGAATTTGGAAAATTGAAAAAGTTTCTCCCCGGTCGTGGGTTCAAGCAAATAAGGGATTTCGCTGAAAGGCGGGAATAAACACCGGAAATTTGATTTCAAAGGTTAATGACAACCAAAATATATTTTTAGCCTGTATGTTGGTGTACGGAATAATGTTGGAATTACGGCATCGAATAACGAAGCTTCTTAACATTAAGCGGCTTATGCCGTTACATGCTATAACAATGATTGGATTTCCTCAAATATTTGTTTTTAAATGTTTGCGTTTCTAATGCACGAGTAGGCAGAAAATACGGGCTATTGGCGTAAGCGGAGTTAAACAACCATGTTTCAGAAAATAATTAATCAACATCAAAATTCACACCGAAGTTTTCTCAACTTTTATGGTTTGATTAAGCGTGACTACTTCCTAGCGATCGAATGGTTCGCTTTGAAATTTCTTAAGGAACTAATCTCTTCTGTAAACACGTGATTTATATTCTAAATTTGCATTTATCTTTCAGCAGCTTTCGAACTTCCGTCATATGCTTTCAAGTGAATTACCTGAAGTACAGATTTATTCACAGTAATGGAGCAAACTTCATTACGATTCGTTTAAAGCGTCCATTTACACTTGGTTTTATTGTCAGGACAAGGAATCAAATTAAGAGAAGAGTTTCCAAGACGGTGTATGCTACATTATTGTGTAGTTTAAAGTGGTGTTTGAAGACTGAGGCTAAATATTTACTTCCCTTCAAACCAAGTTAGCATTTTTCAGGTTTAGTTGCAGTTATACGGCTTGTTTAATTTACGAAAAGATAATATTAGCAATATATTCCATAAAATATATTGCATAAGGTAGGTCCTCTTTCCCACTGATAATATTCTACAAGTAAATAACGATATTCCGATTTACTACATCAGGTAGTCAGTGTCCGTCTATATATTTTCTTATGAGAAGCACTCTTCCAAATATTCCAGGACACCAAAGCACTTTACTATAAATAGTAGTATATTTAAATGAGAAAAAACTAAAAGATCCTTTCTTCTCATATGAGACTGCATTTGGCTCTTTTTTGTAGATAATGATTTTAACTTATCTGTGTATCTCTGTTTCATAAGTTATTTGCTCCCAAGTATTACTGAAAAATTTTATTTAAATTTCTTAGCCAATATTTTTATTTGTTTCCATTGTTAAGAAATTTGATAATTGACCAGTGCTCCATATCCTTCGACAAAAATTGTCTGAATATACGAACTGGCTGAATTCAACTTGACAACTATATGTGTCTTTAAATTTCAATTACTGATAGCTTTGGGAATAGTTATCAACTTCCTCCATAGAAGCAGTCATTGAAGTGAAAAGCTAACAAATAAAGACAACGGATAAAAATGGACGGTAGAAATATCATACATGAGTGTAAACTGGTACAAAGTAGCCCAAAACAGAGAAAATGAGAGAACCATGAAATGGACCTACAGCTAAAAGATGGAGAATAGATGAAGAATACAGAAAACACTAACATAATCTTTGGCATTAGACAGCTTTATAGAGATACAGTGGATATAGAGCTAACTCTCCGTTATGCCTCAAAACGATTACGTAAGGACATCGAAATCGGTAAAAAACGTAAAAAGTAATAAAAAGAAAAATGCATTTAATAATCTTCACCTTTTTTACCCTTAGGGTGTCGGTTTGTAGCCTTTTTAGTCTCCCCCCCCCCCCCCCCCGCTCCTCCTGGTGCAAGTGTTTCCATTTTTTCCTCTCCTTAGCCAAATCCTTCGCCGAGTTCTAGCTGACTCCTCTACTCGCTAGTATCGTAGCAACGCTCTCGTTCCACGTTTCCTTTGGTCTTCCCTTTTATCTTCTCCCGTGAACTCCCATCTCCCAAACTCTCTTAACCACTGTGCTGTCCACCATTCGCACTGAATGTACGAACCACCGTAGCTGATTGTCCTCAAAAGTTTTAACACCCGCGTTCACGTTGAGCCTTCGCCTTATTTAATTTTTATTTACTTTATCACTCCGTGTCACGCCTTCTATCTTTTTAAAACCTTCATTTCACAATCCTGAATTCTTGATTTCTGCCGTTCGGTTAGGACCCACGATTCACTACCGTAGATTGGAACAATTACAGATTTGAACACCTAAACGTTCGTTTCTTTTGGTATTTCTTTTTTCCCAAAGAAAAATTTTCCCCGAACATGATACGCTTTAGAGGCATTGCTAATTGTAACATTTAGTTCGGTCTCTATGGTTCCTAATTCCTCTAGTTTAGCACCTAGATACTTAAAGCATTCCACTTGCTTCAATGTAGAATTATCTAGTGTAATGCTCAGTCGTTTGGCGTTTTTGGCTATTACCATCACTTTTATCCACATTTATTTGGAGGTTGTTGTTCTTTAGTGTATTATTCCACGCATTTAATATCTTTTAAAATTGTACTTCATTCTTTGCCATTAGCTACAGTTGAAGGATGGAGAATAGATACAGAATAAAAAAACTAAAATAATCTTTGGCACAAGACAGTTTTATGGAGATATAGTGGATATAGAGCTGTTTATTTTCGGTAGACTCCCCAAAACGATTATGTAATTAGTCAGAACTAATTTTAGTCTGGTCAAAGCACCATCGAAAATGTTATTTCCTCGAATTGACTTAACTCCAACTCACATTGGCTTGAATTACAGTTAATAAAGAAATAATAAGCATAATTAACACGTAAATAATAAAGAAGGAGCCGTGTAGCGCAGTTTGTAAAGCGTTAGGTTTGCATTAAGCAAGTCCTCGGTTCGAATCCCACGGTGGGCGGAAATTTTCCCAGCCTGGGTGATCGATATCGGGTTTTGGTGAGTCCATTCACAGCTTGGTACCAAATTAACTGTGTTGTACTAAAAAAACACAGACCTAAGAAATAGAATAACAAGGTCAACACATCACCAAGGTACACAATGGTTGCTACGCAAGCACGAAATACGAGCTTGAACTTTGTAACCGGAAACCGAGCCAGGTTGAACATTACAGATGCTAAAGCTTATAAATTACCAGCCTCTACGCCTCAGGGTAAAATGAGGTTACTGAAATTACATACATACCAACATATTTACATACATCCATAATAAAGAAGTAGGTATGGAGGAAGACCGTAAGTCAGAATTAGCACCTTACTTCTATAGGGACAATAAATGTCTTTTATAGGCGTTTTTGAAGATAACAAATGTTGAGGCCGAAATGTAGGTTTTAATTTATTGAGCACGTCAGCACTTTAGTAGCTAAATGACATTTTATATATCTGCTTTATGTTTATGAATGCTTATTGTTGATGATGGTCGTAAATTAACACCATGGGCTTAACACTTAAAATCCATTTTTTCCTTGCAAATAAACTGGGCACTTTACTATTTATTCCATTCGATGAATTGCGAATGTCTGTTAATATGTTGCACATTGAAAAATGTTTTAATGTAAAATAAGTATTTTTTAAATTTTATTCACGAAATCAATATGAAGTTTACGTAACTTTCTAACTTCTCTTGATTTTATTAAGTTGTGAATATCTTCCACAATTAGGAAGGTACGTCTGTCGAAATTAAAACTCTTCGTTCGCTTCCATTGCTTTGGACAGTAGCCCAGGGTGTAAACATATTCATAGAACGAGATCATGTTAAGTAGAGTTAACCAACTACGCGTTCAATGGAGTTAGGGGTAAAACTACTTTGTTGAATTTTATGAAGCAGTACTCGATGAAAAAAGTTTGAGAACCGCTGAAATAGATTATAGCATAGTTATTTAAGTAGCAGTAATTATTTGGCGAAAACCCCAACTTGCAGCTCCTCTTCTGTCGGAATTGTACACACGATATTCCTAATATTTTCCTTAGACGCAGCGCGGCCTTTCTTCATCTGAACTCGATGAAGTCGCCCTCTGTACGTGCCAAAGTTGTGTAAGCATCCATAACAGTCACTCCAGGCATGCACTATCAGCTGCGGTCAGTGCCTAAGCTGAAATGGCTCCAATTTAATCCTAAATAACATATTTGTAGACGTACTTTCTTCACAGCTCTTCCTACACTGTGGTCTATAGTAACAAAAAGCTGTGCCTTTTCAATCTGGCTCCAATGAGTCTGTAAAAGCAAGTATATATTTCGTGAAGTATAAATTAATTATGCCTTGGTTAAGCTTTAAAATGAGAAAAATTATGAAAAATAGGTACAAAATTTTTTTATTTCAGAATAAAAGCAATCTTGATTGACTGATTTGTTATGGTATATCCATGGCTTCCTGGCTTCTTAAAGCGAGCTACCACTGACACGTGATACAGCTTATGTGTTTTAAACATAAACACAGCTGACATAACTTGTATATCTATATTCAGTAGATAGTTTCGTAGACTTGTTCTCCCCCTTGAGCTCAAAATGACGGTAGGTTGAACGTTATCAGTCAGTATCCGAAGAAAATCGATACTAAATGTACCTGATATGACAAGTCATTAAAAGCCAAGACAGTTAAAGAAGGTATTCGATAGCTAGTACGGTGTGCAAGGTTTATGGAGAAAACCTTAATTTCAGAAAATTGGCACGTAAACTACTTTAAAAGAGACAGAACTGAGACGTTGTAGTAAAAGTTGCTCGGCGATTATTGAGCTACTGCAACGAAACAACTAACGTTAAACTTTTAACTCACTAACAGACAACAACTAGTATAGCTAATTAAATTAAACTACACGCTGAAAATTGAACTTGAAGTTTCATACAATTAGGAGTTAGATCCGTAGTTTTAATATTTCAACAAAGGAATTTTGACCAGAACGAGATAGAATACTGGGTTTGTTACATTTAGTAAATGTCCACATTAGCGAAGTTACCGTTAACTAAGGAAAATACTGGAATTTTACGTAACATTTGGGGTCCGTTTTATGTATTCATTGGACAACGGGCATTTTACCCCTAACTGGACTGTGCAGTTAAAACGGTAGGATAACAGAAGGCTGAACGCCGTCGCCTTGATACGGCGAAGCGGCGAAAATCGCTACTCGGCAGGTAGGCAAGGGGGTAGTTTCGGTATGTATATTGCGCCTATTTTAAATTTATTACGAGCGTCTGGTTGAGCTGCCAGTTGATTTATTCTTCTCGCAAATACACGGTCGATAAGCACTTATAAAGTAGCAATCAAACAGATGGAGCAGAACCTCTGACAAGAGCGCTTCTGCTATACTAAAACTGTTCCAGAGACAAATTTCCGTGATATACGGAGCAGCTATGATCGAAGTCTCGGAGCTAACGGCCAAAGAGGTTGAATAATAGTCTGCACGTCTCTAGCGCGTTCACGCACGTGATTCCATCTTTCTCGGGCTTTTGATGCTGGCCAAAACAGACCACAGTCTGCACTAACTAGATTAGTCGAGTTATACAGAGGTTGTAGCCGCTTTGTGTACATAATTATCTTTATTTGACACTAACGACGTCTGAATTATGGCATCTCCTTTGAGCCGAGTTCTTCTTTGGATCCCGGGAATTCTTTATAAAGTTGTATAATTCCATTAACAATTAAAAATAACTACATATTCATTTGGGCGACTGTTGGCGGCAAAGCGGAACAAAGCTTCAGCGGTTGCGGGAGATGAAATAAAGTGTCTGCGGGGCATTTTGCGTCCCGGTGAGATGTCAGTCTCAGCCACGTGGCGGAGGTTCGTACGTGCTCTATGAACATGACGAAGAACCCGCCCGGCTGCATGATGAGACCCGATGCGGACAGATAAGAAGACAACTAAATGGCTGCTAAATTACGCCGCTTGGAACTTCTCATGAGTCGGTTAGGGTGGCTTCCGGTTGCGACCGTCCCTCCTATCGCCATTAACCTAACTCCCTATATCCATCATATTTTTTATCCCATTACACGGTTAACAATTTACTAACAACGATATATACGCTATCTAAACAACGTAAATCAATATTTCCTGCGCCCACCGGCGGCACAAACACCAGGTAGGTGTGCGTAACGTAACCTACTGACGTGCAAGCATGGATGTTGTACACGTTACAATCGTTTCTCGTGTAGTCGTTAACCTACCTCTCTCTAGTCATTTTCCATGGCACTACACTGTCAACAATTTACTAATTAAGGTATATAAGCTACGTCCATAACCCCTATAGCTACAGGGCTCTTATATTCATACTTTTCTAGTATACTGTGAATATTTATATAATTCACAAATAAATATTACCTGCACCCAACGGCAGCACATATACCAAAGGCGTACGTAACGTAAAATACTGACGTACAAGCATGAATGTGGTACACGTTACAATCATTGCCATACCCATTGTCCATCACACTACACTATCAACAGTTTACCAACGAAGGTATATACGCAACGACCATAACCCCCATAGCTACTGCTGCTATATCTATCAGACTTTCTTTGTAAATATTTATATAATTTACATATCAATATTACTTGCACCCAATGACAGCACATATACCAAAGGTGTACTTAACGTAACATATTGACGTACAAACATGCATTTTGTGCCACTATACTATCTATACTATCTAGAAAACTTAAACCCGCATCCACCAGTAGCACACAACGTAACATACTGACGTAGAGGTATGGAGTGAAATTGGTGCCACTTGCGACATCTTTTTGTATCTTCATCAATATAACTCTTTACATGTATCACATTCTTACATCCAAATAACGTAAATAAATATTGCCTGACCCCACCAGCAGCGCACACACCGAGGCTGTACGTAACGTAACATCCTGGCATACAAGCATGCATGTTGTACCCGTTGCAATCGCTTCTCCTTTAGCCATTATCCTACCTCTCTATATCCATATTTATTCCACTACACTGTCGGAAGTTTACCAATTAAGGTATAATATAACGCACATAATCCATATACTATCGAAGAACGACAATCAATACTAACTTCACCCATTAACATCACACACGTAACATAACATAATGATGTACAAGTGTGCAGAGGACGCAGTGCCTGTTATGACCATTTCTCCGATCTCGATTAACCTAACTCCCTCTTTGGATCACATTTTTATTCTATTACTAGCTGTTACCAGCGACTTAGTTCGCGCGAGGTTCGTTATTTGTGTATTAAATAATGACTAATTATTTTCTGTCATCGCATCCCATCCTATCCCCGTCCTCGTCCCCGTCCCTTTCTTCGTCCCCGTCTCCGTAGCGTCTCGTCCCGTCCCGTCCCGTCTCGTCCTGTCCCCTCCCCTTCCATCCCACCCCTTCACTTCCCTTCCCTTCCCGTCCCGTACCTTTCTTTCCAGTTCAGTCCAGTCCCGTCCCGTCCCATCCCGTCCCGCCCCTCCCCTTCCATCCCACCCCTTCCCTTCCCTTCCCTTCTCGTCCCGTACCTTTCTTTCTAGTTCAGTCCAGTCCCGTCCCGTCCCATCCCGTCCCGCCCCTCCCCTTCTATCCCACCCCTTCCCTTTTCGCCCCGTCCCGTACCGTTCCGCACTGTCCCTGTCTCGTATCTTCCAGTCCCGTCCCTTCCCTTCCCGTCCAGTCCGTCCAGTCCCGTCCCATCCCGTCCTGTCCTGTGTCCTCCCCTTCCATCCCATCCCTTCCCTTTCCGTCCTGTCCCGTTTCGTCCCGCCCCGTCCCGTCTCGTCCCGTCCTGTCCCTTCCAGTTCATACCGTCCCGTCCCTTCCCTTCTTGTCCAGTCCCGTCTAGTCCCGTCCCGTCCAGTCCCGTCCCGTCCAGTCCAGTCCCGTCTCCTACCGTCCAGTCCCTTCTCTTATGTCATGTCCACCTTCTTGGACATAAAAATAAATGCCATTTTTGCAATGAGCGTCCAAAAAACCTCAATAACGACACCTATATCGTATTTAGGCTTATTTTCCCCATTTCACCACCTAAGGGGTTGATTTTTGGGAAATCACGAAATACGTGTTTGCTTAGTTGTTTTTAGGAGTACTCCTACGAAGTTTCAAGTCGAAATGTCTATTTAATATTATTTTTTCATACAAAATTAGAACCCCCATTTTACCCCTTTAGTGGTTGAATTTCGAAATATCCTTCCTTATTCCTTGTATACGTCATAAAGGAAACCTCTATGCACAATTTCAGCTTTCTAGGTCCAACGGTTTGGGCTGGGCGTTTATAAGTGAGTGAGTGAGTCAGTGAGTCAGGACTTTTAGTTTTACATATATACACTACACTGTCAACAATTTACTAACCAAGATATAGTATAAGGCGTCTAAACTATATAATTTAATGTTTCCTGCACCCACCGGACAATAACAAACATTAAGTAACGACTCGGGTACGAACGCACATCGAAGGCCTTCGGAGTGCAGAAAGTGTAGTTCTTACGCAACATTAATGCTCTGGCAAAAAGAAGGACTCGCTAACCGTCATGAGTCAGTTATTATCAGTAACCCTTCCGCTACATTGACACTTCAGTAAATCACGTGTAAATACAGGAAAAACATAACGATCAATGTGATATCAATTTTTAATTTTCTAAATGTTTGGGTGCTGTTTAACTTTTTATCCTATTTCTATTTTCAATTTTTTCTTGCCAACTGCAGAAACTTACGAAGAAGTTGTGTTGCATAAATCCAAGTTACTTGGGTTGATTGCTAAAAATCATTGTTGTATATTATACATATAATTTCATTTTATGTGTAGTACTGAATTTAAATTTGGACATGTAAATATTCAATCGTTGATTTGTAGCTTAAGTGATTTAAGAGATCATGTTACCCTTAACGAGTATGATGTCTTCGCAGTCAGCGAGACGTGGTTAAAAGACGATATATCAGATAAAAATGTCGATACTATAGGATATAAAATAATTAGAAATGATCGTAAGCAAAGAAAAGGAGGGGGTGTAGCGTTCTATATCTTAAATTGTTTTGATGTTACTGTTATACCAACATCTGCATTAATCGAACAGCTGTGGATCAGGCTTAAAATCAATAAGAGAGAATATATTTTTGGAGTAGTTTACAAGCCGCCTGATATGAATTACAATAATTTCTTAGAAGTACTTGATAAAACTATTTCTGATTTAATAGGAGATTGTGATGAATTATATTGCACTGGTGACTTTAATATTGATTTGTTGGAGGTAGCCGACAGAAAAACTATAGCTTTGAATTTGTTACTTGAAAGTTATAATTTAAAACAGATTATTAACACGCCTACAAGAATTACTTCTACAACTGCTAAGCTTATCGATTATATAGTAGTGCCATCTAATAGACAGGTACTAGAGTGTGGCGCTTCTGTCTTTGAGTCGACAGACCATGAACTTGTGTACTGCACTGTGCTGTTTGAAAGTATAACAAGGGGGTGTAAATATAAAAATATTCGATCATATAAACGCTTCAATGAGGCCGATTTTCTTGAAGATCTAGCGCATTTGCCTTTATCTGGATTAATTGATATGAGCAGTGTTAATGACAAAGTTGATCATCTTACAAAACATATTAATAGTCTCTTTGATAAACACGCACCTTATACTTCTTGCCGTTTTACAAAAAATCCTGCTCCATGGATCACGCCTAACATTAAATTAATGATGAATCTCCGAAATAAAGCTCCAAAAAAATTTAAACGTACTAAGAATCAGTCTCATTGGAATTACTATAAACAACTTAGGAATTATACAACTCAAGCTATCAGAAATGAAAAAAAAGCATTTTTTGAACATGAGTTACAAACTACAGATAGTAAAGTTCTTTGGCAAAAGCTCTCAAAATTTAACATCCACTCTAAACCTAATGCAGAGATGCCGCCGTCGCTGAAAGACGCAGACGAATTAAATAATTTTTTTATAAATTCAGTACCTAATGGGATTAATGATACCCGCCCTACCGTGAACTTCTATAAACATAATAAATTATTAGATCACAATATTCTGTTTAATTTTAGTGTAGTTAACGAAGACCAGGTCTTAAAAATAATAAATACAATCAAAACCAATGCATCTGGTGCGGATGGTGTCAACATTAATATGATTAAATTATGCCTGCCATATATTCACTTATAATACCATGAGTAGTCAAAGTTATGTCGACTATTTTTGCGGTGGTGTCACGAATGTCCATTGCGCTTTGGTACGATTAGGACGAGTGCGCTAGCACGAGTCCTAATCCCAAGCGCAATGGACATGAGTAGTGATACCACCGCAAAAATAATCTACTTAACTTTGACTAAGAATGGTATTCGAGGGACTATTTAATGAACCAAACTACCTTTTCAAATTAGTTTTCAGTAAATCTAGCAACAAACTACGCAATTTCTATAGTAACAGAACACTAATATTGACTTTTTCTAATAAAAATCGCATTTGTTAAAAATAGTCACTTGAATACCTTCTAGGAAGATATATCCGCTGATATTTTTTTGATTAGTCAAGAAACGTCAGAATTCTGGATTTTCATTGGTCACTTTTTGACAGATGACAGGTGAATTGAATAGTCACTTATAATACCATGAGTAGTCAAAGTTATGTCGACTATTTTTGTGGTGGTGTCACGAATGTCCATTGCACTTTGGTACGATTAGGACGAGTGCGCTAGCACGAGTCCTAATTCCTAGCGCAATGGACATGAGTAGTGATACCACCGCAAAAATAATCTACTTAACTTTGACTAAGTATGGTATTCGAGGGACTATTTAATGAACCAAACTACCTTTTTCAAATTAGTTTTCAGTAAATCTAGCAACACACTACCCAATTTCTATAGTAACAGAACACTAATGTCGACTTTTTCTAATAAAAATCGCATTTGTTAAAAATAGTCACTTGAATACCTTCTAGGAAGATATATCCACTGATATTTTTTTGATTGGTCAAGAAACGTCAGAATTCTGGATTTTCATTGGTTACTTTTCGACAGATGACAGGTGAATTGAATAGTCTACCATATATTTGTCATATTATTAATTTTTGTTTAATTAATGGTGTATTTCCTAATTCTTGGAAACTAGCTTTAGTGACTCCTGTTCCGAAAATTAATAATCCTGAAGAATTTAAGCATTACCGTCCTATCAGTATTCTGCCTGTATTTTCTAAGGTTTTAGAGAAAGTAATGGTATTACAAATCACAACCTACTTAGAAAAATACAATATGTTACCTAATACTCAGTCGGGATTCCGTTCGGGGTATAGTTGTAGTTCTGCACTTTTGAATATTATTGACGATATCCTGTCTGCCTATGATCGAAATAAATTGACCCTTCTTGTTCTACTTGATTACAGTAAGGCGTTTGACACACTTAATCATGAAACTTTAATCGCAGTTCTGAATTATATCGGTTTCAGTGCTGCTCCACTGGCTTTACTTAAAGATTATTTGAATAATAGGAAGCAAATTGTTCAACTTGATCAACATTATTCCTCTCCTTTGCGATTGAAGTCAGGAGTGCCCCAGGGTTCCATATTGGGTCCTTTACTATATACTATCTACACAGCTACCTTTGCTAAACAGTTACAATTCTGTTCATCTCATCAATACGCAGACGACACTCAAATATATTTATCCTTCAAAGATGAAGACGTTCTTTTAGCTTGTTCTCAAATTAATAATGATCTAAAGACTCTGTTAGAAACATCTAGAAATCACTCCTTAGAAATTAATGCCTCGAAAACTCAAGTAATTTTATTTGGACCACCTCATCTTAGGCGAGCTGTCTCTCCACACGTTTCTGTTGTTGTGGACAACCAGTCTGTTGCTGTGGTTGATGTCATTAAGAATTTAGGCTTGACTATTGATAAGGATCTTAATTTTTCGGAACACGTTGTACAAATTCTTAAAAAATCTTATGGCTCACTTAAAGCTTTGTATCCCTATAGACATTTTTTATCAACTAAGACTAAAGCTGTGCTGTGTGATTCACTCGTGCTTTCCCATTTGAGTTACTGTGATGTGGTATTTGGGCCTTGCTTGAGCGTTGTAGATAAAAATAAATTACAACAAGTGCAGCGATCGTGTCTGCGTTACAGCTTTGGAGTGAGAAAGTATGATAGTGTCTCACACAAGCTCAAGGATGCGGGCTGGTTGTCTACTCACAATAGGAGACTGCTTCATGCAGCATGTATGTTCATGAAGATATATCGTGATAGATGTCCTACTTATCTGTATTCAAAAATTGATTTTAGGTCTGTTTCACTTAATGTTAATATCAATATGAATCTTCGCCCTACATCTCTTGTCACCATACCTTCCCATAGAACTGAGAAATATAAATCTTGTTGCACTTATCAAATGTCTAAAGTAATTAACTCGCTCAAACCTGAATACTTTTTATTAAGTTTTGTGGAATTCAAGAGAAAATATAGAATGCATCTCCTTTCTCTGCAAAACATAAGCTGACTTCTTATTCTATTTTCGCTAGTCTGCCGAGATAACATACTCGCAATTTTTTGTAGTAGTTGTAATTTTTATGTTTTTAATATTGCGGTAACACGCGAAACTCCTTAGGCTGTAAGCCATATAATAACATTTATTTTTTCCAAGGTTAGGTGGTAGAGCAGCGTTTGCTGAACCTGTACAAACAAAATGAATAAAGTCATTATTATTATTATTATTATTATTATTATGTATTCAAAAACTATTCATCATACA
>OW679202.1:69715995-69962295 GCA_940337035.1 Agriotes lineatus
GAAGTGAGGTTATAAAACTACAATTTCGAACTGGAAGTGTAGTTGTAAAGTTATTCTAGTTGCTTCTTGCGTTACAGGTAAAGTGTTTTTGAAATAATTAAAGCGTTATGTAATGAATACAGTCAGATCTGTAGTATTAATAATTATTTTTGATAACTGACTTTGACAGTACTGTCATTCGCAAACATTCGCCAGCGCGGCATGGCCTACTGTTTATTATGACATAAATTAGAAGTGTCGTAGATGCAAACCTTTGTTAAATCGATATTTATGGATTAATAACAGTAAAATTAAGGTCGTTGATAAAATATTGTATGCAACGCGTGCTAAAAGTCGTTTATGCACAAGACATGTTATGAAACTCAGCCTTCGGCTTCGCATGGACACTCACTATGAGCGCCGCGGCGCTCATAGTGAGTGTCCATGCAAGCAGCTGCCAAAAATATTGAAAACAGTTTTCAAAATTACGACTTTTGCCCTTTAAATACGTGCTGAAGCACTTGAAAAATAATGGAGGCATAGACAACTGGTCCTCCAAATCGATTTTTAGGAAATGGAAACTTAATAATTGTGAAAACTATCAAGATATCACCCTTTTAGCTATACTAAATTAAAACAAACTGCTCTTTTTAAAACATCGTATATCTAGTTTTATTATTCCATATTAGTAAAGCAAATAATATAAGGATTTTCTTTAACGCTGAGGGGTCTATTTAAGTGTTTGAAGGGATTATTGCTAACAACATCCTGGCAACACTGGATACAAGCGCGACATGCGCCAGATTTTGGCAAAGATTCGAGCCGGAGTTTGAAGAGTTCAAGATAAACTCGACCGAACTCTCGAGATCTGAGCAATATGATGTCACCTCCCGCTCGATTATTATTTATGTGAAAAGCTTCTGTATCGGGTTGTTCCGGCGACGTCTTGTGTGTGTAGTCTCAACTAGCAATACGCGCGTAATTTAATTATGCCGAGTGCGAAGATCCTTCGGGGCTTCGACTCTTTAAAAAGAAGAACAGCTTTACGGAGCGTATCATTTAAATTATGCACAAAATTCGTATCAGATAACATCGTCAAAGCGAAACGACGCTCACAAGTTACCGAAGCCATGTAAAGGAGACCAGTTATTTACTCTATTAAATTGTCACAGCAGAAGCGGCTTACTTCTTTTTGAACGTTTTTTAAATGTTTATGGAGCTAAATTATTTAAAGAGGAAGTTTTTCTGCTTGACCTAAATTGCACAGCGAAAAATTGGTTTTCTTTATGGGACGTCGTTTCTAATTGGATTACGAAACCAGAAACCGTCTTAAATACCTGACAAGCCTGTGTTGCTCTAAAACGGATAGGGAACGATTTAAATACCTTTTACGACTACTGTTCTGTCGCGCGGTTCCCTCATACAGTAACTTAATAACACGTCTCGAACGCGTTAACTACGAAACCCTTCATAGTGTAACAATTAAATAACATTAGTTGAGGCTGTTGAAAATTTGAAATTTCCTAACTAACTTGACGAGAACTTAAAATTACACACTTCGGATGCCGAATTACGATACGCATCGATTGCCTCTGCGGTTAATTTTCTCATCCACCAGCGATTCCACAAAACATTTTTCGCTTTGATCACATTTATAACTCAATGTGTAATCCGGGGAAGTTAAACGAAAGCACACTGTTTCCAACTTTCCTGGGTAATCGATAGTCTTCTTAATTTAATCCATAACAGGCGTTGCTATATTACCGGTGGCTTATAAAAATTTAATTTGAGAGCGTAATTTTATCGTAAATTACAGTTCTGTGCTCTAATTTATGGAACTTGGGCAAATAGATAACTTACTGCACTAATTCCTAGAAGCTTTAGTTATTAATGATAGTTGTGGCGCATTTATAATAATTTTTAATAACCAATTTAAAAATTCATTTTGTTAATTGGCATCGCAGCCAGTCATACAGGATAAGTTAAAAATTGCTCATCAGCTTTTCAAGTTCTCTGAAAAAACAACTCTATAGGCCTTTTAGCCCAGAAGTATTAGGATTTAGAACAAAATCTTTCATAACCAACTAAAAATTTGCATACGTGTTCAGAATAATGTCTCGAACAACATACTAAAACTCCCCACCTCTCCCCCGCTTGCGTCTCTAGATATAGTTCCCCTGCCCTCCCCCACCTCGTACCACGGCTTGCTGCGTTTAGTCTGTTTGTCTGGGAGCGCGTGCATTCCATGTGCATTCAGTTGGCCGTTGGCATCGTTTTAATTAAATACCCCCCCCCCCCCCCTTTCGCTACTAGCGTTTACAGACCGCGCGGTGTACGTCATGATGTAAAAACAACGGGTGTACGTGTGATCCAGGTTTTTTGTTTTCTTGCTTGCGTTGCCTCGTCGTAGGTAACAATGGATTACTGCTTATTGTGTAATCTTTCACTTGATAGTGACAAGGTTGTAACAATGAATCGTGGTATGGATGCGTTAATAAAGGCTAGTATAGCCCGTGGAGACAGCCTAGAAGAGGTGTTTAAACAAACCCGTCCTCTTAGTGTACACGACCAATACAGAAAGAACTATACTCGGCCCTCGTCTATAAAATTAAGCAGAAAATGTAGTACTGCTAATCCGTAGTTAAATACTATATCAACGCTATCGAATGTATCTATTGTTGGTTCTAAAAAATCGTGCATTATTTGCGGGGATGAAGCAGATGGACAAAAAGAAGAAAGCTTCCTCAGAAATATAGACCATATAGATAACCACCTTAGAATTAATACATAAATTAAAATCTATTGCTGGGAAACGTAACGATTACTGGGAAGAGAAGTCCAAAACAGAATGACAGGTAGTGGCAGCAGAAGGCCGTTACCACAAGGACTGCTATGGAAAATTTTTACAAGTTACATGTGAGCCTAGTACTGACCCTCCATTAAATATAAAAGAAAACGCGTTTCAGAAGCTGGTGTCAATACACACTTATACAGAACTTGAAGATCGTGTCTCCAATCCTTGACGGAAATGATGGATATACTACTCAATACCTGAAACAAAAACTTATGAAACATTTTGGCAACAATATAATAATCACCAGCCGTAGTGGGCGAACTGCAATCGTCTGTTATCGTGAGACTATGGACAACATAATCCACAAAAATTGGTATCAAGAGACATGCTCTGATAAGTCTGAAGAGCGTCTCAGGATAGTATCGGCAGCAGCAGCTATAATACGGGAAGACATACGGTTTCAAGTATAGGAATTGACATCTTATTCTGCCGACAGTGGTGACATTAGAAAAAAATATATTATTCCACAACCCGTGCAATATTTCACCAATATTGTCATTCAATCTAAAAGCAATTCTCAAAGTGCCGAAAGAAAATGCCAAAGTATAAGCGAAGCCCTTATTTCAGCTTGTCGTCCTAGATCATTTGTATCTCCAATTCTTTTAGGCATTGCTACATATATACATCGCCATTTTGCCTCTCGAATGGCAATTGATATCTTGTGCAGTTTGGGTTTTTGTGTGCCATATTCTGAAGTGCAGAAGCTTGAGAACTCCTTAAGGGTAGCACCTACTAAACATACCTCGGAAGCATTTATTGAATTTGCTTTTGATAATGCCGATTTTAATATACGTAGTACCATAGATGGCAACAACACTTTTCACAATATGGGGTGCATAAAAATAGATACTCCTAAAGTCGAAAAAATTGAAGAAGTTAGAGTGAAGAGAAATGTTAATGATGAGCGGCCATACACAAATCCGCCGAGAAAAGGCTTGTCACGTGTAAATTTACGAGAGGTAGATTTACTAAAAAATGAAAAGTTATCCATACAAGCTGTACTTTTGGATTACCTATGCATCTCCGGATATTGTCTTGATCCATCTCCAGTACCTAGTTGGAACGGTTACATGCAAATGGGTCTGCAGTCTGAGAGAAAATATGACATCAGTGATGTAACATTTCTTCCGTTCATCAACTTGGATCCCGGCAATTTGTGGGCTGATAACCTGACATCTTAAATTTGGGCTGGGCACTCATTAGCGACAGATATGTGTCGCAGGTGTAGCCAACAACATACATGTTGATATCGGCATGGTTGCTATTATATGTGATTGATGTGGCTGATGAGTGCTCGGTCAGTTTATCTGAAAAGGCGTTGTACCATAATATATTGGACATTGTTTCTCTATGTTCCACCATTGGAATGGATAGGGCGATAGAATAGAAGAGAATTATTTCATAGTCATTTTCGATATAATATTATGTAAAAAAGTTTCCCCGAACAGCCTGTATATCTCAGGACGCAAGCGGGGGAGGGATGGGGAGTTTCAGGTAATGATTCAATACTACATATAGAATAAATGTACAACAATTCAGCTGGTTATGACGCATTTTGTATCTTTGCCTAATTTTAATCCAATAATCCTGGGCTATTTACTCAGAACTTCCATCACAACTGAACGTTGTGACACAAACAATTTTAAAAATCAAAGGAAACTAGGGAAAAATATAGTAACGTTTCTAATAATACTGAAACAATAAAAGGAAATACTTGCTAATGCCATTTACATTAATTATTAAATAAAAAAGTTATACGATTTCAATGCTCGACCCACGCTGTCACACGGAACCGTTCGTACATCTAGGATGCAGCTCCATTAAACGCACCACACTTATTAGTTGCTTCTTTTTGTGTCTTACCACATTTATCCTGCATCTCCTGTATAGCCTGACTTATGAGCAAACCATTACTTTTATCTATTTCTCAGTTAAAGCAAAAATAAACAAAATTTAATTTTTTATAAGATGCTCACCCTTTGCATTTTGTTCCAAAATATAGACCTTTTCGTCAATGGTAAAAACCTGTGCAAAATATTACTTTTATTTAAGCAATAGTTCTAGAGTTAAAGCAAAAATAAGCAAAAAATTTTTTAAGATGCTCATCTCGTATATATTTTACCGAATTCTTTCGGTTTTATGCCAGGAAGGCATATAATCTGCATGCAAAATATCGTCTTTTTCTAACAAATGGTTTTTGAGTCACATCGGAAACAGAGATAGATAGACAGAGAGGCAGGCAGACGGAATTGAGTAACACCTGTTTTTCATCATCTAGGGACTCTGAAACGTAAATATCTGAAGAAATCGCGCAAGGTTACTTTCTCGCGATTATAATCCTTCGTCTTTTAGACGAGGAAAGTAAAAATACAAAGAAATTCAGGAATACCAAAAATCTAATAATATTTTTATAGAAACAATCAAATAAAAATATACATTTGATATTCAATATTATTTTATAAAGCTACAACAAAAATTACAAGAGAAACTAGTCGATTTAAAGATTGTAGATTGTTTTTGTAATTTATCGTGGTTCTTAATTATCTCTAATTTCACAGACTGTATGACCTTGTGGACAATAGCTTTAGTTAGCTTTTAAAGATTAACTAACGTTTCAGTTTATTATTAATTTCTTTAGCAATCAGCCATTTTTAGCATTATACCTTCAACATTTTTTCCCCGACCTGCTCAGCCCTCACGCTATTTAATCAAACCGGTCTATGGTTCAGGCAACATTAGATACGAACTCGTAAAGAAAAGAGGGACTAAGACTAAGTTATAAAAGTAATTACACGGCTTCTTCAAAAATAGAAATCGGTGAAGATATACCAGAAGAGTGGAACACATTCCATATAATCTCAATGCACAAAAAGGTGAATAAGAAGAAATTCCAAATTCTTCACGAAATCAGTATTTTACCATCACTTGGCAGGCTCTTTGGGAGAGTCATTAAAAACAATCCAAAAGCACATAATACACTTTAGCGAAGAACACAGTGGGTTCGGTGAAACTATTAATACAGAAAAACAAAGAGACAAATAAAGAAACACACATGTTCGTCGATCAATCGTAGCACATTGTACCCCTTGTTGTTTAATATGTATACAGGGTGTTAATTAAGTATACAGACAAACTTTAAGGGGTGATTTCTTGATCAATTCTAAGGTAAAAAGTCCATACAGACATGGGACCTAAACGGCTTCGTTGGCCCCGATGCACGCCACTGGTGGAAATAAATTAAATTTATTTTGACCAAACAATGCACCTTTATGAAAACTATCATACACCAAGTTTTATTAGAATACCTCTAGACGTTTTCCAGATATATGAAAACAATTTTTTTTTGTTTAAACTTCAACACCCTGTATTTTGAAAACGAAGCCGTTTAGGTCCCATGTTTATATGAACTTTTTATCTTAGAACTGATCAAGGAATCACCCCTTAAAGTTTGTCTAGGTACTTAGTTACCACCTTGTATACCGGGTGAATGAGAACACCCGTATCAGTATTTTTTTTAAAGAACGGTGAGTCGTAGAGAGTTGGGATAAAAAAGTTTATTATAAAAGTCATACTAAAGAATTGAATGGTGATATTATTATTTCTCGAAAAAGTCATCATCACGAGTAGTTTTGTCAACAATGTCCAGAACTCCAAAATTTTAAATGGCACCATAAGTCGAAAAACGTATTGTTGAAAAGATCGTTAAAAAAGAAGAAAGTTTTGTAGGAAAAATTATTTTACTACTACTACCCCTTTTAAGTAATATTCGATTAAAGGTATTAAATTTAAAATTCGTTGTTAACAAACAAAATTGAAAAGTCGGCTTTTAAAATCTAGTTACCGAATTAAACAATGTTACAAGTGTTCAAAATGTTATTGACATTAAAACGTGTGTGTAACATTGTTTAATTCGGTAACTAGATTTTAAAAGCCGACTTTCCAATTTTGTTTGTTAACAACGAATTTTAAATTTAATACCTTTAATCGAATATTACTTAAAAGGGGTAGTAGTAGTAAAATAATTTTTCCTACAAAACTTTCTTCTTTTTTAACGATCTTTTCAACAATACGTTTTTCGACTTATGGTGCCATTTAAAATTTTGGAGTTCTGGACATTGTTGACAAAACTACTCGTGATGCTGACTTTTTCGAGAAATAATAATATCACCATTCGATTCTTTGGTATGACTTTTATAATACATTTTTTTATCCCAACTCTCTACGACTCACCGTTCTTTAAAAAAATACTGCTACGGGTGGTCTCATTCACCCGGTATAGAACAAGTCTTGGAAACTTGGTGCAGAAAATGTGGACAGATGGGTGTGTCCATAGATCATAAAACACTAAATTTATTAATGTTTGCAGACGGCCAAATTGATTTTGTCCAAGAACAAGTGGGCATGATATATATATATGTATATGCTACGCAAGCTGAAAGAAGAATATAAGAAATGTGTTTTAAATATAAATTTTAAAGAGATATTTGTGCTTGTGAACACGAACGAACAATATACAAACAAGACAAGATACTATCAAGGCAAATACAGAAAAAGGAGGAAGGGGGGCTACACAGGAAAAAGAAAAAGAGCTACAATAGCACTACATGGGATGATCTGGAACAAAAACCTCACCGATGAAATAAAGCCAAATATATTTAAAGCTATTAGCGAAAGTATTATAACGCCTGGTGGATAAGTGTGGTCAATAACTAACCAGTTCAAGATAAGAAAAGAACCGTAGATTATATGCGTAGATCCCTATAGCATACTCGCAAAGATACAGTAACACCAGACAGAATATGAAAAGAAACGGAGGTAAGAGAATCAATTACAAAAAGTATAGATGACAAAGCGTTATAAAGGTACGGACACGTCCAAGAATGGAAGAAGTTAGGTGGCCCAAGAAAATCCTAAAATGATATCCACGAGAAAAAGAGAAACAGAACGAACAGCAAGAAAAAGTTTGAAAGGAGAGGACTGCAATAATATAGAATACTGGCATGTAAGAACGATCAACATGTGATGGAAATGCTCAAAGAAGAAGAAGAAGAAATGAAGAGGTGAGCAACAATGAAAAGCTATTTTGAAGGCCTCGACGAATCGAGCTACAAAAAGTGTTTAAAATTTGTTTAGTACCGTTAGAATAAATGTATTGAGCTTGCAGCAGAGTAAGTTTATTTTTTCCCTACAATTTATGTTTCTTCTACGTTCGAGCTCAGTGAACATTTCACATATTCCTCGTATACTAAATTCAGAATTTTTGTAATGTCACCATTACATAATACTTAGTAATATTATAGATTGTCGACTAAAAGCAGAAGCTTACCCTAAATACAACAATATAATAAAAAATCATTAAAAACAGCAATGAAAAATATTAGTCATCTTCGAGTGTTCGCCGAGCATGTCGCCAGATCTTACATTAGCATTTATACTTGCCATCGATGAAAATAATAACACAGACTTAAAATGAAAATAAAAAATGCCAATATTGTTGAGAAAATAGAGCAGCTTGTTATTGTGCTTTTTTAAGAATGGAAACATTAAGTACCTAATTTTTGAAACTTTGCTTGCATAAATATTCTTTCTATTTCAATTAAAAAAATGTTTAGTATACAGGATGTCTCAACCTTCTGGAAAAGCTCGGTTCTGCCAGTGCTACTAAAGATATAAAAAATGCGGTAGAAACTTATGGACGGCATTTATTTCTACATTTTAAAAGTATTTTCAACCGCTATGGTCGACTCGCGTGAGAGAGGCGATATAAACTCACATTTCTTAAATGGGACATCTTAGATTTTTCATGTTGTCATCGGCTAGGACCTATAGTTTAGATTTCAGAAGATTTTGTTTGTGTAAAAATAGCACTTACGGCACTTAGTGGATTTTATTTTTCATTTTTGGGAATTGCAAAGAGCAACGACTAATTCTTTTAAGTAAACATCCCGTATTTTTTAAACAGTTCTACTGCTTTTTTAATTCTGCTTAACCTTTATTAAGCATTCCCTAATTTAAATTTTTTCCAAAATTACCTTTACTCAATTGCGGCAATAAACATTTCTACTGAGCTTAATGTAGAATATTGACCCTGTGCAGCATATCGAGTGTGATACTTTTATTTGCAAAACCAAGGTAATTTTGGAAAAAATCCAAAATTGTGTTCAAACCTAGCCAGTTGTGGTAAAGGACATGATTAATAAAAGTTAAGAAGAACAATACAATCAGCCTAACGGTTTAAAAAAATATGGGGTTTTGTAGTAGAAAAGAGAGTAGGACCCTTTACAATGATCAAAAATGAAAAATATCAAAATTCACCATGTATAATGTATTGTTTGAGGCTTTCGCGGTTACTCGAATTATTCTCCTTAGCATAGAATTTCGGCTTAGACCGCGTAGTATTTGTATATGAACACCCAGCATTTTCTGGCTTAATGTGCCTTGCACCTTGTGAAGTCGAGCAAAAACCCGCTCGATGGCCATGCTCTTTGGTGGCTCGTGTTGTTTGAGTATCTTGAGAACGAGGATACTTAGGCAGATTTGGCCGTTTTGCTGTTTGTGCATCCATATTCACTAACGTTTCGCAAGACCTTGCAGCTTGCATCATCAGAGTGAAAGTCGCATTAAGAACCGAAGGCAAAAAAAAAAAAAAAAGGCAAAGGTAAAGGTTATTTCAATTCCCCCAACTGGGGGCGGGCTGCTATAGGGACCTTCCGTCCCTCTTCAGCCAAGAACGGGAAACTCGGGATGGGTGAGAGAAAGGAGGGGTGGAGACTGGAAGAGAGGTCAGGAAAGGTGGAGAAATACTGCCCCGGCATTCGCCTCAGAGAAGGTACTCTGTTGACTCAGGAAAACCACCTAAAAACCTGAATCAAGGCAGGCGGCCGCAGGAATCGAACCCACGACCTCCCGAATGCTAAGCGGACGTGCTACGCACTAAGCCACAGAGCTCGGTAGAACCGAAGGTCGGTGTGGAGCTATTTATAGTCCTCTGTGCCAGGCGCGCGGAGTGGCGCAACGCTGGCGCTGGTTGGTCGTCCGAGTGCAACGTAATCCGTGGGGCGTGGCCGTATGACGCAGAGTGGTTGTAACGCTTTAGATCGTGTATCACAGGGGTCCACGTTTTACTAAGCTTAAAGCCATCTTCCCTGTTGATATTATTTGGATGTTTTTCTATTTCTATGGCTTCACGTATCACTCGCGGGAAGTAATGAGGTATTCTGGGAAGTACTCTGGCATGCTGAAATTCTAAAGTGTGCCCATTTGTAAACGTATGCTCAGCTACGGCTGATTTTGTGATGCGTTTGTGTTTGCAATCGCCTTTATGTTCTTGGAGTCTTAGATCAACGGAACGACCAGTCTGTCCAATGTAACTCGAGCCGCAAGAACAAGGAATGCGATATACGCCAGCGGTTTTTAAACTTGGAATCTTGTCTTTTACCGATCTGAAGCCGTTACCCAAAGTTTCCTTGCTCGTGAACACAGTTTTGACGTTGCATCGTTGCAGGACACGTCGCACTCGGACGACCAACCAGCGCCAGCGTTGCGCCACTCCGCGCGCCTGGCACAGAGGACTATAAATAGCTCCACACCGACCTTCGGTTCTTAATGCGACTTTCACTCTGATGATGCAAGCTGCAAGGTCTTGCGAAACGTTAGTGAATATGGATGCACAAACAGCAAAACGGCCAAATCTGCCTAAGTATCCTCGTTCTCAAGATACTCAAACAACACGAGCCACCAAAGAGCATGGCCATCGAGCGGGTTTTTGCTCGACTTCACAAGGTGCAAGGCACATTAAGCCAGAAAATGCTGGGTGTTCATATACAAATACTACGCGGTCTAAGCCGAAATTCTATGCTAAGGAGAATAATTCACCATGTATAATACAACCGACTTTTGCTCAGGTCTGCACAAATTAAAGACTAGTGGCTAATATGATACAGTTTTATTTTTCCAAATACTTAGGAACAAAGTATGATTTTTTAAAAATAAGTGCTATTTCTTCACATAGGAATTCATAAACTACTGGTTATAATCTCAAAAGTAAGATACGCAAGTGTAGGTAAAGTCATAATCGATAACATTGTGAAAAAATTGAGTATCGTGGACCGTGGCGGTTCAAAATATTTTTAAAATGTAGAGATAAATATGCTCTATAATAGATCTTTCCAGATGGTGGCTATAGTTGTATTACCGTTGCGGAAATATTTTTAACATAGAAAAAAACTGAATTCACAATGGATGAGAATATATACACTTACAGCAATAGTATCTATTTATGAACTTTCATTATACATCTACATAGGAGTAAGTAGTTTATAAATCGTCTAAATTGTATACATGGTGTATTGAAATGAAGTAGCATAAATGGAGCTGGTGAACCATTCAGTCAAACTAAGAAGATTAAGCTAAATATACCTTAGTACAAAATCGCACCCCTGATGACTTACAGTTCCTTAAAGGTCAAGATTAAACAACATATTTAAATTAATTAACTAGGAATGCCTTGTTACAGAGTACTCGTATTTGCAACGCATGAGCAATACACCTTCTTAGTGGTTCGAAAATTAAAACACAGGGGGCGTTGTTGTAACTAACACTGCTGTATTTTTTGGCTGCAATATTGTGTCTTATCCTGTACCATTCAAATTTTTAGAAACTATTTCATTTTTGTGATTGGTGCTTTCTTTTTCAAGATAAGACGAGCATTTAGCTTATCCCCAATGATAAGAAATGGTGGAAAAATTATGTTATGTAAGAATCCAATATCCTATGCAGAATACTATTTCTTTAATATTTCTTTTTTTAAATTTAGTTGATATATTACAACTGGTCGCATACGAACTCAGCAATTTTGTCTTAACTTAAATGATCTAAAATATGTTTAAGAATAAGATATCACCCATTGGGTTCTAACTGTTTTTCTCACTTCCTTCTTCTTTGTTTTGTGTTAATTTACACTTTACACGATTCTCTGCTTTTGAACACTTTCACTTATCACTGTTACACTACGTTCGATGGTTTTGTCCTCTTCAGCCTTCTTACGATTTCATATTGATCGAGGAGCTGGAGCATCTCGATATTCACATGGTTGTGAAGTCAAGCTTCGTGCTTTTGGGGAAATCTTTGGATTTCTTCTTTAACGGTCCCAATCGTACCATGGTGCATCCACGATATTCCTGAGTACCTTACTTTGAAATTTTTGAATGGTGTCTAAGTTAGATGGTTTGGCACAGCCCAAGAGCTGTATGCCACTGTCCATATAGGTTTTAAAACTTGCTTGTAGATAAGAAATTTATTATGTATTGGTAGCTACGAATCAGCCAATACAATTTCTTATATTTTGCATCTAGCTCTTTTCTTTTCTTTTTAATGTGTCTCTTCCACCTCAGCTTCGCATCTAGGTTCATCCCTAGATACCTAGCTGTGTTATTATATGGCACCTGTGCTTCATATATTGTATTAGGTACGTTATTCTGGATGTTCTTGTTGGTAAAGTTTATGTTTACCTACTGATTTTAATTCGTTTTATTCTCCTTTTTTTGGTAAAATCCCTGTATTCATCAGTGGCATGTTTTAACTTTTGAGCAACTTCTTCCACACTTGCTCCCACTGCTAATAGTGCAGTATGGTCAACAAGAGTGGCGATCTTGACATTATCTATTTCAGAGATGTCATAGGTGAACTACAGGCACACGACAGGGCTAAGCACACTACCTTGAGGTACTCCTGATTTGATCTGTTTCACTCTGAAGAATCTGTCTGGTATATACGGTTCTAGTAGTTGCACATACTGTCTTGGAAGTATTTGTTCCAGCTTCTTTATGAGTCCTTTATGCCACATTTTGTCAAATGCTTCAATATTTCTGCAATATTATCTCTTTTAAGTCGTACAAAAGTCTGTTTGATTTCTTTTGTTATTTGAACTCAAGGATCATCTGTATTATTTCATTTGAATACCCCCTTTATAAGTTAAATAAATTACAGAAACTGCATTATATTGTTTTCCGAAGTACAGTTATGTGCACGATGATTACAATTTAACCGTACATTTTCTTGCGAAGCAAACTCTTGTTTATAATCTGAAGTTATATCTCGAATAGGCAGTCAAAAGCAGCTCCGCCTAGGAAAATGGTTACTTAAATAATTTAAAAATGCAGCCCCATAAAACCAACGCTTACTGTGAAAATTTAAAATATAAAAGGTCGCCAGGAATTTAAATAAAAATTGAAGTCCATACATATGAAAACCCACGAATTCTTAAGATAACAGCATGAAACGGCAGCGTCTATTCAGAATCTTCATAAATAATAAGGCAGGGGTGGAAAGAATCTATTATTTACTTTCTCATACGCTGAATCATCTGCATACTTAAAAGAATGGCATCGGCGAATCAAAGGGATTTTCAAGGAGCAACGGGTGCCTTTTATTAATAAAACTGAAGAAGGTAAGGCTAGTTATCTCCGAATAATATTTTAAAAATGCGGTCGAAATAATTTCATTTGTGAACTCATTTAGCCATGCTTAAAAATTTCGGTTCTTATGCGTTTTGGGGGACAATTGGAAAGCATTAAGTAGAAAATAATTGCCAGATGGGCAAACAATAACATCGACGTGTAATAAAAACGTTTGGAAGCTGATATTTTCTTCAACGTAAATATTTAGTGCCTCGTTAGCATTTATCGTAAACGGTTACGGCCAAACCATCCAGCGGTGTCGTATGTGAGCTATATTAATCGTAATAGTCTCATCCGCAAACAAAACTACAGTAGCTGCTGTTCGTACGGCGGAAAATCATTTATGTAAATTAAAAACAACGGGGGTCCAAGAATTGGTCCCTGAGGAATTCCATATTTTACAACACGCTCACTAGATACAGTATCGTTATAGGCGTCAAGTTGTTTTCTATTCTCTAGATAGGCTTGTATCTGTTTAAAGCGCAGATGAAACCTGCACGTTTTTAGTGGAACACAGCAAACAATTGGAAGTTTTGACTTAGATGGGAAACCCTTGCGCTGCGTTCGATATTTGCAATTAATCAAGCTTTCGCTTTTCTCCCGAATCAGGGGATCCAAACAAAACTACTTTTGATAGTTCATAAACTACATTTCCAATTGAAATTATTTTTTAAATAATCGATTTTGTTTTGGGAAATTATTTTTGAAAATTTGATTTTTTCGAAATAGTGAAATAGTGACTGAAATATGAGTAGGGTGTATACATAATCTCTTACAATCACACATCTAATAGAGATAAAGTGGTTGAGAAAAGCTGCGGGATTTTTACAGCGATAATTAAAAATAAAGCGCAATACGGAAAGGTATCACGAGAGCGATGACTAATCATGGTATGATGAATGTAAGCACATTTAGTACGAACAGACAAAGCAAAAATAAAAGTAACCATAAAAACACGATAATGTTATATTATTAACACGAACAGGGCAGAAAAGAAGTTGAACGAATATGTAAAAAAAGAAAAGAAAGCACTTGCAATATCAAATGACGAATATATAAAAAATGGGCATGTCAAAAGCCAAACTAGAAAATGTTATCAATCAGAGAAAAAACAAGAGTAATATAGCAATATTTAAAAACAACAAGCCGGAAAAGAGATGGAAGAAGACTTACATAGAATTATAGGAGACGCTTGGAGGAAAGAAATTGCGCGCCAGGTAGATGTAGGTAATCTCTGATAAACCCAATACATAAAAAAAGAGGTGTTACAAACTATGAAAACTACAGCGGTAAAGTATTGAAGCATATAGTATACAAAATCGTAGGTATTGCAATAAAAAAATGGATTGAATGAAAAAATGGAATGGAAAATAGGCAATATCTATGCGGCTTCAGGAAGAATAGGAAAGTCATGAGACAAGGTTTCAATTTAGAGCAAATCAAAAAGTAAAGATCAGAAATTACTATTACCTATGATCTTTATCGATTTCAATCAAGCTTGTGATGTAGTAAAGAGAGCGAATACATATAAAAATGCATCCAATATGTGTGTCGAACGACATGAGTATAAAGCAACCTTAAATGGGCATATCCCAAACAAGTTCGGTTGACTAGAGGTCTAAAACAAGACGGACAATCTTATTTGGTTACTAAAAATTATTTAAAATTTTAGAAAAGCTGTAGGGAAAAGAAGAATAAAAACTAAAGGGAAAATGTATAGTCAGTTACTATGGCAAGAAAAAAAACTGAGTGAAGTAATTATAACAATAGAAAGACCAGAAGCGAATAAAGACGCAATTCTTCTTTTGCATAACTTCTCCAAAGAAGTTGATGAAGTATATTATTTTAACAGCAACTATTCCTTTATTAATGTTGCTCGACTTTTTCTTCATTCGAGTTTGCTGGTACAATGATTCGTTCAATGTTGTTCCTGTTTCGTCTAATATATACGAAGAAAGAAAGTATTCTAGGGTATGCGATGTTAGACAGGCGTGTTTCAGATTGATATCTAATAGATTCCACTCAGAGCTATGTTTCGAACATATCAATTATTTTTCCTAGTGTGGCTTTGATTGTCCATATTTTGGATAAATATAAGAATACCGAAAATACCAGTATTTTACCAATAGTGTTCTTAGTAATATCACGATTTCTCCAAGCTTTATCAAGTTGGGTTATAAGGCTTCTCATAGTTTAAATATGTTTGACTTCAGATTCACAGTCATCATTGTTAGTAATGAGAGTACCCAGGTAGATCATTTGATTATCCACCTCACACGAATCACTCTAGTGCTAGTCAGTAGTGTGGTGTCATCCGTATGCGTCCAATGGCAACACCATTGTATCTACCATGTAATACAATGCCTATAATATATTCATCATAAGTGTTGAAAATATTGATGACAGCAGATAACCTTGTCTTACTCTCTTCTGTTTGATCACTGCTGAGCTGTTGGTATACAGATTACTCAAACACTCATGCTGACAAGAATTTGATCAATTTATTTATGAAGATTAGAAGAAGAAGTAAACAAAACATATTTTGATTTTAGAAAAGATTTTGCAAACTCTCTAAAAACGTTCGGTAAGGTTAATCATGGCAAACTGATGGAATTGTTGTAAAAACCATCGAAAGTCGAGATATATGCATCATAATAAATCTATATGGTCACCAAAAAGCGACTGCAAGGGTTGAGGATCAACTAAGAGATACATAGCATATAGATCAGAGGAGGAGAGCCATAAGGCTGAATGTTGTCTCCACTACACAGCCAAGACATTTTTGAAGAAGAAGAATAATCCGGAGTAACAATCAATGGAAGAAAATTGAACCATTTAAGATTTTCGAAATAAGCTATAATAGTAGAACGAAAAAATGCATACCATAAGCGATATAGACTAAAAATAACTAGAAATAAAACCTTACTCAAGCCATCAGAGCTAATGTAACTGTACTTAGAAACCAAGAAAAAAGAGGTATAAGCTATACGTATTTGAAAACTTGGCTAAAATATATGATTGAAACATTGAGACAGGCACATGTAAAGATGAAAAAAACAACCTACAACCGGAATGTCTTGCTGAGACTAAGAATAAGAGCGCTTCGCAGTTATGTAGCTTTAACCTTATTGTATGGTATGGAAGCATGGACTATGAAAAGCGCCACAAAATTGAAAGCTGACTAGATGTGATGATATAGAAGGAAAGCGAGACTATTACCATGTTGAAATACTGAGAAGAATGGGAAAGGAGTCCGAGGTCTTGAAAACTGTAAGAGTTATGAATTGCTTAGCTTAGTTATTCACGGAAAAAAAATAGTTTAAGCAGAAGTAAAATCCTCCTGAATGGTTCAGCTGTAGTTCACTTGAGCTGTGTAGAGCGCCCGTTAGTAAAGTCCAAATAGCTATATGATGACTATAGAAGATGGGATTGCAAGGAGGAGAATGGGCCATTTGAATAAGTAAAGTTAGAACCTTATATATTGAGATGGTTTTAAGCTCACAGTTTAGCTCTGTATGCAGAGAGAAATATTGAAAAAAGTCAATTAAAGCACAGAGTTGAAATATTTTATTTAATTGCAATCTAAACCGTAGTTAAAGTTATTAAATGCATTGGTAATGAGATACAAGAAGCATAATTAGAGGGATAAAGGCAAGCATAAACAAAGCAAATTTCATTATAAATTGTGTAAACCAACTTCGGCTGGGAAACGGCACCGAGCACCTGGAATTTCCGAACTTCGACACCGGACCATTCGAGCTGCAGAAATCAGGGGTCTCCAGTCGAACAGACCAGAGAAGTGTGTACGAGCATTCCAGAAAAACATTTGCTGCCAGGGAAGCGACTACAAGCTGATAAAGCCATCGGCGTCACCTGCAACCAGCTCAGAGGCGAAGATCGGACAAAGTTATAAGGTAGGATTTGGCATGTTTGTGAGTGATTGGGGTCTGGAAAGCTAGTGGACGTGGAAGAATACACCTTGCGGAATAGAGTCATCGTGTGCCCGAGCCTCCAGATTTATCCCAGTTCAAGTAAATTGCGTTGCGTCAGTAGAAAATGCGGTTTTGCCAGGTTTTGAAAAGTTTACAGGAAGTGGAAAAAAAAGAATAGCTAGCGTCGTTTACGTTACATCTAAAACAAAATCGAGATAGTTGTTGATAGGCGGGAGTTTTAATTCAATTTACTTGATGGTTCCTTGCACAATTTTCACTTTTGAATCGTAAAATAAACGCTTTATGCTCTAACAACCTTCTGTGGTAAATGTCAAGTTTGTGAGGTTATGAGTAATCGAAGCCAGTAGCGCAGTTGTACTAAAATTGCGTACTTAAGCTACTGTGAGTCAAATATTCTAAACAATAGTTTCAGATAGAACTCAAATTTGAACCGAACCTGAGAGATTAGTCTTGTGTTTTGCCGGAGCAAGCAATTCGATAAAATATAGAAAGGGGTAATTAACCATTTCATTAAAAGTAATAAATATATTTAATTTCGATTAACCTAAAATACTGACAGGCAAAATTTGACATTTCTCAAATTTAATAAAAATACCCTGAGTAGTGTGATGATTTGCCCTATTTAATTATTTATATTTTCACTAAACCCTTTATTAATAGGGGGCATCATCATTACAATTAATTTAGGCGCCGGAACGTGGAGCCTTTGCAATATATCAAAGGATCAGTTACAGTTACAGTTTTGAGATAGCAATTTGATTTGATAGTAGAAGATCATAAAGAAATGCTAGTGCAGTGAGAACAAAAAAAAATTAAATTAAAGAATATCTTATTCAACAATGGTGGTAATAGGTTTAAGAGCCACTGAATACAAAAAAGATGCATCCATTTATTACGATAAAAGCGCATTGTTGCAACACACTAATAGAACATATCTAAGACAACGAAGTTCAAGTTTTTAATGTATTTTGGATTTTACTTATTTTGATCTTATTTTGGCGTTTCCCCTTCTGGCGCTTTTGCTGTTATTTTTGTACATTCTGATCCTGTTTTTGAACTTGAAATGGCTCACGGATATGCAAACAATGTACTGGTGGGTATGATAATGGTCTAATGCTTAGGAAGCAGCTTGAATTTATGCAGATGGATTTCCAAGTCGTTTCCATCTAACACGTCAATTAAGTATGTTATGCAGTGAGCACGCGAGAATGACGAACATCAGTTCGATCCTCGCCGTGATGATGTACCGGATAGACCGCAAAGAATTCTGAATGCATAGGAAGGTGTGTTGGAACTGATAGCAAACGACCCAACATTAAGTACAGGTAATATTGGTCGTCAGTTAGAGATCTCTAATGGGCTAGTTTGATGTAGCCTCCGTGAAGATTTACAACATTCTTATCATTGTCAAAAGATGCAGGCATTAACTGTGATGACGGAGCAAAGCGAGCTCAGTTCTGTCAATGGTTTCTACAACAGAACGACGCCAATCCAAACTTTCTGAACACCAATTTATTCATGGAGAAGTGTATATTCACCAGGAATGGTGTTTGTAATTTTCACTACTACTACCAATGGTCAGATGGGAACCTACTTCCTACAAGATGATTCAACTTTCATGAGGGATATTCGGTGAATGTGTAAGGTGAAATAATCAACGGGTCTTTAATAGATGTCCATAACATCTCACCTCGATTATATGAATGCCATTAATGATTTAAAAAACCCTTTAGAAGACGTACTTCTGCTAATCCGGCAAAGAATACCTTTTATGCATAACGGAGCTCCCAGCCACTATCACATAGAAGTACGAGCTTTCTTCAACGGTCGATTTTCAGATCGTTGAAGTGAACCTGGTCCAATCGCTTGGCCGCCACTCACGTAGCCCCTTTATAAATGCAATGGATTTTTAGGTGTGGGGTTTCTTCACAAATTAGATTTGTCGGCGAGAACTACCAGAAACGAGAAATGTCAATGAATTGAGTCAAACTGGGTCAAACAAGGCAAGCATGACAACAAGATGCAACTGGACGAGCCTGACAATCATTGCCTACAACGACAAACATTTGTTTTAGGTAAACAAAACGTGCAAATAAACGAGTTTTCCTAATAACTTCATTTTTTATTTTAAAATATGGTATGAGCTTTCTACCCTTATATGTCACATCCCCTTAAAATTTCTATCCCAACACCATAAATATCCTGTATTAAATACATTGCAGATTAAAGTATTTATAATTATCTGGATTCATTGAGAAAGACACCAGCCCCACTTACAACTGATTAAATAGCTATACAAGGTAATATTACATATTAACAGTTTTCGAGCAACAGTCAAATATTAGTTATTTTAAGTATTTATTCAATATATTCCATAAAATGGTATCTCATATGGGAAAATACGTAAATTCTCGGTTCGGATCCGTGAATGGCCGATCTTTTTTCGCAATCATTTGAATCGGTTCCGAACCGGGTGACCATTCGACTTTGGGGTACAATTAACGTTGCTCTCCTTTGAAGGGTGTCTATGAGATAGAGTAAGAACACCAAACACAAGACATATACGTATATTTTGGAGGTAGCACCTTGGCTCATCTTGAAGCCTGATTGCACGTGAACATGGTCTACCCTCCATACAATATTCGACATAAGAATACCATTGGAACCCACGAACCCATTCCACTCGATAGATATGTTACACTATCTAATAGCTTAGTTATAAAAACGGGAGATAGATACTACCAACAACACATTACAGTAATGTACTTTTTCTGTTTCACTTAAAAGAAAACTATGGATGAGTATATTACAAATGTTGAACAACAGTTGTTGAGGTAGTAACATTGAAAACAATTACTTATCTTTTCAAAATTCCTACGATAAAACATATAGTGTATATTAGATATTTACGATGGAAATTCAACCTGTTCTCAGTATGATAACGTTATAAATATAAATTTAGAATACAATTGAGTTGCTTTTACAAAAATTTGCCGTTGGCTGTAAACCTGCTGAAACAAAAGTAACGGCCACTTTGTTTAACAGATAACCTAACCATGCAAATGAAACTAGTTCAAAAGAAAGTTATTCTACTTGAATATTACTTGAGCTGCTGCTGGATGAACTATTGATCTAACTTATCGGTTAATAGATCCTAGCACCAATTTCTTACAATATGTCTTGTAATCCCTAAAGATCCTTAGGAAAAATTTACATGTGTGTTTGACTGCGCATGTTAAGGTTTATAATAATCAATAGTCTGAGATGGATATCAGTAAATAGGGAGTAAGTCACACAATAGTGAGGTACTTTCAATAATTGATAGATCGACCATCCACACAGCTCTTGGTGAATCAAACATTAAAACTATTTTTTTCATTTATGATGGTTGATGGTGCTTCTCACCTAAAGAAATATACTGCGACTGCATATTGGGACTTTGCCCCGAATCGCCTTTTTTAGAACTCTTTCTAATAAGGGACCACAATTATCAGCAACTAATTACGAAATCCATAAAATTAAAACTACCTTGACAAAGACATGGTGGTTAAACAAGAAGGTTAAGTCTCATTTTCTGTGTTTTTAACTTGCTAGTGGTTCATTAAATAAAAATATGAAATATTGATATTGATCTTAAAATTTCTAGTTTCCAATAATTTGACTATATCGATTCTTGTAACAAGCTTTGTTTTAAAGATGCTTCAAGTGACCTATATGCAATGACTTTCCATGTAATTGTAGCTGTTTTTTGCTAAAATTGCATTAATATTCCACGTGACTGCTATACCATACAAGATTGGCGGGTCACGATTTAAAAGCTTTGAGTCTCGGTTTTAATATTACCCTTTTACATTATTACGTGAGGCATTATTAGGCGTCTGTGACAAAAAGCTCTTGCATTGGGGCAGGAAGACAAAAAAGTAATAAACAATTCGTTTCTAATTGCAAATATGTACATTGTCAGCACTAAAAACATCCTTAGCGGCGCTAGTTCTGATGCATTAACAAGTTTGAGATATTTCAGGGTGTTGAACTCAACTTTCAGCGGAAACCGAAATGTTCTATTTGGCTCAACAAAGTACAAATTCATGCAGCAAAGCAAAATTCGGGAGGCCAACTAAGCAACCCAATTAGTAATCGTGCTCGACTTCGCTGAGGGCCATCATTAAGAACTCAAACAATTTAGAAAACGATATATCGACGAGAATATTTTCGGAAATATTTCGTTTCTAACCACAGGTCTAGGTCAAAACATATTTATGATCTAATAAATTGATATGGATATCAATTAGGGTTTGTTGCAATTATTTAATTTTATTGTATCGCGCTGGTTTCGTTGCTTCGTTATTCGCTTTTTTGACTGATCTCCAGTAGAATATGGGGAGGGAGGGGTAAACGAGTATAATCAAGTTAAGACAAAGATCGTTGTGCAATATTAGAAAACTGATGTAATAAAAGCTTGAGGAAAAGAATCTTCAATAGGCTTTTTAAAGTTATGTAGCCAGAATGAGTTTTCGATATTAATAATAATAGATAATTTTTGAGGCTTTCACGGCCATTGTCATTAAGTAACAAACGACTTCCGGGATTGGACCGTGTCATGATTGAGATCGAAGAACTCAACGTTTCGCCCACTTTCGTAAGGGGCTTCATCAGGAGGAAAAAAAAGCAAAAGAGCACGGTAACTCAACGTGTTAACCATGCCAGAGGCGAAACTCTTTGCAAAGGGAAGGGCCAGAAGAGCACGGTAACTCAACGTGTTAACCACGTCAGAGGCGAAACTCGACTGACTATCGGAAGAAGAAAAGCGAGAATTTATAGGCAAGCGCCGTAGCGATTCAGCAAATGCCGTCGCGGTTCAGTGACGGAGGGCGGGGCTTAGGAATTAGCACTTTCCACATAGAAGGAAGGGGAAATCCTTCGTCCCGATTGAAATTATTAGGGTGTTTGCAAATCTCACGGCATTTGCTGAATCGCTACGGCGCTTGCCTATAAATTCTCGCTTTTCTTCTTCCGATAGTCAGTCGAGTTTCGCCTCTGACGTGGTTAACACGTTGAGTTACCGTGCTCTTTTGCTTTTTTCCTCCTGATGAAGCCCCGTACGAAAGTGGGCGAAACGTTGAGTTCTTCGATCTCAATCATGACACGGTCCAATCCCGGAAGTCGTTTGTTACTTAATAATAGATAGTATAAAACAAAATTACGATAATCTACCATTCGGTAATAACTCACATGGAAAGTGGATTTTAGATACTATTTCTAAGATTTTTAAATTTAAAAGCGGCCACTTCCATTAATTTTAAGGTTATAATTCCATTCGGAACATTTGAAGTCGTGTACTTTATGAATAAGTCTTCTGCTACGACCCTTGGTCCTGTGTAACAAAACACTTTCTTCATCCACGCTGCATGTTCTTGTGCCGCTTTCTCTTACTCTAAATTTTTAAAATGTTCCTGGAGAACATTTTTGTACTATTTACTTTGTCCCCTTTGTGTTGTTCTACCCTCTAAAATTTATCTTATAGAAAGCTCTTTGGTAGTCGATGTTCATCCATATGAGTAATGTCTTCCTCCTCCGATACTAGTAATAAATACCATTTTTCTCTGTATTGCACAATAAATCCATTTTGGACCACTTTCCTTATTTTGCCTTTTATTCAAGCTTCACTCCCCTAACTCTTTCTATGGCTCACAATCTCTCGTTATTCGCTGCCCTTGACTGCGCCTACTGGTTTATTTTCTGATGCTTTAATATTCCCATAGGTTCACTTCAATTCTGCTGCTCGTTCCGTCACCTCCCCATATTGTGTACTTTGTGTTATATATGTGCTTTTTATTTCATCTTTTAAAGTAATGAGTCTCGTCTTCCTTTCGATGCGTCTTTTACATACTATAGTAAGCTTGGGTTAGCATTGGGTATTTTGCTGATTTAAGTATAGAAGATAATTTTACGAAGGTTTACGATCCTAGCTTGATTTTTGTGAAAATCTTTGTTTCTTGGTTTTTCCCCATTTTAAGTTGATGATGTTGCAACTTCCACCAGTTTACCATTAATTGTGAAGCCCTGACGCCCTCCTCTAATGGAATGATTTTGATCTTTTGGATGTTCATTTTTAGCCGCATCTTTTGTGACTGGTAATTGAGTTGTTTTATCATAATTTGTAGTTGCTATACAGGGTGTCCCGCTAGGTAAGATACAAAATTTCAGGACGTGTTCCTCAGGTAAATTCGAGTCGAAAATGTTTACATGAACATGGTCCGTAAATGCTTCCTTATCGAGATATGACATTAAAATGTTAGTAGTAGGTACTAAAGAAAAACCTCTTTTATTAACAAAAAGAATTATTACAATAATTGTTCAAAATGACCACCTTCACACCACAAGCATAGCCTCGCCCGTTTATAAATGTGATTGACAGCTTTCCGGATAACACGGCGGTTGTTTCTAATGTCAGCGGCAACTTCAATAATTTTATGAAGCAGTTCATCCCTAGTACTTGATTTCTCCACATACACCAAAGTCTTCATGTGTCCCCACAAGTAGTAATCTAGGGGATTTAAATAGTGTGAGCGGAGTGGCCAAGAAACTGGGCCACCCCGTCCGATCCAACGTCCAGGAAAGTGGTGTTTAAATATTCAACCACATTTCTAGCATAGTGCGGTGGCGCAAAATTTAAAAAATGTCATATCTCGATAAGGAAGCATTTGCGGACCATGTTCATATAAATATTGTCGACTCGAGTTTACCTAAGGAACACGTTCTGAAATTTTGTACCTTTCCTCGCGGAACACCTTGTATACCACTTTTGATTCACTGCTTTCCAGCAATCAGTTAAATTTCATCATTCCACCTCTGCGGTGGTTGGTCGATGCTCCCCCGTTCCACTCGCAGTCCCCGAGTTCTATTCGTTTATCTCTCCTCTGCTTTCACCATGTCTGAAGTCCAGCTTTATTTCTGTTTTGCCACCTTGGTTACGATATATGTTAGTCCAACTTCTTTTCCTAAGTATTTATTTATATTTTCTTCCTTAATGACAGGCCTAACATTCTTTTTTCCATTTCCTTCTGGGTTGCTGCTATCGGCACGGGCTCTATACAACAGTAAAAATTTCTTGTCTCAAAGTGATTTCGAAGGGCTTTTATAAGCACGGCTTCTTGATCTTCGTTGTTCATCTGTGGCTTAATTAGATATAACAGTTGAATTGTTCTATTGTTTTCCACTCTATTTCAATTTATAGTAAATCGTTGTGTTAATAGTGCTAATTGCAGGGAGTTGCAGCTAACCAGAAAACACCTGCACGGAACATCTAGGAAGGTCTAAATATAAATAAACCGAAAACCAAGCTAATTAATTTAGCTATAGATGTTTCGATACTATTGCATTCTCATGCATACCTTCAGTATAAATCGTACTTGGCTCATGTTCTTTGTAAGTCTAGCTTTCTCTGCTATAGATCAAAGTTGAGATGATAATGGCTCTGAGTTTCTAAAGGAACTTTGAAGTGATGCTGATACCATTGCGGACTTCGTAGTCAAGGTTTATCTTATTTTTCGTCATACTTTCGGCTGAAACGTTTTTTCTAAAAACTTTAACACCCTGTACCCCGAAAACGAAACTTTTTCGGACATATGCAAAAAATGTTTGCTTCGATGTCTCCCACCACCCCTAAAAGTTTGTCGGTATATTTATGGAATACCCTGCATAGTAGAGTTTTGGTAGGTAAAATAATTTTGGAGTGAAATGTTTTCAAATAATTTATAAACCGAATCCTTGAAATAAAAACTGATGTGTGCTTCTATAAACACTTAATCCTTTCAGAAGCATCATGATCACCAAACATATTGACATAATAGAAACGTAAGCTATTTGTTACAATGCCATCCGTTCTATTATTCCAACTAAAATAGTTTTTCTCAAAATTCTATTCATCCAGCTCTCTGTAACATCAGCGTAAAAGGGGAGTAACCTAAAATAAACCTTACAAGCAACGATTGCATTTGTTGACGTGTAAGGTGCGCTAAAGTACCTACTGGCGGGTTTACACTCAAACTAATATAACGATTTTCCTATGCTGCACCTTTTCAAGCCGGCTGTAAAATGTTATTGTAATCAACTTTTGTGATTTTAATTTAAACTTAATTGGAAAAATTATTTGTATGGCACGTGACAGCTAGAGTAACTAGAAGGAAGGGATTCCGCGGTGGAACTGAACGAAGCGATTAGTGAAAATAAAGGAAGCGCGGGAAGTGCGGCTGATTTTCTCTGCCAACATAAATCGCAAAACAATACGTGATGATGTTTATTGCGGAGATTGTGTTTTCCAGACCGCCACGCATTTGCTGCAAGGGGCAAAGATAATTGTGAGCGAACACTCGGAACCGCAGAATTTAAATTATTTTTAAACGTTTTGCAAAACATCCGGTACTTCTATGCGCCCTTGTAAACAAATTCGCCTGTTTATGTTGCTAACCCCAGCTTTCGAAATTAATTTAATAAATTTGTTCCATTTTTAAACCGAATAAACCGACTTTAATTTTTTACAGTCTATCCAGAGGAGGGAGCGCTTAAATCACTTTGTTTTCCAGATTTATCTATTCCACAGATCTCTAACATTTTATGGGATTTATTCCCGAGTAATTTTACAAGCATTAAACGGACAGTGTGCGAAGTTCGTCAATGGCTCGGTTTCCAATACTAGTTTTATTGTTTCCTTTCGCTGCAATTCAATTATTAACGAAGCTCGAACGTTGGTCGTAAATGTTAACTGTCTTTCCAAGGAAAAGCTCATTGTCATTTAAAATTTACTGAAATTTTAACTAAAGTATTTTATGTTTTAACAAAGTCAAAATCACAGTGAGATTTTATATAAAAGATTGTATTTGAAAATAAATAGCAAATTTTGTCAATGTTGTTCATTGTCCCGTATACTATAATTATTCCAATTAGGGGAATGGTGACATGCCTTCTAAATATTCAGAAATTAATGGTATTTACTGGCTATTCACTGTTACCTTCTGATCTTGATTATATGATTCTTCGCATAAGTGGTTGCTAGCCTATGACGGTTTGCTAGCCCGCAAGAAGTTACTAGTCTCCCATCGGGTGCCTCCCCAGGTAACGGATAGGAAAGCTCCCTCAGATATGGAAGGTAAGAGGAAAATAAAATACCCTGGGCGGACCAAAATTAGCACTGACTCAAGGGTGGAAAAGCATATTTATATGATTTCAACAACCAATATATGAAGATAGGGTAGTAGTTTGCCGGTACGGTAAGAAGGACCTAAATTGCTATGGCGTCACTGAATGTGGAGTTACGTTTAGAAGTGTGGTAAAACACCTAAATATGTTACGAGAGGTACATTGAAGCCTAGTACGGTGACACATATGTTAAATCTTCAAGTTAAATTAAAATGTGGATTTTTAAAAATTACGCACTCCAGGTGGGTCAAATCAACGATTTAGTCCCTCAAACGGTTGCGTCACAAAAATTCGACACAGCACAAACCGAAACAGACCACAGCAAAAATCACAACAAAATTGCTACGCTTTGTTAGCGCATCTATTACTTTCTATGTCTATGGCTCCGATTTTGTATTTTCGAGCGGCCCCGCCTCCCGCGATTCTATCAGTTCGGACAGCGTTTTCGAATTGTAGAGTGGCTTGTCGGAGTCTGTTTTCCTTTTGATGCAGAATGGTAATGTCGGCCTAGCATTGTAAAACTTGTCGAGTGGTTTTTGCGGGCATGCAAGTTTTGAAATTGATTCCCGGCCCTCGCCTGATATTGCAGAGCAGTAACACTTGTAGTTTTTGGGAGATATTGGTTCTCTCGTCGTTTTGGACAGATTAGAAGCGATTTTCGGGATTATTTTTCACGTGGCCCAATACCATTTGGGGTGAGTTGTTTGACGCTGTTCGCGACTTGCTCTAGCGAATGCGATCCAAATTTTACCTTGAGTTTTCTCTTTATTAGCAGTTATTCCGGAGCCCCGATTACAGAGGTTTGCCATGCTCTCGTTCAAACTTGACCTTTGTTATCGAACGCGTCGGCCTTGAGCCAGCGATTGTGACACCTGCAAGTTTCCAGCCTACAGATGCTTGGGAAACGCGCTGTTTCGTTTATCTGTGCTCCCTTTTATATACATAACGTGCAGAAGGAAATCAGCTAAGGGAAATCCATAATCAGGTTTTTTATGCACCTTTTATCTAGATGAAGCTACAAATCGCCGTGAACCGTGTTTCGGTGTGAAAGGCTTCACCCGTTTTGCTATCGAATTCAACCAGAGTTCCGGACACCGGTTGCGATATACGGCTGGCGTCATTATCTGCATATCCGTGATAATTTTTTCCAACCACGGAGCGGAGGTGAATCACCACAGCAATTGGTTTTAATTTGTTAGGAATTGTGATGAATGTTTAACGAATTAATGACAATTATACTGTGATATCATCCTTGTGGTTTTGATTTTGTTACTGCTACTTGTACTTGAGTTGAGCTTGTTTTTGAGAATATTTTGTGAAACTTGAGCTGGCTCGCAATTCTCCTGGAATGTCTGGATACACTTGTCGTTATTTGGTAAAGATTCGTTGGCGCCCTTTTGGTTCTTAATTAATTCGAGTACTTAAAGAACTGCACGCTGTCTCTATTTAAGCTAGTCCCGGCCGGAAATTGTATCCAAGTAGTCGATTAGTTATGATAACAACATACAATATTAGAACTTCAAGAACAAACGATAAGCTGTATGAACTAGAGCTGAAACACATCAATAATCGGTCTTGCAAAAGTGAGAAGAGAGAAAGAAGAAGTGATTCAGTTTGCGTCCGGTAACGTAGTCTTCATTTGAAAAGAACTAACACGAAACATAACAAACCCGAGTAGCCTATAAAACTAAATGGCAAAATAAAAATCAGTTATTCAAATGTATGCACCCACCTCAATTCATATTGACGATGCAGTAGAACACCGTCGTGTAGTGTTGGAAGTAGTTTTACAACTTCTAATAATTGAGATATCTTTCTCTCTCTCTCTCTCTCTCTCTCTCTCTCTCTCTCTGGCATTTCATTAAATTCGACTGGGCAAAGTTTGCGTCTGAACTTGATTAAAATTTCCCATGGATAGTCCTCAGCCTCACAACTATCACAGCTACAAAAAATTAGTTATCACAGTAATTAAACACTATATCCGAAAAAGAGTCGGAAAGGAGCCGCCTAGCGGCTGCTCAGAAGACAAAGACAGAAGAGGCATGCAGCTTTCCTGAGAAGCTAGTAGGGAAGTCATAGGATCCTCAGTCAATATCGGAAGTAAAGTCAGACCACATTGCTAATCGTATTGTAAGCTTGTCGAGAGTGCAGCCTGATCAAACCCACTCAAAATGGGTAAAAAATTAACAAGCTGATGCGGACCGGTCACTGCCGTTCGCTGATTCTCAACGTCTTGGTACACTTGAAAGTCTTAAACTTGAGATGACGCCCGGATTTGTCAACATCCACCCAGAATTTCCCAAGAACTGGTAAGCTAATCAGAGGACAGCTTCTAATGTTTTCTCTGTTATACTAAAAACAGTAAAATTACCACCAGAAATTAAAGGGTCTGAGATAATATCCACATCCTTGCCAGTTTGGCCCTCAAGCTATTTAACTGGCGACTGATTTGTAATAGACTCATCCTAATTATGACCCAAACCATCCCCATAGACCATGCAGATTTAGACCTTCTTATTTCTCACCACACATATTAAAACCGGATTCGACAAGTGCCTGAAAACTGAAGCAGTATTCATGGACTGAACAGCAACGTATGACACTATGTGGAGAGAAGAAATCTACCACAACTCCTCAAAACTTATACACACAATGGCGGTTAATTCCAAGCACTACATAAGGTCATGTTTCTATCCCAATAACCGGTATAGTCATTTAACCACAACAGGTTATTTTGGGTTTGATCTGCCTCGGAATATCTGGCTAAGGCCTAACAGAATCCGTATCGGAAACAGTAGATGTTCAGTTTCACTCTGTCGATGGCGTCTCGCGTATTCCCCAAACTGTGACTGAGGAGCTGAACAACAAGCAATCCGCCTCATGGCATTTGAATGTAAAAATAGGGTTCTTTCTGGCACTACCGATGACTTTGATTATTCTACCCCAAACTTTTCCTTGTGTATACAATGTACTTTTGGCATTTATTCAACTGCAGTGTAAATCTTAAATAATGTTATCATATATTCTGTCATATGCTAAATAAATAAAATTAACGTATAGCAAGTATAGGCTCTTCTCTTTCACCCACTAGAATATTCTTTATTAAATTTAGCTAGGTGTTCCTTTATATTCTTCGACAGCTACGTATAAAGAAAAACGACTGCCCAATAATGTTTCTCTATATAGATAGATGCAAAAAACTTTTTTGAAATATGGTACAATTAATATAGACAGATGAAAGAATAAACAGAAAACTATGGGGAATGCAAATTTAGGTTAAGATATATTGCTGTTGGAATATAAATACAAAAGTAGAAAAATGAAAATAAATCGGAGTGGGGCGGAAGTAGAAGAGGAAGAAGATATTGCGAGAAAATTATGGTTTACATAGATTCTCAAAACTAAAAGAAGAAGACCACTGTTTTAGTTGCCAATGCACCTTTGCCAGAGAATGTATGACTGCTATTGATTTAACCATGAATTGTATTAAATATTTAATAAACTACAGTGTGTTATACAACTTCGAAGGAAAAGGAGACGCATGACCGGAATAAGATATCGGTACAACCTGTACTCGCCCATGATCTATGGTGACTTTAGAGAGTGTAGAAACAAATGGGCTAATGCACTAAGTTTAGTTCCCTTTCTTTGAACTTTTAGTAGCTTTGTTTTGATAATAATCGAATTATTGTTATTACCCTGTCTCCAACCAGGATCAGATATCTATTAGCGGTTCAACTGTCGAAGTGTGTACCGAGTTGAAGTGTATAAATTACCAACTTGCATTTTTTCAGCTAACCTTTTATCTCTCTGTGAAAAGGGAAACAACAGAATCACATATCATATGCACGTATATCCACTCTGAAAAATAACAGCTGCTTAAAAACCGAATGAAGTGCAGAAGTGGAATTGTACTAATAAGCACGATCATTAAGTAAGCAAAATGCTTGTATGATAATGAATATGATAATATCGTTGAGCAATTCTGTCCATCTAAGCCGTTACTTTGTTTGGACAAAAAATATTTCCTTTGAAATCTTATATTTTAATGAAAAAGAACAGTTCTTACTTTATATTTAAATTTTTCTATTGACCAAGAATATAGTAAATTTTACTTATGGCTGAAGATCTGACTGCACGACATGCATCACAGACAGAGTTATTTTAGAAAGGTAACCACTAAGATAATAAATTAATTGTAGTAGTAGTAATAATAGTAGCAGTCTGAGTGTGTGGTCAGCAAACGAAAGCGTGGATGAATAAGGTGGTAGACTGACCAACTTTACATTAATTACTTTAATCGTTTAGTTCGCTTAATAAAAGGCCAAGGGTCGAATTTGAACGACGGAAGGGGTAGAGAACTGCAATAGTGGATGCGCAAAATAAAATGACTTACATTCAGTACATTTCATTCAAATTAAGTACCTATTTAATATTGGCCAGCAAAAAGCGAAAGTCGGTGATAAAATTAAATAATATTATTATTATTATTATTATTAAAATAAACGCAGAGCAGAGGAAAGGCCCTATGAAGCTCTGAATTACAAACTATACTCATAACTTGTAACGCCAAACAATAATAATTATATAAGACAACTAATATCTACATTTAAAATTATGACATAATTGAATTATTAACAAAAACGGAAAGAAAAATGTCTATTCTGTTTTTAAATGTATTGATCGTAGGAGGACGCTCCTATATATACTATATCGGCAGGTAGATTGTTCCACATATGAAACACTCGGTTTACAATAAACGATCTTCTACACGTTAATCTTGCTAACTCTTTTTTTAATTTCAAACGGTGGCCCCGGAGACGGTCATCGGCATTAAGTATGTAGAGAGAACTGACGTCACAAGAGAACAGTCTATTTAGTGCGCTAAAAGTAATAATTAAATCACTTCGAGAGCGTCGCATTTCGAAGGTGGTTAAATGTAGAACTTCAAGCCGTTCGTAGTATGATGGTCGCAAGCGACCATATGGTAGGCGAGTTGCTTTCCGCTGTACATTTTCCAATAAATTTCTGTCTCTAATTAAGTCCGGATGCCAAACAGGACCAGCAAATTCCAGAATTGGACGAACATATGTGAGATATAGTTTGGCAAATGTAGTTGGGGAGACGTTCCTAAATGCTTTATGTAGTATATACAGAAGCTTATTGGCTTTGTTACACACATCTGAGATGTGTTGAGACCATGATAGGTCGGTGGTAATTGTTACGCCTAGATCTTTGTGACTGGTAACGGAAAGTAACAGGTTTCCCGAAATATAATAATTATGCAGTGGGTTAGTTTTTCCTAAATGCAACACTACGCAGTTTGTAATATTTAACGGCAAACACCACTCATTACACCATACCGATAGCGAGTCAAGATCATCTTGCAAAACAGTTCGTTGCTTCACTGAGGCGTACAGCTTGGTGTCATCTGCATAATAGGAAGAGCTACTACGCAAAATATGTGGAAGGTCTGCGATGTACACTGCGTATAGGATGGGACCGAGCACCGACCCTTGCGGAACACCACTTAACACTGGTTTGATGTCAGATAAACATTCTCCAACACGAACACAGAATGATCGATCCTGAAGAAAAGCCTGTATCCATGACAATAGATTGCCGCGTATACCAACCTGTTCAAGCTTGGCTAAGAGGGCAGAGTGAGGTACCCGATCAAAGGCACGAGAAAAATCCAAATATATGACATCAGTGGGGGATGCGTTGTCTAGAGCCATTGTCCAATTATTAATGCATTCCAGGAGATTGGTAATTACAGATCTACCAGGAGTAAATCCATGTTGTTGAACAGGTAAAATATTTTCATTCAGTAAGAAAGGTACTACTCTGTCCACAATTAAGGACTCCATGATTTTTGCTGTAATTGGCGTTAAACTAATGGGGCGATAATTATTTGAGTCTAGCTTGTCTCCCTTTTTAAATATGGGTGTGACAACTGCACTCCTCCACGAATTTGGAACTTCATGTTCAGCAAAGGATTTTTGCATGATTTTTGCTAGAGGTTCAGAAATAACATGCGAACAAGTTTTCAGCAACACAGCAGATAGATGATCAAGGCCTGGCGCAGTAGAAGACTTCAGTGTAGATAATTTTTCTTCAACTAGTTCAGGAGTAAAGTTAACATCGGTTAAGCTTCTGGTAGTCCTCGGAAATTGAATAGGCGGATTAACAACATTAGGTACATTAGAATAGGCAGATAAAAAGGTATCAGCAAGTATATTTGCGCATTCGTGTCGATTTTTTGCAATTGCTCCGTCACTTGACTTAATTAAAGGAACTTGAACAGTAGATGAAAGGGATGCCCGTACATATTTATAAAATTGCTTTGAGTTCTTGGAATTGGCGATTTTATCTTCGTAGTTCTTTTTTGCTAGATCGATCACTGATATAAGGTGGTTCGAGTATTGTCGATGGTTATGGTAGTCTTCCATGGCTTTTGTTTTACGATACCTATTCCATAAACGCTTTTTAGTCGATATCATTGCGAATATCTTACTTTCCAGCCACGGTTTGATAGGTTTCAAGGTGGAATTAGTTTTGACTGAAGTAGATAATTGTGTATGTAAAAGCGACCAAGAATCGTGAACATTGAGAGAACTCATAGCTTGACACCAGTTGATGGAGTTGAGATCGTCAGTAACGTTGTCATACTTAATACGTGTTTTGTATATAATTTTATTACGAGAGTCCAAGCTTTGATAAACAACTTGTAGAGTGGCACATATAACAACATGATCGGACTTACCAATTGGAGACAAATGGCAAATATTAGAAAAAAGATCCGTATCATTAGTGAATAACAGATCCAATGTAGAAGGAGTTTGATTAATTCGAAATCGAGTTGGGAAGGTAATCATCTGAGTAAGATTACTATTCAGAATCATATCGGTTAGATAAAAAGTAGAATCCGCATCACTTTCTGATTGATGACACATTATTGGCCATTTGACGGAAGGGAAATTGAAATCACCCATTACTATTAAGTTTGTAGTTTCAATGGACATCTTGGTAAGTAGATCAAATAGATCTTTATCGTTTTGAAGATTATTAGAAGATCTAATATTGCAACTGGGCGGTCTATACAGGGTGTCTCAAAAAGAATGGGACACCGATTAGCCATAGATTCCTTATGTCATAATAAATCGATTAAACCTAATATACCTTAGTACAAAGTCCCGTCAGTAAGACGTTATAGGGCCTTGAAGTTCAATTTTTTATTTTTTATTTTTTTGTTAATTTCCACAAATGTAGAGATATCAATTTTAATTTTGGTATACATACTTACTATTATATACTACACTAATAGGAAAAATTTCATAAACTAGACTTGACTGTAAAGGGCACTTTACCTAACTTTAAAAACTTTTTTTAGCTCTAACTTCGTTATATGTAACATTTTTTTAAATGTTAGGTTATTCTATGAAAGAGAATTAAAAATCACAAACATAATGTACTCTTAGTTCTTAAGCCTAAAAGGCACCGTTTACCGTGAAATGCCCATCAAAGGTTTTTGGTTGTCGTTAAGATGTGCAATTATCAAGTAGCCATGATCACAAAAACAATGGGTAATGATTGTAATCTAGTAAACAACAACAAGAAATCAATTAATGACGTGAGTGACATCAGGTTTTTGTCTTTTGTGCTTACGAAAATGCTGCGACATAACGAACCTTTCAGCATTGGAGAATTCGTTATGTAGCGGCATTTTCTTAAACATAAGAGAACAAATTCTTATGTCACTAATATCATTCATTGATTTATCATTGTTTTTTACTAGATGACCTTTGTTTTTGTGATCATGCCTACTTGATAATTACATGTGTTAGTGACAACCAAAAACCTTTGATAGGTATTTTAAGGTAAACGGTTGTTCCTACGCCTATGAAGTAAGAGTACATTATTTTTGTGTAATTTAAATTTCTCTCAGATAATAACCTAAAATTTAAATTTTTTTTACAGATAACGAAGTTAGAGCTAAAAAAAGTTTTGAAAGTTAGGTAAAGTGCCCTTTACAGTCAAGTCTAGTTTATGACATTTTTTCTATTAGTGCAGTATATAATAGTAAGTATGTATACCAAATTCAAATTGATATCTCTACATTTATGGAAATTTACAAAAAAATAAGAAATAAAAAATTGAACTTCAAGACCCTATAACTTCTTAATAAAGAGACTTTGTACTAAGGTATATTAGGTTTAATCGATTTATTATGACGTAAGGAATTTATGGCTAATCGGTGTCCCATTCTTTTTGAGACACCCTGTATATACAGACTAAAGTGAATTTAAAAGTGCAGTTCTGAAAAGATAAACAGATTCCATCTATTGTGCTAGAAATGGGCATATCAATATGCTGTAACTTGAAAGAAGCGAAGAAAAAATTATTAGTGAAGATACAGACGCCACCACCACGACGATCCGCTCTGTCAGCACGATATAGTGAATAACCAGGTATTTCGAATAACGAGTGGGGTAATGAGGGCATTAACCACGTCTCTGTGATCAGAAAACAAGCAGGTTGACGAACATTAACAAAAGCTAAGAATTCGGCAAACTTGGAGTTCAATGAATCAATATTAGTGTAATAGATAGGTAAAGTTGTAAGAGATGTAATTTTATCTGTTCTTAGTTTTTTGCGGAAATTATCATTGGCGTGCCTCGAACGTACCGTATAGTTATATCATTTTCCCCTTTGGATATTCTGTCTTGTAATTCAGATCGCAGTTGTGTCATATATTCGCGTTGCATGGGAGTATCATCACTACTTATTGAGTAACGACTTTTAGATATTTTAAGCTTAGATTTACCCCGGAGAACTTCCAGTGCTTCCGCGGATGATTTCAAAACAACTTTGGTCAGAACCAAGTTAAATGAACAGCTTCCGGAAAAAAGATGTTTTAACTCCGTTGAAAACTGGTGATAAGGAAATATTCAATTGGCTTGCCCATCAAGAAATTGTATCAAAGATAATATTCTTTAGAAGTATTGAAGTCTAGTTGAGAAGATAAAATTAACAAATCTATTTAAAGTTGGTAACATGGATAGGAAACTACTTGTGAAAATAATTATTAGTAACTTCAGCTGCATCATGCCACCGTTTGGTGTGTTCAAAAACGCAATAGCCTTGTAAGCAAAGAAGACGGCTGGTGTTAGTTTAACTATGTAACCGTTGCCTAGAACAACAAGAGCATTGTAAAATTCCATAGCAAATACATACATACATACATAATCATGTTCTTCTTTTCAGTTTTCAGGATTGCTTCACAGCATCCATTGCAGAAATTTCTCCACTCATTTCTGTTTCTAACTCTTGCCTTTACTTGCGCCCCAACTTCACTATTTCATGTCTTTCGTAGTCGTCCTCTCTTTTCATCCTATTTGCACCCATTTCCCATATGCGTTTAACTTCTCGATCATTCTGAGTTCGCACCATGTGTCTAAACCACAGCAGACAGCTTCCACTATAATCTACATCGATTCCGTGGGCAGCCTGCTTCTAATCTCCTCGTTTTTAAGCCAGTCTCTTCTTGTAACCCCTTCCACTCTCCTAAGGAATCTCATTTCATTTCCTATCTCCACTTTGACTTTTTTCTCTGTTTACACTATTTTCATTTCCATTTTCTATAGGGCTTCGTTCCTCGCATATAGGCTTCTTTGTAGTTTGTCGCCATTTTCCTCAAATAGTACAAGGTCATCTGCGTACATGAACTCTTTTGTGACTACTGGGTGTAATTTCATTACCCCAACTCTTACTCCTCTCGTTGTTGCATTACATGTTTTTGCCACATCGTCCATCAATGTGATGAAAAGGAGTGGGCTTAATATTCCACCCCGCCTAACCCCAAACTCCTATGTACATTTATTACTAAATCTGGCATAGTTTCTTGTTTTCGCGTATACAGATTGCGGCAGGCAAGTAGGACCATAAAAAAGCAAGGGGATCTTACATGTGGCCGTAATTGTACTTAAAAAAATTTAAAATCGAATATATACCTTGTATTTATAATGATCCTACCGACCTACCGCTATAGTACATGGATTGTTCGTTTGTTAAACACAATTAGGGCCACATCTAAGGTCCCTTGCTTTTGCTATGGTCCTAGTTGCCTGCCTCAATGTGTATGATTTTTACAGCCTCTATCAAATGGCTGTCTACTTTCCGGCGTTCAAACATTCTCTATATTTCGGATCTTGGTGCAGTGTCAAAAACCTTTTCCAAGTCAATAATGCACATATGTAACTATCCTTCACGCCCCAACACTTTTCACTAAGCTGTCTTAAGCTTAAAATTAGGTCTTGTGTTCCTTTAGCTGGTCAGAAATCACATTGGCTGTCTCGCAGGGTTTGCTCTAGTACTCCCCGTAATCTTCTCTGCAGTATCCTTCCGTACACCTCCAGTGGTACACTGAGTAGCGATATCCCTCGGTAATTATCACACTCCCTATTATCACGTTTTTTATATATAGGAACCACTACCGCTACTGGCGCACACCTTTTCTCCCAGATGGTTTTCATTACCTCGTGCAGTAGGGCAACCGCAGACTCGCCAAGCATTTTAACATTTCTGGCTTTATTTGATGGTGACCGGCTGCCTTTCTCTTTTTCAAAGCTTTTATTGCCTCTTTAACTTTTACGATCGTAATGTTTTGTCTTGCTTGTGCTTCACCATCGGTAACGTGTCCCCTATTTCGACTTTTCTTGCTCAATTGCGCTTCTTTCCCTTCCGTGATATTTCCCAGTACCTCTGCAAAATGTTGATACCATCTGTTCAAAGTTTCCGTTTCTGCTGTGAGCACTGTTTTTGTTTTATCTTTCACTTGCTTAAATAAAACCTCCTTCTCTTTGCGCAAATCTTTGAAAACTTTGTAAAAAGCTTGACATTTTCTTTGCCATTTGCCTTTATCTTCTTACCGAATTTTTCCCACGCTTCTCTTTTTACCGAGCTACTGGTTCTTTCACTACCCTTCTCTGCCACTTATAGCCCAAGTAAGAGCCTTGATTGCTATTACCTAAATATGCTTTCCATGTTTCTTTTTTGTTACCTCCCTTCTTAAGTCATCCTTCCGCCAGACTGTTTGTTTCCTTTGTTTTACCATATGTGCGTCCCACATCTTTCCGTGGCAACTTTTAAAATTATTTCTTTAAACTTGAGGCAAATTACTTCTACGTCATCTGTATTCAGAAGCGCCTCGCTGCTTCGACTGCTTTTTTTACTTTTCTGCTATATTCCCGTCTTACTTCTTGCTCCTGTACCGTATAAGCTCTTATGCATGAGTACTTTCTGTCTTTATCTAGCTTCTTCTGGTCTAGACCCTTTACCTGCTTCCCCTTCATTTTTGCTACTAGCAAATAGTGGTCACTTCCTACCTCACTGCCTCTCTTGACTCTTACATCAAACTTGATTTTCTCAATCAATTATAGACCTCTCTCTTCTACTCCTTTCTTCTCATGTGAATCTATGTATTTCTTTATATTCATAAAATGTATTTGTTATAATTAAGACGTTTAGAATACAAAAATCAATAATTCTGTTGCCGTTCGTGTTTTGAGTATTTTCTTCAAATTTGCCTATTACATTCTCCGGCTCGTCCGCTTTGTTTCGGGAAGTAGCCGTTCAGATCTTCAAGGATAAACAACTTTTCTTTGGCTTTATCTACTTCATTTTGTAATCCCTCCCAAAATGTATCTCTGTTTTCTTTTGAATCATTCTCTGTTGGTCCCTATGCTACTATAACTGATAATGCAGCGTTTCGCTCATTCTTCAGCTCGACTCTCATCTACTTCTCGTTTACTAATTCCCATTCTTTAACCTCTTGTATGCTGTCTTTCTCTACTAGGCACGCAACTGCAGCGCTTGCTCTTTCCATTTCTTGAACTCCACAGTACAATGTCGCATGACCTTCTTCCATTGTGATACACCCTCGTCGTTTCTTTTTCATCTCTGTAATCGCTGGCACACTTACCCTAGCTTTTTGAAACCCTTATATTGGTTAAACTTCCTTTTCCACAATGCTTCTTATGTCTGATGTTCCCATATTTCAATATGTATATTCGCGCATGGTCTGATTCCTAATAGCCTTTCCCATTTGGGCATGTTGGCTAGTCTCACTCGCCCGACCCCTCGGACTGCGATCTAGTTTTGTGTTGAACTTACTGTTCCAGACCTAGGTATCGCCCTAGACATGAGTTTTTGATAACCTACTGTGACCTTCTTCCATGTTTTTTTCTTTTTTCACCCAATTTCCTTGTGTGCTTCTGCATTTTCCTTTCCGTCTCAGTTCGGTCATTATCAGTATGCTTTTGTACCCTTCAATTTGTTTTTATTCTGTATCACCTTTATTTATCCTCTACTTTTTCCAATTTGTCCGCAGTGAATGGTTTGCCTTTCTTCGGTTCTACCGTGAAGGCAATCGTAATTTCCACTTTTTTGCCTACAATCCTTTCTGGGAACTCTCCTACTCCTTCTCTAGTTCTTTCCTTCTCAAAATTCACATTTCTAATTATCCTATTGCATTCATTCTCATTCTTTTCCATGTTTTGTACTTTGAGTTCCAGACATACCATCTTTTTTCCGTCCTTAATTCATTGATATCTTGTCTATAATTCCGCTGCTAGGTCTGAATATCCTTAATATCCTGCATAATTTTCTGCAACACTTCCTTCAGTTTATCCATTTCTTTTCCAGTTTTCCTTTAGTAGCTGCTTTAAAATTGTTCTTACTCCTTTCTTCGTATTCTGGGGAACTAAGCGGATTTTTTCGTCGTGGCTGTTCTGCTCTTGTTTTGACTACCGCTCATTTGTTTCTATTAGAACGATTAACGGTTGTTCTTTGTTTACCTGTCTTTTCGTAATCGTAATACAACCGCTGCCTGATAAGATTACGCGCGCGAAGTTCTTTGCTTCCGCTAGGCCGCCTTTACGGGGCGGTTTTCTCCGACCTCGCCGTATTTCGACTGACTCGCTTTACACTATTTCCAGTAATTTCACTGTTTCTGCACTAATGAATCCTTGTTTTCTCTCAATAATTAACTACTTCACTTAATGTTACTATAGTTGAAGCACAACACCGTTTTTCGCACGAGCTTGACCGGCCAAATTTGGGTTACTTTGTCGGAGCGAGCGAAATGTACTTTCACTCACGCCCTGTACGTCCGCTAGTCCACAAATACTTGAAAAACAATTAATTGAACAACTCCAGCTTAGATTTAGGTTTAGATGACCAATATAGATAATCTTTTTGGTAATTTTTGGGTTCGTAATTGGCATTCCTTTGTTTTAAATTGTGTTTGTACAAATTCAAAGTACAGCTACTTCCAGTTGTTGTTTTTGAAAAATTTGGAGTCGCAACTTTCCTTCCAATACTGTAAAATGTAATTCTTGGTCCTCTTTTTGGCTATCTCCTAAAAAATCTTCGCTAATCTGGTAGTGATTTGATTTTTATGCATCAGTGAATTGTTGCAACCATCTGATGATAATAATAATAGTAATAATAATAAAGTGCCTCTATTTCGCCAAAGTTCAGCCAAAAAGCTGCTCTTCCACTTAACCTTTTTTCTACATCAGAATGTCCTATCTTTAAGTAGAAAAAAACTGTGTGCAGCTCAAAATCTCAGGTATGGAAGTGTTGCCGCTTCATATTTACGTTTTGAAGTAACTCCGATGTTATCCACGGTATTTTCGAGGGACTCTTAATAATTTGCGAATGTTGAATGAGTCGTACATTGGTGTTCACTGTCTTTTGAGTTGTACATCTCTGAAAAACCTACCAGCCGATAGCACAAATTATTCTGGCCGATTGCGATTCCTACTGTCTTTCGACGCAAGTGTTAGAGGAACGAATGCCAGGGATTGACTTATATTCCACCTTTTGAGTAATTGGGCATGGAACCACTACCCTGCGGCTTCCCGCTAAGATTGAAATAGCATGACGTGTCTAATCGTGTTTGCTATGAAGGTTAGTTGTTGTAGATTTTAAATACATTATAATTTTATAATTTGTACACAACCATCAGTTGCTTTCTGTGTGTTATGCATTAATTCTACCTATCAAGAATAGGAGACGGGTGGTTTAGTACATATGGACGTTATCCGGCGATTGTGTGAAGAGCTTGGCTTGTGTGCAATAAACAATACCATATCTATAATTCCGTCAGCTGGGTGAGGCCTCGTTATACAATGAAACCCGTCAACAGTTTTCTTCAATAGTTTCTCTTGAATATTGAGTAGGGTTTTCTCTATATCTCGCCGAGTCGCTTTCGAGCGCTCTTATTTAGTCAAAACCTTTTGTGCATTTTATGGTGCCTAAGGTTGTTAATATATAGACATGACTTTACGACAACACCGGACTGCAATTACCATAGGTCTAATTGGCGTTGGGCGGCAGCGGTAGTAAAGCCACCGATTATTCACAGCTAGCTCGCGGGGGGTGGAGGTCCACGGTACTGTAAAGTACGGCCCTGTTACGGGATAGTCAACATAGGAAAATACTAGGGCGCCACCATGAAACACTCAACCCATAGTTCGATATGTCCACTCCGTTAATGACCGAAGCTAAATGCTTAATTGCTTCAACTATTAAAGTACAACTTTCCTTTCACAATATTTTAACAATTTCTACTCCCAGGTTAAACACAATTTTTAAATTCAACTCGCCCGAAGGGCACGGTTTCTTACTGTTTAGCTAACTAACACTGTAAACTGTATTAAAATTATTGTAAAAGCTGCTAAGTCAATCTACAATATAACTATAGTTACACAATTCATAAAACAAGTTAGACAAATTAAACCACACGTAAACAATGCGGTAAAAAATATAGCAAATAATAGTAACGGACGGTCAGGGGCCCCTGGAACGGAAAAACAGCTCGACTCAAAGTAGTAAACTTTCAGTGCACAACTCAAGTGTACCACCTCGAACTGCCTTACCTTTTATATATTGATAAAAATACAATGTAGTAAATTTTGACAAAAACATAGCACACATACCTATCTTATATCTGTAAAGGACTTACGTTGATATAAAAAACCACATGCTATAAGGTTAAGCAAAGGTTCGTTGTCAGTCAAATAAACGTTTCTTACTTAAAACACACTTTGAGAGGTCCGCACTTTGTTAAAAAATCTCACTGCATACCTGCATACCTTGTGCTTAAACGAAGTTGCCTTTAACAGGGATTGTTCTATGATAAGGGAACGAAGTCATTCCAGCTTTTGAAGTTGTGGATACACGTTGCCGGTTCGACACTGGATAAACAAACGCTACAGGGGAGCTACGCGCCATCTGTTAAATCCGCATATAGCGACGGCAGAAAAACACACTCGTGATTCCTTTCATCAACGGGATTATTCTGGCGATGCTTAAATAGATCCAGAATTGTCCAAAAATAATCGGAAAATTACGCCATTTTTCCATATAAAAATTAAAACATCACAACTCAGATGACCTCGTTTGATGTTAGTTTAGGGGATGAAGGCAAACGAAAACTCCAGCGGGTAAAACGAAGAGCGAAAGCTACTACAACAGTTTGGAACAAACTGACTCAAAAGCTGTTTCGAAGACTCCAGACACAAAAAGCTCTATATTAGCGGACCTCCGACGGCACAACAAAGTTTAAAAGCTGCACTAGGTAATAATCTTCGCACTCGGGGCTGCAGCGTTCACGCTGAATTGCTTCGATTGTCCCCCCTAATTGGAATGCACGCCGGAAACTTAAGCGGAAAGTCACAGCTTTCCGCGCAAAAACATATTAAGCGTCTCTAGCTATCGTATTTTAATAATGGGGTCTGTCTTGTTCTCACACAATAGAAAGTTTTTCAAGCAACGGAGTAAGGAGCAAAACGCTTACGTAGAACACCTGCATCGGGTGCACGCTGTGCGCGTAATGTTGAAACAACAGATTTCACCACGCTCGATCCCCTTAGCTGATGAAATTGGTTGGTAAACGTTGCTTACTAGCCAGCTATCGAGCCTCGACACATATTGAGCCACAGTCTAGATAGCGACAGAAATATATTAAAACCTAACGTAATTGATAATACGTGACTCAGAAATGACGAATTTGAAAACGATACTCTAGGCGCCCTCTATTGGTTAGTGACAGAATTTCAAGTGTAACATGCACCAAGCAAACACTGGAACTTAGGGCTCGCATTTGCAGATCACTTTAAAATAATTATGGGAAAGCGGAAGATGTTAATTGTCTTGTAAATTGACTAAATTCGAAAAAACTTTTAATGTTCTGCAATAAATCAGCGTTTTATTAACGAAGTTGCCGTTCGAACGTTATCTAATAAAATATATAATTGCAATAGTTAAAGAAGGGGATCTAGTAGATATATTGAATCAATACTGAACAGATGTGGAAAAATAGTTATAACTTAAGAACTGATCCCCATATTTAAGGAATTAAACCAATTAGAATATATCATTAGCTTGAAAAGTGATTTTGATAATTTATAAATTTTTCTTTTTGCTTGCAGTTTAAACATATTTGTAGGACAGAGCGATTCTCGACACAATCAGTACGTCAGAAGCAGATGCCTGTACTTACGAATTTATTTCATTAAAGGAGTGAGTAGTGATATCGATCTGTTTAATAATTCACTTGTCTATAATTAGGCAGGCATGTTTTAAATAACTCAAAAGGAGCTTTATTCAAGAAAAACTAGATTGCGGAAGTTGGTGATCAGCTGGAACTGGATTTTTGTTTCGGGTACTAATATGTGTGATGCATCTCGGAGGCTGGTTTGGGAATTAGTAATTTGGAAATCTTTAAGAAGGTTTTAGAACAGTTTCACTTAATCGCCCGAACTGCTCCAACGAGTACAATTTAAAAGAAATAAGATAAACGTTTCGTTTAGAGCCCGTGTCCATTTCTCTTCCTTATCAGTTTCCGAACTAATAGTGTTGGCACTCGACGCGGAAGTACGAAGTAAAATGCAACGCCAAATGCGAAAAACACTGGCCAAGTTTGAGAGAAAATGTAAATAGGGGAAAGTTGGAACAGCGCTCCGGATAGTGCAAAGTGGCGAATTTTAAAGAGAAATATTGCAACAACCTTACAGTAAATACTTCGCACTTGGCAACAAAAAGAGGAATAAAGGTGCAGCAAAAAAAGGCAGCGGGTTTAGGGGCGTCTGAGCTGCTTTATAAATACTAGCAAAATAATTTAGCTGTCAAGCTCAGGCATGCATTATGGCGACACTGCGCGATGAAAGACAAGGGCAAGAGGTAAAAGATATGTTTTAGCAGGAAATAGGATGTATAAAGACCAGCAGGACTGCGCTGCTTACTTATATATGAATTCTGTTAGTACCGGCCGTATAGGCCTGCGTTGAGGATTCTAGTTAAAATTTAAACTAGATGAATTTATCATGCGCTTATGCTACGCGGATATAAATTTATACACGCCGAGTTATGTAATTTAAAGCTGCAAAAATCCGCACAAAGGAAGAGCGTTAAAAATGAAGTGACTCTAGAGAATATCGTCGCTTATTTATAAACTAAGCATGACGTTTATAGACAGATGTCAGACTGTTTTATGATTCCCATTATTAATCGTTTAAAAAGTTATGAGCGAGTGAGGGAGAGAAAGGAATTGCGCGTGTTAAATATTCACCGAAAAAGAAGGTTCCCTCTTTCTAGAGGTGAACGCTGACACGAGGTGCCAAACGACGAAGCCACCGTTCAGCTCTACGTCATTTTTCCCGACCATCTTTAGGTTCGAGACAGCCCGAACTTTACACGTTATTGTGATATTTATCATAGAAACAGAGAGGCTTTTTCTCAAATAGTAGAAAGACTTCAGGGCGCAGGTATCGGGGCTCTCAATTATTTACGGCAACGATTCCATTTGGAACGAGCTGAGAATTACCTTCTTGGCGCGTTCAAGACCTAACAATACGCCTCTGATTTGCACGAGAAAAACAAAATGACTATGACGGAAGAAGTTAATATTGAATAAAAGGAACTGGCGAGGAAAACAAAAAATAGACAGTCTTCCGGTGGAGGAGCAGACAAGGATTTGTACGTTCCGGCTGCAGAGTCCAGATAGACCAGAAAGTAGCATACGAAATGAAATCAGATGATCATCCTGCAGAGTTGCTATGGATACGTTCCATCAAGTCGTGAATTCGGTTGCGAGACGCGGATGTTTACCGGAAAAACCAAATTTAAACTGGTTGAGCTGCGCATAACGGGGTTTTCCGCAATTACGGCGGCCCGACCAAGTCCATTTAACTCCTCCATGCACGCTTTATTTTCCGGAAATCGCCTGATCTAGTTTAAACAAAATTATACTACCAATTAAATCAAATTAATTACGTCTCGAACGCTTCCACGGTAGCTGTTTCGCAAGGAGAATATGCAAAATCGCTTTATCGGAGCAGAGCTGCACCTCCCAGGGGAGGCCAAGTTTTTTCTATATATTTTCCCGACCTTTCCTTGCAGAGGATCATGTGCAAAGTCCTTTCATCCATACAGAGTAACATATTAGGTTGAGCGCGGTGCAAGTGCTAAAGTGTACTCCACACGCTTATAATATTTACGGGCACTAGGAAGGCACTTAGAACGGATTTAAGAAGGCAGTTTCCACCCGGCGTTTTAATTACGGACGTGATCCAATCCGCTTATAAAATGAGTTATCTTAATAGGCCGAATCAGCGTATCATTCAACAGGCCTTGGTGTAGCCCTTGAGCATTTTATGGTGGTTTGAATCCGCTGGAAGTTAATGATACCCCCTGCGCGGAATTATTTACGGTTGGTAAACCCTACCACTCGCCAGGGTCAATTCAAGGGTAAGATTAGGCTGTTTATCGCTAATACGTCTGAGTGGATAAAATGATGCGGAAGCCGCCCCACAAAAACCGCGCTGCAAATGGCGGTTGCACGTATATAAAATTTCGTCCCTGCAAAGTTGTAACGACTGCAGAAGAGAAGCCGCTCGACAACAAGAGAAAAGTGGATGTAGGATCAGGCAGGAGCCACGTTCACACGTTTGTTCCAGATCGATTTTTGAAACAAGGGTTTAGTGTTCGAATTACGAGTTGTCCGAAAGAAGCGCTCCCATTTTTAAAATGAAACTAACCTCTATGCCGTAATTATCTGTAACCGAGCACCCACGAGAGAACCCTTTTTATTTGTAGAAATAGCTTTTTAAGTTGCTGCTTCTCATCGCCAAACTACACTCTTCCAGGGTGCATAGTAACCCTTATTTCAAACTTCTAATCGAAAGGATTTACCAATTTCCACTTCTCCGGCGAAAATGAAAACTGGCAGAGAAACCGAAAATGTGAAATATTAATGGAAGTGGAAGTGAAAACGTTTTATGTAAAATGTAACTTTTATACCAGCATTTAGCAAAAGAAACAGAATACTGCGCAAACAGTGGCAGCTTGCCAGATGAAGCAACTGGCAGTGACTTAAATATTTCCACGCTTTTATAATATCTGTTTACGATCTATCAGGGTTCCCAGCGCGATTTATCGCATTCTGGCCGTTTCCCCACATGAATATATATTGACAACAGGTGAACTGTTACATTTTATGGACAAGGAGTAATTTGAGGAATTGCGATTTTCTAAGTGTTCATGATTTTTAGTTAGAAATACGTATTTTTGTAATTATATAGTAAGTAAAATTACAATCTATTCTCACTTGAAAATTAAGTAATTTATGTGACAAAATGTAGGTATTGAGCGTTGTCCACTAACATCGCTATAATTCGTTTACCGATTTGGCTCGATTCTGCCTAATATTCACACTTTTGACTTCTTATTAATGAGTCATAACAAGAAGAGATTTAATTGGCACGCCTGTTAGGCAAATCTATAGGATTGGCCTTCTTCAGTCTTGACAATGATGAACTGTTATACAGCAGGTTGATGACCAGGTTATTTGGGTACTACTTAGGTTTTTGTGAATACTTTGCCCTGTTGAATTATATATTTTATTATATATACTTCAGGTTGGGTTGGTCCCCCTTTTTGCACTGCAGCCTAAAAGACCTATTGTGAACATTGTGCTTCACCTTGCCTCACAGAGGTATTCTGATCAAAAAAACTTACTAGTGCTTTTAGTGAGGTGTTTATCAGCAGTTCGGGTTCGATTGTTGTTTCCCCAAAGTGTTTATGTCGCAGAGTTATGAGTTCCTCGCACTCGCATATCCAGTGGATTTGAGTCTCGTCCTCCTCTTCACAGAATCTACAGTCTGTGTTTATTGCCACTCTTATTGTGTGCATATGTTTGTTCATATAACAGTGTCCTGTAGGTATCCTTGTTATGTGTTTTATTTTCTCCTTTCCATTTTCCATGAATGCCAGCGTGGCTTTCTTGGACGGTTCCCCTATGAAGTTTCTAAAGTGCCTTGCTTTAGGGTAGTCGTACCAGAGTTTGCGATGTTTATCTCGTAACCAGCTTCTAATTTGCTCCCTGATCATGCTATAAGCTATGTTACAGGTAGGCTCTGGTCCTATCAGCTGGATTGTACTGGCTGATTTTGCTAATTTATCTACTTTTTCGTTGCCTATTATTCTCTGGTGACCTGGGACCCACAACAGGTTTAGTTTGTTGTGTTCTCCCAGTTGAACCAGTTTTCTGTGGCATTCATATACCAGTTCTGAATTGAACTGGTTGGATGACAGCGCTTTTAAAGCTGCTTGGCTGTCCGTCAGGATATGTATTCTCCTACCTTTGTAGGATCTCCTTACCATTAATTGGGCGCAGGTTAGAATTGCTGTTACCTCGGTCTGGAATACTGTTGCATATTGTCCCAGGTTTATGCTTATTGCATTTCCTGGTCCCGTGCCATAAATACCCAGACCTGTTCCATTTTCTGCTCTTGATCCGTCTGTGTACCAGACTTCTCCCTTTAGTTTGGTTAGGACTTCTTCCTCGTTCCACTCTTCCCGCTCTGGAAGATATACTTCGAACGGTTTTTGGAACTGGTAAGATGTCTTTATTTTGTCGGACTTCATCTGCAGGATGAAGTTTTCACGTAATCGATTAAAGATTTCGGTATGGTATCCCCGATGTCCAGGATAGCGATCATACCCTTGTATTTTCAGCCTGTATGCCCCTAGTCTTGCTTCCGCCTCTACCCCTAGGTGTAATGAGGGAAGGTTCAGCAGAGCTTCTAACGCGACTGTCGCGGTTGTTGACATTGCCCCCGTTATTCCGATACAGGCCATTCTTTGTATTTTGCTGAGCCAATTTTTATTTTTAATATTGCTTGCCTTGTGCCACGGTTTCTAGCTCGAATGCAATTGCTCGAAAACGAATTGCTCAAAATCAGTTGCTCGAAAGTCAATTGCTCGAATGTGACTTTGCTCGAATTGCAGGTTTCTCGAACAGCAATTTCTCGATTATCTGTTGCTCGAAAAAAATAAAGTTGTGAAATAGCCTTAACTCGAATTAGTTAATATCGAATATAAAAAAAAACACAAATTACAAATTATAACCTTCATTACTAAAAAATAGGTATAGGTATGTATTACATTCCGATGATAATCACTTTCCTGTCCCAAGAAAAACCTATTTAACATTATTTGTAATAACAGCAAATCCATTATCCTGATTATGAATACCCGTAATTACATTCCAGTGATAATCACTTTTCTGTTACAAGAACATAATACTGTCTTTGCCCACTTACTACAAAAGATTTTAAAGATTTTAGTACTGGCGCATTATTTAAGACCACATAAATTCGAGAAAAACATTTTCGAGAAATTGCGGTTCGAGGAACTTGTGTTTCGAGAAAAGTTACATTCGAGCAATTTGATTTTCGAGCAATTGATTTCCAGCAATTGATTTCGAGCAATTGCATTCGAGGAATTTGCCGGATACTTTGTGCCACCATACCAAGGCTGATTGAATTACTTCCTTAATACTACAGTCTCACTGAGGCACCACTAGCCAACAACGCAACGGCTATTAACTAAAATTCCAGTATGCGTAATAATATGCTACCGGTCTTACTGAGTCATCGCTAGCCACCAACAACCACCAACCAGTTTGAAATTTCCAACTTGCTTAAGTTTTGGTGGATGGCGAACTACGTTGGTTAGCGACGCGAAAGCGCGAGATAACAGTTGGGGTTTTGTGTTCTGTGGGTACTAGAAAATTGGTTAGCACTTCTTCGCTATTTGAATCAGAACTATCTGAAGCTATCCACATTTTCAAATCGCGAAGTAAACAAACATTTGCGTACATAACCTCACATAATGCATTTTACTAGCCGTTTCAAAGTGTAAAAATGTTGGTGGTGGGTAATGGTGGCTCAGTGGGACTGCTGCCTAACAGGAGGAATGTTGAGGTCTCGCTGTATAACAAAATAACGTACAAATCAGGGAGAGTCGGTGATGATTCTAGGTACCTTTGATTGGAGTCTTTCTAATATTTCTATGTTTGAAATGCTTACTGTACCTCAAAGTTGAATACCATACACCCATATTGGTTTTAGGATTGTTTTGTACACGTGTAATTTATTTTCCATAGACAACTAAGACTTTTTGCCCATGAACCAGTACAGTTTACAGTAAACCAGTTAGCCTCCTGTTCAGGTGTAAATCCAAGGTATTTTACGGTATTCGCTTGTGGTACAAATTTGTTGTTGAAGAAAACTTGACGATGTGTTTCTCTTCTATTGGTAAACGTGATGTTCTAGGTCTCCCATGTATAACAAGTAAAGCAGAGGCCCAAGAAATCTGCCATGTGGAACTCCCGCTTTTATACCCATTAGGTAGCTTTACTTTAAATATTCTATTGGCGTGGTATGACTTTAGTAACAGAAAGCATAGATAGGGTAATGTTTGTTTTATTTTACAGCGAAAGCCCACATGCCACACCTTGTCAAACGCTCTTGAAATATCCAAAAATGCTGCAGAGCAATACCTCTTTGGTTCTAGATGTAGGTCTGTGGTACCTCCAATTCTATCTACGTATTTGCGCTGCCGTACAGTGTTTTGCTTGAAACCTAAATTGATGAGAATTTAAATTATTGTTGGCTATGATTGGTCTTAATCTCTTTAGCAGTAACTTTTCAGAGCCTTTAGAGAATGCCGGAAGTAGACTGATGGGTCTGTAACTCTGTATGACTACAGCGCATGGGAGTTTGACTGGTTTGAGGATTACTATCATTTGTGCGAATTTCCACTGGGGACGATAGTGACCTAGTCTTACTATTGCATTAAATATTGTTGTTATAAGCGATACTCCCATATATTATTATACTATATTTATGTTGTATGTATTATAATGTTTTATATTTGAAATTCAAAGAATCCATTATTTTCAGATGCTACAAAGCTGTATTACAAAACTGAAAAAAATAGCGAACAATAATAGATATAAACCGTGTTCACTAGTGATGTTTAATCAATAAGTTATAGTATAACACACCTAAATGTCATAACATCGTCATAACAACTAAAGAGAACAAGATAAAATCGAAATTTCAAATTAAGGATCCATTCTCATATGAAACGTAATTGTGGCCAGGATAATTTTTATCTGGTATCCTCAAATTCCTTGTCATAAGCTACAACTAGAAAAATTCAAAATAGTTGATTATATTTAAAAAAATACGATTTGTATACAAATTATTTGGAGGAGGAGCAATGAATAACTTGAAATTTGAAGTTTGAAAAACCGTAGACAATTTAGTGTTTTAAAGTTTGGGCATGATTTATTAAATAACATGCTTTATAATTTGAAACTTCTTGCAAAATTTTAAAATCTTTGCTACATTCCTACAACCAATAGCAATGTTTTCTGTTTTTTCTATGAACGGTTAAACATAGTTTAACATAGTTTAACAGCTTGCTAAGGAAATTATGCCTATTTGTGATCTGAATTTTGGTGTGATCTTAAAATATAAAGATATCAATCGACGACAATTATCTTCTTAGGCATAAATGTTGTTACCCTTTTCCTTCTTTCATCTAAAAGACGAGGGAAGTATTATAATCGTGAAAAAATCACCTTCCGAAATTTCTCCAGATGTTCACGGTTCAGGGTCCCTAGATAACGAAAAACAGGTTTTCTCAATTCCGTCTGTTTGTCTGTCTGCCTGTTGGCGGTATAACACAAAAAGTATTTGTTGGAAGAAGACGACATTTTGCATACACATTATACATCTACCTGGCATGAAACCGAGAAAATTCCTGTAAGCATCTTAAAAAAATAAAAATTTGTTTATTTTTGTTTTAACTGAGAAATACATAAAAGTAATAATTTGTACATAGCGCAGGTTTTACCATTGACAAAAATGGGACCCAACAGATACAGAATAAATGTTGAATGAGACAAAAAGGAGCAACGAATAAGTACATTACTTTAAATGCAGCTACATCCCAGGAATTCGGAGAGTCCCGACGGCTCAGGCTGCGAAAGCCCGGTTTACTCGTGGATTAGCACTGAACAAAAAAATCGCATAAGCTGGCTCGTTCGGAAGCGCTGAAATCGAACCCAGTCAGTAATACGTTTTTATTTTCAAATTGACTGAATTTCAATTTCTTTTATTGTTTCAATATTATTAGGAACGTTAAGATATTTTACCCCTAGCTGCCTTTGATTTTTCAAAATATTTGTTTACAATTTTTTCTGTATACCTTAGTAAGAAAGCAATGCATATTTTCAAAAAAATATATAATAAAATAAAATATCTTTACGTTGTTATTTCAGTTTGCGTAATTTTGTCTTGTAATTAAGTTTGCACCTCTTCGATAGTAGTTAATTAAATAAGTAAGCTGATGATAGCGGTGCTTTAGTTACCAAACTGAATTTTTCAGAACTGAAATGTGAAATACCCATTGCCTGGGGTAGGGAGGTACATTGTAAATCACTCTACATTGAAATTATCAAAGCTAAAAATGACTATCTAAGTCAGTAAATAATTGATGACCAGAAATAAATTTGCCCAGATACATATATTACCATTCAAAGTGTAAATTGTAAAGAATATGCACAGGATGGTTATCTTTTGCCTTTTGAAACTTGAGCCTACGGAAGTCCAGCCTTTAACTGAAACTACTACAAGCTTAACAAACTTATCCCACAGATGCTACTGCTGATAATTCCGACCAGCGTACACTCCCCGAATTAAACAGTTAGTAAGTGGCAAGGCCAAAGCTGTGTTGCAACGAATAGAAAGTACGGTCAGAACTTTACCAAATGTGTGCTATTATTTCATATGTTTTGGGTATTTTAAGAAATTTGCTTTAACGTTACTGATATGTTTACTTAAAATTTTACTGATGCTCAGGTATTGTTTAAAACCCCTCTATGCATATATTACTTCGCTTCTCTATTTCACTATGACAAGTTTCTAATGCATCAGGCTTATTTTTGGTTCTCAACGCATATTTCCAAAACAAGTGAATGTGTTTTCTGTTATTGTAAGTCTATTATGCCAACATAAAATCCAGAAATGGGAAAACATTTAGCAACCGATAAAGTATAATTTAATAATTTTAGTTAAGTTAGTGACCTAGCTACTAATCCACTCCCCAGAATATCTTTACAATGGGTGACTCAGTAGGTATTGTGCTGGCTTAACGAACATTGACAATTAGTAACACGTTTTTGGGCGACCATTAATATGAACTGAACCTTCAAGTATATTGATATTAATCTGTTTTTAAATTACAAATTTGTCCTATTATGTATTGGAATGTCAATAATTATTATTATTAGAAATAGCTCCTGAAAAAGGAGGGGTGGATTCTTTTATCTAGTCACTTTATTTCTGTAAAATTAATGTTCTAATATTTTTAATCTCATTTGCAGAAGTCACAATACTTATGTCAACCAACTGACAAAACAAATCTGAAATTCAAGTGAGAAATGCCCAATCTTTACAACGATACACAACAATATTAAAAACACTGTAAGTAATTATTTCTTAATTACTTCACCTTTTAATTGTCTTTATTTCGTTTCTAGTTATGATTTTAATCAGAAATCATCCACCTTTCATTTGGTCCATAGAATGTTTCCAGATGTCAACCTCCTTTTCACCTGCTACTCGACCCTATCAAGCACCTTCCTGCAATGCACGGTTCGCATACAGACAAGACGTCCTAACCGTCCAAGAACAGCAAACTCCACCTTTTCTACAGCACTCAGCGAATAGAGCAAACCTGCAGACATCTACTTGCTACCGCATCTGCTACCCTCCTGGAATATGCTTCCTTTACCCGATGATCCTCCTCTGGAAGTCCCACTTAGCTCCAAACAGCTTGACGTAATCCATTTTGATGGACTTTTCCAATAAAATTGACCCATTCTATTTCTTCAATGATTCACTTTTGTATAATAATTCTGCTATCCATTAGTTTTTTTCCACATACCAATAATCTGCATTAGTTAAGTCTTTGCTTCTTCTTGTTATTTTAAAATTCCATTTTTATTCACCACGTAGATTTTAAGTAGTATACCCTTTTTTATTAGTCAAAACATTTCTCAATAAAAACAGGGGTATTTTAAATATTTTTAATTACACCAAATTAATTTTACTACATTTTCAAAATTTGTTATTATCAATAATTAAAACAAAAATTACTTAACGATATTTAATCCCTTTTTATACTCTAGTCTTAATATATTTGGGTTAAACCAACTAAATTTCTTTTTTATTTAAAATTAAGTATTTGTCATTCGCTTCAAGCTGCAATTTATACAATATTATATTATTTTCAAATCCATCTGTTTTTCAAATAGCTATTTTCCATTCACATTCCCATCTTATACCTGAATAAATCCATTAATATTTTCTAAATTTAATTCTAACACCCTTATGGTTGCATCATTACATTATATTCATTTCAGTGGCGTACATGATATACCTCCCCTAGAGGTTTGAACTACAAAGGTAATAATATACGCTGAAATATGTTGTATTAAACCATTCCAGTTCCACCAGATGCTTAAATAAGTACAATTTAAGATATTATCTTAATTTGCTATCTGTCAAATTAGTAATCTTTCCCCAGAAGCAAAGTTTATATACATTACTGATTCATATTTTTGAAAATTACAACTAAAACACAGAATTTTCCTAAGACATATGTATAGTAACTAGGGGTGTTCGATATCACAAACTAAGTATCGAATAACGAATAAAATTAAATATCGAATATTATTCGATATATCGAAATTCGAATAACTATCGAATTATTCGAATAAATTAGTTATTTGAATAACTAATTTATTCGAAATACAAAGAGTTAGACAGGAATTAGATAGCACAGGATCAAGGCTGTACATCCTACACATAAAACTGGCGAACACGCTGGAGCCAACATTGTGGGAGAAAATCGACGCTACCACTACGAGACAAGCACACAATACACTGGAACAAGCAACAGCTAAACAATCTGCCAAATATGATAAGCTAGCGCCTAAGCAGTCTTCGAAACAATTGGCTACGGACAAAGTAATCGTAAACTTGAGCAACATACAACTGGATAAACAGACCACATCTTTACTAAAGAAAGGTTTTAACTTCGCCGTAGCCCCTAAGCAAATACCTGTGGAGAAGATAATATGTGGAGTGGAAGCAGCAATCCAAAAACTTCCCAGAAAAGATGCAGAAATCATCCGACAGGATGTGTCTTGTATTTTAAGAAGAACACTGAAGATTATAATGCGAAGATGGAAGTCTTACTATCTGATACAACTTACAAAAGTCTAAACCGCAATCCCACTACCTCTCTCAAAACAAAGATAACCTCTGCCATAAAATACTCCGATAGTATCGACCCCACCTTAAAGCACCGGTTGATTCCTAGAAATGCAATAACTCCTCGCATGTATGGCCTACCTAAGATACATAAGGAGGGCGTGCCGTTGAGACCAATTGTCAGCGCGATCAATTCTCCTACACATGCTTTGGCAAGACATTTAACCAGTCTACTACAGCCTCTAACTGGTAAAACAGACTCCTTTGTCAAGGATTCAGCAGATTTTGTCCAGAAACTAAAGAACATAAAGTTAAACAAAGATGATCTCTTAGTCAGTTTCGACGTAGTATCACTCTTCACGAAAGTGCCGGTTGATGAGGTGCTAGTAATGCTCAAAGATCTCTTGCCTACAGACCAAGTTGAACTTGTCGAAATTTCCCTGAAAAACACTTACTTCAGTTGGAACAATAAAATATTCGAACAAGTCGAAGGAGCGGCCATGGGTTCACCGCTATCACCTGTTATCGCTAATATCTACATGAAAGTTTTTGAAACCAATGCTCTCGAACAAGCGCAGCTAATACCGACTTGCTGGTTGAGATATGTAGATGATACCTTTGTCATCTGGTCACATGGACGCCAGACATTGAATCTGTTTCTAAAACACCTGAATTCTGTACATCCCAACATACAATTCACAATGGAAGTAGAGGAAAATTGCAGTATTCCGTTTCTAGACGTCCTGGTTAAACGTAAATCAGATGGCAGTTTAGGACATGCAGTCTATAGAAAGAAAACACACACTGATAGATATCTAAATGCTGACTCACACCATCATCCAATGCAAAAAGCAACAGTTCTCCAGACTCTGGCGACAAGAGCCGTTCGTATCTCAGACGAGGAAAATCTAGAGAGAGAAAAGCTACATCTGTTTGACTCTTTACAAAGGAACGGATACACAACTACCGCCATACGAAAAGCTCTAGACAAGACTATGACAAAAAAGGCTAAAGAAGAATCTCCACCTCTGGAAGGCTTAGCATTTCTACCTTACGTTAAAGGCTCGACTGATAAGACAGGACGTGTCCTGCAACGATGCAACATCAAAACTGTGTTCACGAGCAAATAAACTTTGGGTAACGGCTTCAGATCGGTAAAAGACAAGATTCCAAGTTTAAAAACCGCTGGCGTATATCGCATTCCTTGTTCTTGCGGCTCGAGTTACATTGGACAGACTGGTCGTTCCGTTGATCTAAGACTCCAAGAACACAAAGGCGATTGCAAACACAAACGCATCACAAAATCAGCCGTAGCTGAGCATACATTTACAAATGGGACACACTCTAGAATTTGAGCATGCCAGAGTACTTGCCAGAATACCTCATCACTTCCCGCGAGTGATACGTGTAGCCATAGAAATAGAAAAACATCCAAATAATATCAACAGGGAAGATGGCTTTAAGCTTAGTAAAACGTGGACCCCTGTGATACACGATCTAAAGCATTACAACCACTGTGCGTCATACGGCCACGCCCCGCGGATTACGTTGCACTCGAATGACCAACCAGCGTTACGCCACTCCGCGTGCCTGGCACAGATGACTATAAATAGCTCCACACCGACCTTCGGTTCTTAGTGCGACTTTCACTCTGATGATGCAATCTACAATGTCTTGCGAAACGTTAGTGAATATGGATGCACAAACAGCAAAACGGCCAACTCTGCCTAAGTATCCTCATTCTCAACATACTCAAACAACACGAGCCACCAAAGAGCATGGCCATCGCGCAGGTTTTTGCTCGACTTCACAAGGTGCAAGGCACATTAAGCCAGAGAATGCTGGGTATTCATCTACAAATACTAGGTGGTCTAAGCCGAAATTCTATGCTAAGGAGAATAATTCGAGTAACCGCGAAAGCCTCAAACAGTACACAACCACGGTTCCTCTTACAAAACCATTAGTAACGTTTAGAGACACTCGGTAACAAATTTACACAGTCGATTGGCATTCATAGCCAGAATATATAGACATTTGTGTACGTTGGTGTTTAGTGGAAAATGGAAAAACTAAGTTGGAAAAAGTAAAATTCAGTAGTACTTTTCGCCGACAAATTAAATGAAATTTGTGTCAAATCCGGCATTCTGTACCATCTGTATTTAATTTATAGGTTATGGCGGGGAATAATATTTGAGGTTATGATCCTTGCAGACTTTCATAAACTTGGAAGTTATATAAAGAGCCTTGTAGTGACGGTTCTTACTTTAGGAGATTATCATTACCCGTAGTAATGAACGTTACCATAAGTTATATAATAACACTTCGGGTAACTTTAAACACTCTAACAAGTTATATAACAACACTTTAACGCCGCTATGTTACCCAAATTTATATAAAGGTTTCGGTGTATTTATAGCACACCAGAAGTTACATATTGGTTTTATAATGTTCCCTTGGCTCTTTTATTTATACATCAGCCATATTTCTGGTGCATTTTTGGACAGCATATTGGCATTGTTTAGAAAAATGTAGAATAACAGATTCAAAATGCAATGTCTACAGCATAATAATGCATTTTTCTTCAAGACTCGACTTGGTAAATTATTCTGTAGGTACCTATGCATTTTTATGAAGAAGTGATAAATATCAGAAACATGCTAAATTTATGTTTTTTACTGAAAATCTAAAATATTTGTTATATTGGTAGCGCTTTAATTTTCCATAGGTAGAGATGCAAATTATACAGTCCAGAAGGAATTGCCGTAAAATTTTAGCCATGATAACTGCCCGAGAATCTCAGTAAATATATTTTTGTATATAGTACAAGGAATTGAAGGGAAAGAAGACTTCATGTTGGAACACAAAGTTATACCTACTTAATAATTTACCAACTACACCTAAAGAGAAATATGGAGGATAGTGCTAACCGCACGAACAAGCAGGATGTTCAATAAACTGATAAGTTATAGAGAAAGTTTATAAAGGTTGCGGAAACGTTGCCGTTCCTTGACTAAAAGACCTATAAAGCCTATATGAAGCCTATAAGAGGTTATATAAGGGTAGCAGTTACCTCTCTAACACTTGTCCTTATAAAACTTAGAGTTATATAAGGGTACCAAACAGTGGTCATGATAACCCTTATAGACCCCACCATTTAAGCTCTTTAAGACGTATATAGTGGTAGCAGAGAGATTGTCAGCAACAATGTGTGTTACCAAAAGTTTTATAAATTGGTGACGGTGATATTTAGAGAACCTTTATAAAACAAAAATTGTTCATTGGGCGGTAACTCAACGTATAAACTACGCCAAAAGCGAGTTTCGGTCCAATCGCGGAAGTCGTTTTTTACTTAATGACAATGGCCGTGAAAGCCTCCGAAATCGCCCCTAAGAAAGAATAACCAAACGCTATACGAAGGATGTCCATAAGGTTCGGTCTGTGGTCTCATATTCTGGGACGTCATTGTTGAGGGGCTACTGGAGTTGCTAGATGCTGGGACAGAGGTAGCGTCTATCATCGCCTATGAGATGCTTCAGCAACTGGTGCAACACGTCAAAATAAAAAATCGTATAGTACTACATATCTGGATGCTCTGTACGCTGTCACGGGAATTCCCCCGTTGGACTTGGAAATAAGAAGAAGAGCAGCGGGAGTCAATGGCAAGAAAGAACTATCTGTCGTTATAACATATGATTGGCAAAGAAGATGAAACGACACCACCAAAGGAATACGCACATACGACCTCATTCCGGGGGTCTCCCGAAGACCAAAAGCTCTCCATATTTTTCATCTCAGGGGCTTATTTATTTTCTAACTGGGCATGACCCATATCCGACATACTTCCAAAGAATGAACCTTAAGGACACGGACGTAAGCGATGGCGAAAAAGTGGGAACTCCCGAGCACGTACTGTTCGACTGTTCCGATCTGGGGGAAATTGTTCAAGAAGAACGTTCAGGGAAAGATTCCCTGATCATGCTTTGGAATGAAGAAAACATCTACGTCTTAATCATACTTACATAAAAGACCTTATTTTATGCCAAACAAATATATTAGAACAACTCCAACACCATAGCTAGGTCTAAAGTGACAAGCCATACGAAGACAAAAGAATGTAACATCAAGGACAATTTCAAGGACATCAGGGATTCTGAATTACAGAGAAATGATGAATATAAATACCGAAGCAGCGTAATATCACAAGAGAAAACTTCAAAAAACGACATATACAACAGAGTGCGACAAGGACGAAAATGTATTCGAACTCTGAATTCTTTATTATGGTTACATCATATTAGAGAGAACACCAAAATGGCAATTTACTAAACCATTGTAGAGCTAATTTTGACGTAAGGGTCGGAATGTTGGTAGCTTACAGCTAAAGATAAAAAACTATTGAGGCGGTGGAAGTGGACAATAGAATAACGATTGAAATGTCAAGACTGAAGCATGTCCCGAATGAAGAAATTAAATTTCGAACAAATACTGTATATTTCTGCATATATAACATAAAGTATGATCAAACATTAACTTCATCTAGTGGGGCTATGGAATACTTCATAATTTTTGAATGGAACCACGCTTATACTTAAATATCAAACTTGATATTTGATTTTTAAGTGACTTAAAGTTGCAGTCATAAATTAGGAACTGTTCCATAGCCATATTAGATGAAAATAATGTTTATCGTATAATAGGATCTAGACAGCTTATTTGCACGTTATCCGAATGTCGAGACCAAAAAGAGTTTTAACTATACACAAAAAAAATGAAGAAGGCACAGAGGAAGACCAGCAACCAGGCTGTTGGTTAGAAGGTATTAGACAGACCATCACAGATCGAGCTATAAAAGAAAACTGGAGAAAATTAATGACTCTAATCTCAAATGGGTTGGGTCTGTAAATCCTATCAATTTATTACTTTGATTTGTATAACTATTTTCCAATATATTGTTTTTAACATAAATTGTTCTTGTTTTTTTTAATTAAATTCAATCGTTTAAATATTGCTTATATAACTACTGGGATCACTATAATACAAGATTTTTAAACTGAAACGTCAAATATACCGATCTAACCACACATTTTACAAAACAAGTTGCTTAAAATTGGAACAATTACGTCGGTTATTACGTAAGATGTGTTACCTAGGTAATAAAAAACATAGATAAACGGACACCACTTGAACAAAAGACTCAAGGGCCACTACAGCTGGAAATGCTACAGAAAATTCAGTTTTGCTTTCAGGATAAACACATTTCTGACCTTGTTTTGGCTTCTGCAATTGATATTTGAGCGTAAATCGGACCCGCAGCAAGCCCCGCGAAGAAATGCGCCCCTTATTCTCCGTTAAACTGCCGTATAAGGCGCGGATGCCTCGCCATCCGCCTTTAGCTCTTTTGCTCTTCTTTGCTCTCAGCTCAGGTCCTTTGCCCTACATCTACGGCTCTGCTGTTTTCCACGAAAGTCGCTGCCTACGTCAAGCTTCCAAGGTTCTAACTAATCTCACTAAGACCTCCAAATCACCTATCGAAAAACACCAGGTATACGCGAAGCACAGTTGAACACTCTTACCTTATGCAGAGGTACCAGGAATTAATGCAAAATCCTCGGCAGCCTATCAAAGACACTGTACTAAGTTGAAACACTCTTTATAATAAAAAAATGGATATTTATTAACTTTTAAATTACTTTTTGTTGGGAAGCCAAAATACACATCCAAAGATTGGCTTTGCTTTCCCCACTTGTTCTTGATTAAATCGATTTTACATTGTCAAAGCCTGCTCTGATTACAATTCATTTTCAAGTCAAGCATATGTTGCATGTGGGGTAGTAGAAAAAGAGAAACCTTAGATCCATTTAGTAACTAGGAATGAACGTCATCTTCATAACCTAATCAAATTTTGAAAAAAAAGATCTTCCCGATAATGAAAGAGTGTATAATGCTCATCTTTTTCAAGCTTCAATGTAAACATTAGAATTCCTTGAGCTAGATCGTTCACCATATAGCCTCGATATGTCTTCTACGATTATTATTTATTCCGAACTCAAAGAAAGCCCTACGAGATCGCCGATTTTCTTTAAGTAAAGAATTTCAACGACCTGTACAGGAAAAATATTGCAACTTCCGGAAAAGTGCAAAAAATGTGTAGAGTTAAGGAGTAACTATATTGAAAAGTAAGAAATATTTAGTGATCTAAGTCTATTCCTTCTACCCTAGGTAGGTTATTAATCTAGTGTGCCTCATATCTAGGGAAAATTATAGAAATTTCGGTTAAGATTCAAAATTAGTTTCAGTGAACAAACCACTCGAATAATTACTCACCAAGCTTTTCGCCGGCATTATGTCAAAGAATCGCACATTGTTAAAAACGGAAGCTACGGTTTAACCGGAAGCGATATTGAATTAGCTTTCTACTACTTTGCTAACATTTTCTGAAACGTTTAACTTTCGACCAAGGTAGTTTTATATTCTGTATAGTAACTCAATTATAATTCTTTTCCACACATCCTGGGACGTCCCATAAATAAAAAATTATCACTGAGCTGAAATTGAAAACATTAGAGCTACCTAAAGGGACACAAATCAATATCGTGCTGTGTAATAAACGCCCATGACTTAATAATTAAAGCCACATACGGTTTTTAATCACAGACTAATAGTTGTATTGTTGTGATGCCTAATTTTAATCATTGCAATCGATATTTTTTTTTATTATGGAATTGAAGGAGATACTTTTCAATCACCATACAAGAGTTCTTTTTATTTATGCATGACAGCAATTTCACTCTAATGACTTGGTTTTACTGTTACTCTTGGGGTAAGTTCATATTTATCAACAATAATAGTTAATAACTCGCTTTCAGATTCCTGCATCAGTTAATGCGCTTCCCGTGTTGTTTTTAAACAAATTATCCTTCCTGCCCCAACAGCTCTGTTTATTTACACGCTGGCGCCATTTTCCTTAAGAAATGAAGGCGATCTCCTAATTTAAGAGTTATGGTCTCAAGTGAACGCTCAACAACGAATTTTATCGCGTGCTTATAAAAAACTTTTACGGCAAAGTAAATTTCTTTGAACGTTACAGATATTAAAAAGCCGGCTCGCATTTTGGCTGCGTTTCCAAAACAAATCGCAGCCAAAATGGAGGCGGCGTTCGCGGAATTAGCCGCAAATTAAAATCGCTAATTTTATTACTTCGTTTACGGACTCGTGCATCATATCAGACGAATTGGAGAGAAGGTAAGACTCGAACATTTTTTATGACAGTTTGTTAATTACAACGCTTCCCTGCCTTTACTTTTTCTAGATTAAATTTCTCTCAAAAACGAGTGATCAGCATCAGTGCCTTCTTAATTATAACTCAATTAAATTTTTAATATTCTATTTTCGTAACCATCTAGATATTTATTTTACATCTCGTTAGGTCTAACCCCCCAATGGCTGCTGGGTAGGCGTAGATTAAATTGTATTAGCAAATGCCAAACGACAGGTTTGAAATAAAAAGCAGACCCGTAGCGAATGGTCGTTTTGGCTTAATTTCGTGTCATAAATAAACTCAGCATGCAAGCATTTGCGTAGAATTGTTTTTATTCAGCATCGTCGTCAATTGACGTAGAATTGACAGTGAAGTTGATCCAGGATAACGCCAGCCCTACCGCGTTAAAAATTCATTTCCTAGTTGAACATTTTGCTACTTGAAAAGTATGCTCTGACGTTACGCTTGCCATCGAAATTTTGTGTGGGATTCTACCAGGGCACAAATATGCTAGCAGTTCACGTTTTATTTAAATATTTATTGTGGCGGGTAATAATAAGCCGCAGCTATGCAATCGATCACCGAACTTTCTGCTATATATTTTTATAAATAAACTGACAAATTTTAATATCTTGCAATATCGTCAATGAATTACAACATTCCTGGACCTCAGATGCAGTCTAACTAAAGGATAAATATACTGAAATGGTATAGAGCCCACAATTTGGCTCTGTTTGCAGTACACAGTATTCAACCAAATCAATAAAGCACAGAGTTAGGATATTTTATATAATTGCAATTTTAAACAAAAATAAAAATATTAAATGCATTGATAATGAGATGCGAGAAACTGTAATTAGTCGGATAAGGGCATGCAAAGGCAAAGCATATTTCAGAGGGTTAGAATTTGGCTTGTGAATAAACTAATGTAATTAAAATGATAGGTTTGTGCAAATGTAAAGCCAGACCAAACGAAAGTAATTGACACAAAAAGATTGTTACGTGCATAAAAGGAGCGTAGTTATCAATAAAAGCAAAGGACTGTGAAAATTGTGAGCAAGCTGAAGGGTAAAGCAAGATCTAGGAAAATCTAAAAAATTGCAAAGAGCAATTCCCGAATGGAGGCAACAGAATAAAAGCAAACAACGTGAAAAGTGCGGAACTCAAATATCAGTGTGTTAATAATTAAAAACATAGTGCAAAAGCAGAGCAGTGAAATTAAAAACGTTTGTGAGTGCAACGCTATGGAACAATATTAGTTATAAGCGAAAAGACAATATTTTAGATTTTAAGAAAATATTAGATTGTAATTTATGTAATCAAACTTTATTCTATGTGTGGTGAATATTATCAAACCTAATTTCCAATTAATAGTACAATAACACCGTATCTTAGCAACATGATGCTTTCTTGTCATTAACAGGAAAAACAATTGAATAAAATTTATTTTGACAGGTTGTTGAATGTGTGCTGCATATTTAATTGCAGTTTTTATATAATAAACGAGCATTTTATAACAAAGAAAGTCGTCCATTTGATTGCCCAAGTGGTAATGTACCTGTACTAACGTTTGCAACAGTTTCCGCTACAAAAAATTTATAAATTTGCTAATCGCATCTCCGAGGATATCGGGAGCCGTCCAACTGCAAATTGCGAGCTTCGACTACGACCGAAATTAGCATCGGAAACCAGAGGTTGGCAGTCCAGGACATCAGCCGAGTCTACAAGAGCGTCGCCGACGAAACCTGCACCCAGGAGAGCGTTTCTGGCAGGAAACACCAGGACCGTCACCTGATAGCAGCAACGAAGTGAAATCAAAATGTAAGAGTGCCTAAAACTTAAGTGTTGGCGTTCGAGAAAACGATTTAAACTCGAGATTAAACCTTGTCAAAGAGGCCCAGCGTTTTTCCAAACGCCCAATTACTTCGTGGTTTCTGAAAATGGAAGTGCGTCACCAGATGTTGGCAAAATCGGCGAGACCCAAGTGCCAGAAACAGTTGAAAGATTGGCGTGCGTTCTACGTCTTCTGAACAATCAAGGCGCGGTTTGACGTCATCCTAACAACGAAGGAGATATTTTTAATAGTTGCCAAGCGTGCATATTCAAATAATTTACCTGACGCGTTCTCACTGGATTTCACGATTTTAAACGTTCAATTTCACGCTGTAGGAAAAAACCATTTTGTGTTCATCTGTCAATTTACTAGATTGTAAATGTTATCTACTAAGAATAAACAAACGAGCTACAGTGAGACAAATAACCAAAAATTTGAGATTATTATCCATTTATGAACCCAACTCATGAGATAAGAAGTTTTGTGTTTGCCGAGAGCTAGCGTAATTGGTATTGCAGTTAAATAAAATAGAAAGAGAGGCATTCGAACATTTTATTTGTGCGATTAATTATTACAGTTCTATTTTAACCATCCTTAATTTACTGACAGGCAAAGTTTGAGTACAGCATAAAAATATAAAAACTGAGAATTGTGTATGTACTTGGAATTTACCATAAAATTTAACTTATATTATTTTTATACCAAATATAAATAATTACAAACAGACACCAGATAGGGGAGCCTTTGCAAATTTAGGTCGCCCAACCTCGGGGCAAAGGTGAATTTTAATTTATTCAGACTGTCCCATCCAAAATAACAAGGCAGTCTCGTAATACTTACACTTTGAAGCATATCAGATATATTTAAATATGAATACTTAGGTTTCACTGAAAGTTTTGAACGTTGTACTGGTATTTCCAATCTTTGAAAGCATTCATTCTGAAAATTTATGCACCCTTGCATTGGATTAAATCAATCACGATAAAACTGAGACCAGGGTCGTTTCGCCAATTTGTTCTTCGATTTTTGGAAATGAAAACTGGACTCATGGTGCTACTCTATATGACGTTTGTCGAAATTGTAAGTTATAATTGAGATTTGTTCAATATACAAGTCACTTAGTGACTTCGTTAGTTTTTGTGAAGTGCGTGTAGGTTAATTATGATTAGTTTTATACAAATAGCACATAAATAACATTCAATTAATGGTCATCGCTTTTGCTTGTTTGAGAACAGCGGTCGCCGAGTGGTCGCTGCGTAAAGCAAAGAGCAGCTTATTGCAATTATATACCACATTTGTACAAGTATTTGTAGGTACATAACTACATCGTTATGCCAAATAAGCGTTCAGTACTTAGGTGTCGAAGCACGATGGGCGAGCGGTTCCCCCGCTTGCAGTCAATCAAGGTCACAGTGAAAACTCGAGCGCTCGGGAGAGAGTTCGACCCCTGATTATAGTTGAAGTGGAGCCGTCACCCCCCTGATGTGATGAAAAAGCTCACTTAAACAAAGGGAGAACACTGCCTGGGCTAGCTCAAGAACTGTTAGTAGATATGGCTTGGGTAAGGACTAGCAGTGATCCTTAGGGTTACAAAAGTATTTCAAGCAAAGCAAAATTTGGGAGCCTTGTCGTTAAACACAACCTAAAAACAAACCTAGCTAGTAAAACAGATCAACACCTACCTTGTAAGCTTCTTACCTCAATTTAAATTTCAAAAGAACACTAGCAGGTTCAAGAAAGGGTAGTAATGCGAACAACAAAAAATACAAACAGTAACAGTCAGCAGAATATTTAATATTCAACAATGAAAAACAATTAAATTATTTGGAGTCACCCAACTTACACGCACATTTAATTTGGAATATTTAAAAATCGGGACGATACAAACATATTAAAAGCTTTTCGAGCCAACCGCCTAAAATTTGTAAAATAATTGCCAAACAAAAACAACATTTAGGAATCAACTTTCAATTATTTTAATCACAAGATATCATACTGAGCATTGACATGTGGGCCCATGTTCAAAGGACGCGGCGGAAGTTTTGAGTACATACGTACCTATTTCAGCAATTTTGAAACGATTAATCACTCCCTCCATTAGCCCTATAAGCTGACTAATTAAAAGGAGTGATTAAACACGCTTCAGTTAGATATTCTAAGGCCTTAGCACGAAGTGAGTATACTTGCGGCAACTGCCTTTGTCGATAAAAACGCTGAGAAATGCATGTACTTACATTTTGATTCTATGCTATGTCCAGCGATCGTGATAGGAGAAGATCCTGGTATGTTGCAGCTTGACAAGCAGGATTTGGCTACTTTAATTCGTAGAACCCAAGGACGCCACAAGCAAAGAGAGCAGTTAATTGCGAAAAAAAGCGGCGTAGTGCATTCTGGAACTTCTAGCTCGCACGTAGAAGCAAAAACAAGGGAAGCCCAGTTATTTCTTGAGTAACTGTAGAATAACCTTAAGAAAGCCGCAAGGGAACCGGCTTAAATATCGAAATTAGTATGCAAAATGTAACTAGAAGAGGCATTCTTACTAAAGCCGTTTACGTCGCAAGCGGTTTTCATTTGTTTAACCGGCCTGCCCCTTTAAATTCAAATCAAGCGAAGGCGCTCCGTGAAAAATCAATAATCGAGAAACTCGACTGCCAATGAGTGTACTCAAGAAAAACTAAGCGAGTTCGCTTCGACCAGAAAAGCCTTGCAGGTGCCTTATCTCTAAAGTCAGGAGCTTTACGCTATAAACCTAAATTCGTCTATTACAATACTTAAATGTAAGGTGGTCCGAAAAAAGATGCGAATTGCTAGAACGCGCCATTAAAACTGGGCGTTACAAAGCGGTTCCAGGGTGGGGGAGATGGTAGGAGAGCTTAGAGTAAAGAAAAAAGGTGTTGAGGCAATTTCAAAAACGCTAATAAGGTACATATGTTTATTTTCCCGAACGCTGAAGCTTTATGTAAAAAACGGATTACTGCTATAAAAAGGGCAGACTTTATTCCATTGAAGCACACGAAGGTATGCGAATTGCAGAAGAAAATATATTGACTACAACGGAGCTTTAGGAACTGGACAACTTGTAACCACGAAATTAGACCATCCCAGATCCTAGACCATCCAGCCAGGTGCAATGCCAACTCAGTTTCCCAATTGTCCTAAATACTTTTCAAAAGCCACAGCAAATCGTAAAAGTGGAGATGAGAAGCTAATGTCAACTGAATGTGAAAATTTTGTTAAAGCAATTGAAGTAAGTACTAAAGCATTTTAGCACATAAAAATCCATATGACCCCCCAAGTCCCTTAGTAGCTTAATCTGTTGTTATAAATAATAATATACAAGTTACAACATTTATATAGTAGAAAGTAGCCATGGGATTTCATAAATTAAAAACATCTTTTATTTCAAATAATTTAAATGAAATTAAACATTTGCTGCAAGCTATAAATGCTTCTCTGGCGGATAACGTGATCAATAGTTACAACAAAACATAATTTAAAATCATGTCATAAACGTTATTGGTAAGTTGTTTAAAGATGAAGACACATACTTATCTCTATTTTTATTTTTAAACAATTCAAATTACGTACTACGCACCATAATTAAGTCTACAAGTAACACGATATTGCGATAAAATTGTTAATAGTGGACTGAGTAAAGAAAATAAAGGTAGCAAACTAAGTACATTAACAAATAAATATATTTCGAGTTTTATATCTATTACGTAAATTAAAACGTGATTTTGAAATTTTCGGATTCATATAGCGCTACCTACTATATTACAGTATTCAAAATCATGGGTTTTGCTTTGAAACTTTTCCATTTTCCCATTACAATAAAAGCGACTGAAGGTATAAATACTCTGCACCTATGCCATTTAACCCACATTCGCCTTCTGTCCTGATGTCACGTCGGAGAGCTTAAACCTTTGTATTTAAGACGGCACTGACAGATCCCGCGAGGTATTTGCATAAGGATGTGTGTAATTTTATTTTTTTAAGAAATCTGCCGTTTCTGGACGGCTTTCCCTCGATACTTTATGAGCGAAGCTCGGCGGTATTCTAATTCGTTGTACCAGCGTTTAACAGTCATTTAGGGTGAGGTTTTACTATTAAGCAGCGATTTTTATTTATATGAGCATTGCTGCTTTAAGCAAAAATTTTACAAACTATAAAGAATTATCGTACGGATTTCATTTAAGGGAAAACTGAAATTTTGAAAATCGTAACATAACAAATGCGATTGCTGAACATTGTTTAAATGAACAACATAAAGTAGGAGTAAACATATCTTCATGTTCGTAATAATACAGAAACTATAAAAGGAAACCCTTGATAATGAGAATTACAACAATTTTCAAACAAAAAAAAACATTACCGGCGGTGGAATTCGAACTTCAGCGCCTGTGAATGCGATTTCAACGTTTGGCAGTAGCCCGCAAGCAAGACGCCCGTTTGTTGCATTCGGCCACCGAGGACACATGGCATCAGTGGGATGGGGCTCCCTTAAACATGGAATTTACTGCTCAGCCTTTTTTCCTTTTTGCAGCATTTACCCTGTATCTTTTAGGTACCATTTTCATCAACGGTAAAGCCTGAACTTTGTGAAAACTATTACTTTTATCCATTCTTCAGTGAAAGCAAAACTAAACAATTTTTTATTTTTTAAGGTGCTCACCCTGCATATATTTGTCTAAAGTTTTCGCGATTTTATGCCGGGTAGACATATAATCTACATGCAAAATAGTGTCTTTCTACAGCAAATAGTTTTTGAGTTATACCGGCGACAGTATCAGAAAGACAGACGGAATTGTGAAAACCTGTTTTTCGTCTTCTAGGAACCCTGAAACGTGAGGATCTAAAGAAATATTAGAAGGTGACTTTTTCGGGTTTTTCTTCTCTCTTCTCATTTGTTCTGGTAACTATTGTATCCATTTTATAAGATTTAACTAGTATATTTCTTTTAGTTGTCCATTCGTTAATCGATGATTTTGCTTTTCGGTATTTTCATTATTTTCCATTTATTCTCCATTGTTATTTTTCCGGTTTGTGTTTTGTACTGTATACAGGGTAATTCATAAGCATGGCCATTAAATTAAATGGGTGTATACTGACCTCAGTAGAAGTACATTGCGCTAAAAATTAATCACTTAATAAAAAAATCACAATGAGCTGGTGCAGACTTGAGACCGTTGAGCACCACTGGCTAAATGAGTAAGAGTACAATAACCTAAGGCAACAAATGTGATTCAAGTATCCAAAAAAGTGTTTTTGTTTTTCATTTTATTTCAATTCGCAACCACATTTGAGAACGTAAGTTCATACAACTAGAACTTTGTTCCAGAAATTAAATGACTTATTTTTTTGTGGGATTGTTATTAATTGTTGATGTATAGTTTATTATGCAAACTTGTTGTGTTTGAGGTCGTCTAATTAACTTTTAAATTTAATGACCATACTTATGAATCACCATGTATACTGTATTTTCCATGTCACTCTTGTGTAGTAATCTAAGCTAATCTAACCTAACGTAACCCAACCTAACCGAACCTAAAGTTATTTTACTTTATATGATTAACATTCGATTGCTTCTGCGTCTGTTTTTCTGTACTAAATCACACGTCGTCGGTAAATTCCAGGTTTTGTAAGCATTGTCAAAAATTTTATATTAATCCTTTTTATGCTTAAATGTTCTATAAAGAAAGCGAAAGCCAAAACTTAAACATTTGGAATACGTTTTCCAGAAAAATAAAAATTAAAAATCTGTAAAGGGATTTATCCAGATGTTCCCTAGCAAGTGGACGTTCTGGCACTAAATAAAAAAAAGTCAAAGGAAACTAGAGGTAAAAATATCTTTACGTTCCTAATAATACTGAAACAATAGAAGAAAGCACTTGTTAATGTAATTACATCAATTTTTACATAAAAAACATTACCGGCAGTTGAATTGGAACGGCAGGGGGCTGCGAATATGATTTCAACGTTTCACGGGATATTGAAAGCACATTGCTCGTTCCCTACATGCACCACCAAGCACTTCTCGCGTTCGTGAGTCTCGGCTCCTTTAAATAAAACGCATTTTTCGTTGATCTTTTTTTCTACTTTACAGCATTTACGTTGTATCTGTTGGGTCCCATTTTCGTCAAGGGTAAAGGCTTGGCTATCTGCAAAGTCTAATTTTATCTATTTCTCAGTTAATGGAAAAATAAAAAAATGTTGAAAGTACTCACCCTCTACACATTTGTCTGAAATGTTCTCAGTTTTATGCCAGGTAGATATATCATGTGTATGCTAAATATCGTCTACCTCCAACAAATAGTTTTTGAGTTATATCGCCAACAGACAGATAGACAGACAGACGAATAGACAAATAGCCGGAATTGAGAGAATCTGCTTTTCGTCATCTAGGGTCCCTGAAACGTGAAGATCTGAAGAAATCTCCTAAGGTAGTTTTTTCACTAATACAGTACTTCCTTTACTTTTAGACAAGGGAAGTAAAAATGGATACGGAGAGCTCCAAATAGAATAACGAGGAACGAAATACAGTTTCAACACCACATCAACGTTTACTTGCAGATGTATCAGTAATTAACCAATTCCTTACTAGCAATGGTCATACAATGGTAACAGAAACCATAAGTATAAATATACAAATAGAACGAACGAAACTACTAACAAGGAAAAATAAAAAAGACATCGATAGAGAGATTACCAATAAAAATAGCGAATATCAAAGAAAACCAAGAAGAAAGCTGTGGTACAGCAAAAGTACTACGAAGAAAACATCATTAATCATTAAAAAAAAAACTGCATAATAACAACACAGAAAAGAAATAATACAAAAATCAAAACACTGCTACGAAGACTTATACCGCTCTAAAGTGGAAAACCAAACACAAGAAAAGGAAAAAAACAGCAGGTCAGAAGAGATACCGGAAATCTAAACTGAGCAAATAAAGGAGACGGACAGGAAAATGAAATTAAATCGAGAATGTATCTTGAAATTATAAACTACGGTAAACAACTGAATAGAAAATGATATAAACAAAAGTTTAGAAGAAAGGTAAGAATTGCTGCCTCATAAGGAGACAAGGCAGAGCTATAGAATTATGGCCAATAAGGTCTTTTATGTCAGGGATATAAGCTATGAAAATAATTACACTAAGACTGGCAAATAAGTTTGAGTTATATAGATAGGCACCTTAGACCATATATATAACCTCTTCGCAACATAATTGAAAAACAATGGAATACAATAAGAACATACTTAGCATTTATAGACTACCATAAGGCTTTCGACTATCTCAAAATTGGGGCAATTATAAACTCATCACCAACCCCCGGAACAGATACAAGGTATATCGAACTGAGAGATAGCATTTACAAAGAGCCAACTAGTACCAATAGTGAAGGTACACTCATACACAGATATGGACACGATGTAGTGCTAATCACGGAAAACCTCTTGGCACTGGAGAAACTATAAAAGGAGTAAAAAATCTGAAGGAATGAAACTAACAATTAATATGAGCAAAAGAAAAATAATGAGGAATATAGGAATCAACCCTAAGGACTACCATTGCCTCCCAGAACCGCTTAAGCGTTACTTCGGGGTGTCACTTAAACCTAAACCATAAATAAGTGAAAATCCAGACCGCCCGTGCCGGGAGTCGAACTCGCGCCCGCTCCAGCGGCAGAACCACTCGCCCATCAAGGTCCTTGGGATAAAACATCAGAATTGAGGAGGAAATGATGTAAACAGCAAGATTTAAGACACATATGGACGCGGGCAAGATGCAAACAACCCAATATCACATGAAGCGAGAACTTTTAAATATCAGATTAAAACACAAAAATTTATATACTGGTTTAGAGAACATACTAAAATGGAAGACGTAAAAACACAATACTAAAAACCATATGGGGATGGGCAACACATTTAACAAAAACAATATGGGCAAAGAAGACGACGGAATGGGAACCATGAGGAGAAAAGAGAAATCCATGAGGTTTCATCCTATGGTGGCATAACTATTTATAAGGGTTGCAATTATTTTCAACAAATATTAAACTGATTATTGCTTGAAATTGTTTATTACTTGTCAAGTTTATATGACAAATAAAATTATAGCATAGTATAATTCGTTACTTATAGATTTCTGTGGTAAATTCCTTATATTACGGGCATCCAAGTCATTTTTCACATTCTAATATCCTTTGGTGGAACCTCAAAAAATATAATTTAAGTTTCTTTATAGGAATAAATGGAGATTACACCGTTCGCTGCAAGGAAACAATTAACCAGCACAGATTTATTAAATTTTCATCTCGCTATATCCTACGGAAAGAATATATGACGTGGTGTTGCCGCAGAGACCTTTTTGTATTCGTTACTGTGACGCCACCGCTTTACATTCGAAGAATACGCAGCTTGTGTGAAGCAGTTCTAGTTTGCAACAAAAATAACAAATCTAGATATTTAATCAAGGAAAGAGGCTGCAACTTCAAAAAAGTGCCCGTTTTAGTAAATGAGCTTATAAATAGTGCTGCCGCGAGAGGGAACGAACGAAAAATTTCCGTGACGTTAACTTTAATAACAATAAGCGTTCGCCAAATTAACCCCTAGTGGGAATTATTGAAATCATATAAAAAATTCGGCAGTTTTCAAATTGGTCGGTTCTATAATTAATTTCTTTTAACGGGCGCGCTAAGCGAAAATCTTAATTTTTGAAGGCGGGAAACAAATCTTAATATTTCCCACCCCCAGTGTCCCCTGCACTTGCACAAGTACCTCCGACCAAATGTCGTTGTGACAGAGCACTTCGTACACAAAATACAACAACGTCAGCTCTGCTGCCGTTAAACATAGCTCGCGTCGGCTCCAATAACTTTTGCAATAAGTATTTTTTCCCTGTCTGCAATAATCGTAACCCGGACAGAAGTTAGAGGCGAAATCCGCGAATGGGAATTTGGTTAATGAGCTGGTGCAGTTGGAAAACTGCGAAAATGGGCGACCCGATCGCTGCGCTCGCTTCGATCGATTTTTTTAATACTCCGATTCTTCTGAACGCGTGTCATGATTCTACAATGAAACCGCGGCACTTTGGAACTTTATAAGTCCAAGGAGCTTAATAGCCAAGTTTGATGTATCAGCCGAAAACTAGAGCAACCAATCACGCGGTGGTCACTTCCCATTAAGATAAAAGTTGTCCCTTTCGTGGTCTCCGGCGGAATAATGCAAAAAGCGCCTCCACCTCGACTTAAACACTACTTTCGATAGTACTTCCACTTTGCGGATTACAATATCGACGTTCGATAATGGGCGGATGCTGCTAATTAGTTAGTTTTCGGAAAAAGAGGTAACCATAACTACCGGTAAGCCCATTAAGCTGTTCGCCCCAACGTGTCCGAAAAAGCTCAATTCGATCATAAATCTCGTAGCTGGAATTAGATAAACGGGGAAAATAAATTTCGGAATAGATCGTCCAGAGACTTTTACAAACAAAAATCTAAAAAAGGAAGTAGGTGCTATAACTTACGTGCCTTTGAAAGCTTTCTCGTTACAGCAGCCCACGTCCACATTCTGCTGCATTCTACCTTAAAGGCATTATGTGCTATTCGGCCATAAAGAGCTGACAATTATTTCATGCAGACTAATGCAAATTATCAAATGAGAAACTGTTTATAGAATATGTGTCCCTTTTCGTTTAAAACCGTCAAAAGTATGCCGAAAAGAGCAAGCAAATCAAATAGGAAATGAAGCTCAAATTGCAACCCAACTGTATCAAAAATCCGTAAAGAGCTTTACTCAGATCCCTTTTAAGTGGACGTTTTAACACTAAAAAAATTTAAAAATAAATGGAAAATAGGGGTAAAAATACCGTTGCGTTCATTATATTACCGAAACAATAAAAGGAAACACCTGGTAATGCAAATTAGATAAATTTTCAAATAAAAAACTTTACCGGCGATGGGATTCGAACTGCAGCCACTGCGAACGAGCCTGCGAATGCGATTTCAATAATCGGCTGATAGACCGAAGTAAACCAGGCATTCACTGTCTCACCCACCGAAAACGCTTTTGTTCGGAGAGATGCGACTGCTTTAAATACAATGCATTTATTGTTGACCCTTGTTTTGTGTATTATAACATTTATCTTGTTGCTGTTGCTTCTTATTTTCGTCAAGGGTAAAGCCTGAGCTATTATTACTTTTACCCATTTCTTAGTTGAAGCAAAAATAAACAACATTTTATTATTTTAAGTGCTTACCCTCCATATGTTGGATTAAGTTTTCGGTAAAAACCCAAGTAATGGGCAAAATATTACATTGATTTAAGTAATAGTTCTTGAGTTAAAGCAAAAATAGGCAAAATTTAATTTTTTAAGGTACTCATCCTGTATATAGATCCTGTGTGGTTTACAGCTGAAATAGCTGAAAGCCTTAAAACTAAAATAAAATTGCACAAAAAATATAGTAGCACTGGATCGCTAAAATACTATAATGAATTTAAACGCCGTAGAAGCCACGTTAAGCAAAAAATCAAAGAAGCATACACTATATACACTCGTAGCGCAGAACAGTCTATAGGTAAGGTTCCAAATCAACTCTGGCAGTTTATTCATAATAAGAAAAACGCTACCAGAGTACCCGGTACTACATACAACGGCAATATAAAATAATCTACTCCTCAACATATAGTAGATGGTTTTGGACAGTATTTTAACAGTGTCCATCAACTCTCTCAACATACCGACAATATTCATAAGCTTGATCTCTCCTGTTATGATAATCTACCCTGTATCAATTTCATTTCTATTTCTGAAAACGATATCATTTCCGCCATCAAGAAACTGAAAAACAAACCAACTGCTGGTCTTGACCAAGTGCAAAGACTGCGCAAACGTTCTTACTTCTCCGCTTTCAATTATCTTCAATTTAATCTCAAAAACGTCGACATTTCCTCAAATCTGGAAAATTGCACGTGTTTGTCCTATCTTTAAGAATGACGATATTTCCAATGTTACGAACTACAGGCCCATTGCTATTCTCTCTAACTTTTGAAAAGTATTTAAAATTATTCTGTACAAACACATATATAGTTAGTAGTGTGAAACGTGTCATATCATCTTCCCAGCATGGATTCATGGAAGGCCGCTCCATCACTAACCTTTATAGCTCTTCGCAATTTGTTTCTGAACCATTAGATAATCCAGGGCAAATCGATGTTGTTTATACAGATTTATCTAAAGCTTTCGACACGATAGATCGTGGTATCTTACTTCAAAAACTACATAGCATTGGTGTTAGTGACACAAATGTCGCACTAGTTAAGTTGTATTTACAGAATAGGCCACACCGTGTTGTGTACAATGGGTATAGATCTACTCAATATATTCCCACATCCGGAGTGCCCCAGGGCTCTAATCTGGGGCCCTTAGTATTCCTTTTATTCATCAATGATCTCAGTTATCAATTGCTGACGACGTAAACATATTTTCATCAATTGCAAGTCACCATGATGCTATGAACCTTCAAGCCGACCTTACCATACTTTCCAACTGGTGTAACAGAAATAAGTTAAATCTAAATGTTAGCAAATGTAAAATTGTTACGTATTTTCGTAAAATGAATTTAATCCTTTTTGACTACACATTAAATTCAGAATTGTTATGTAGACCACACTCAATAAGAGATTTTGGTGTGGTATTTGATGCTGAGTTTAGGTTTGTAAATCATATTAATGAAATTGTGTCTTCTGCTTATAAAATGGTAGGTTTCATAGTACGCAGCTGTAAGGAATTTAAAAATATTTCTACTGTTATGGCATTATATTTTGTTTTTGTACGTTCAAAATTAGAGTACGAAAGTATCATATGGAATCCAATTTATGAATGTCATATAACGTCTATAGGAAATGTACAAAGAAAACTTTTAAAATATTTGTGGTTCAAGGTGTACCATGTCTATCCGCCTAGGGGTTTTGAGCGCTTAACCTTACTAAATACCTTTAATATTGATTCATGTGATGACAGAAGGGTACGTATCGGTTTGACTTTGTTACATAACAATGTTGAATGTTCATATTTGTTGCAAAAGTTAAATTTTCAAGTGCCTCGAATACATTCTAGACAGTCATCGCTGTTCTATTTACCTAGCGCCAGAATTAATATTACATTTAAATCCCCTATCTATACCATGTGCAGTAATTATAACCGTATAAGCAGCCAATGTGATATCAATAATTGTACATTACCAAAAATAATATAATTTATTGGTGAATAGATAAATATATAAGTTATTATTTAAAATAAATTAGAATTTGTGATTAGTTACTATGTTATAATATGTTATACTTACCCTTACTGGTTATCCTTATATTTAATTTTATTGTAGTTCGCACTTTACGTTATTTTCTAATATTGTCTTGTTATTGGGTATGCTGTTTGACAATAAATGCATATTAATATTATTAATAAATGCATATAATTTATCTATTCTTCAGTTAAAGTAAAAATAATTTTTTTTTATTTTCTAAGGTGCTCACCCTGTAGATATTTCACCGATATTTTCTCGGTTTCATGCCAGGAAAGCATGTAATCCCCATGCAAAATTAAGTCTTTTTGTAACAAATACTTTTCCAGTTATACCGGCAACAGGCAGACAGACCTGGGGACATCTAGGGACCCTGAAACTGGAAGATCTGAAAAAATCTCAGAATTGGATCTTTTCGCGATTACAATACTTCATCGTCCTTTAGACGAAGTAACAAATAGTAGCAGACGCTTCTTTTATTTTCCATTTATTTACTATTTCGCTCTCTTGCTCCAGTTGCTAATGTCGATGAGTGGAGCTGTAATCACAAAAAACTTTCCGCCATTTTTACTTGCCTTATCTAAAAGACGAAGAAAGTACTGTAATCGCCAACATTTTTTCAGAACTTCACGTTTTCGGGTACCTGGGTGACGAAAAACAAGTTCTCTCAATTCCGCCTGTCTGTCTGTCTGTGTCTGTTGCCGGTATAACTCAAAAACTATTTGTTGGAGAAAGACGATATTTTACATGCGAATTCTATGTTCACCTGACACGAAACCGAGAAAATATCGGTGAAATATCGACAGGGTGAGCACCTTATAAAATAAAAATTTGTCAATTTTTACTTTAACAGAGGAATAGATAAAAGTATTAATTTGCACATAGCTCAAGATTTATCCTTGACAAAAATGGGACTCAACAGATACAGGGTAATTGGTGTAAAAAAACAAAGGAGGGCAACAATAACCTGTTAAATGTAATGTAGTCGTTGCGCAGCGATATGAAGCACAGCTTCGTGGCTGCGCGCGGCCTGGTTGCTTTCCGTTGAAATGCCTTACGTAGTTCGAATCCCGTCTGCAAAATTTTTTTGATTTTGAAATCGATGTAAATTACATTAAAAAGTGTTTCCTTTTATTGTGTCAGTATTATTAAGATATTTTTACCCCTAGTTGCCTTTGATTTATCAAAATATTTAGTGTTACAATTTCCACTTGCAAGGCAAGCTCCGAGTAAAGCCCTTTACAGGTTTTTTCATATTGGTTGCATTCTTCTTCGACTTTGTCCAACTGCTGAGCTTTGATCAAAGATCTCATATATTACTCAACTTCGCTATATTCTGAGGGGTTCCGTTGCTTTCTTCCTATACTATCCTATTTTGTATATTTTCGCAATACTGATTTTCTGGTTTTTTGCTATATATGTCCAAGTTACTTTATTTCATTAATCGATTCTACTTTTTTTATGTTAATATTGGCTTTTATCACTGCGTTTTCTATTGTGCTTTGTATGTGCCTTATAAGATAATTCATTTTAGGATCAGATTTTCAAAACCTATTTTACACTTTTGAGTTATATGTTTTGCATATAGTGTAAAAATGGCTTTGCAAAAAGCTCATGGACATTGTAATCGCATGACGAATATTGAAATCCAGAACTGCTCTATCTCTGGAAAATTAAGCAGATTTTATTTTAGCAAATCCCGAAGAAACGGACATGGACAAGGCTATATAAAAGGATTTTTGAAGTTGAGCTTTCACTAAATCGTCAATTCGCTATATTTATAAAGGCAGGGACACTTAATAAAATTGTAGGTTAAAAATATGACCTTGTTCCATATCTTAATGGAAAATCGAAGATATTCATAAAAAGATGATCTTGTTCCATATCTTAATGGAAAATGGAAGATATTCTGATCACGATCCTAATCTAGAGAATTTTTCCCTGCCATCTGAACAAAAAAGAAACAAAAAGTTAGATTGCAAAGCTTTTTGAAAAGGCACTCAAGAAGAGAATATAAAGCTTACAAAAAGGTCACTATCAAAACCAGATAGTACTTTATTAAAATTGTAAACGTTAATAGTTATTACAATCCGAAAGTGTTATTTCCCTTTTAAGTCCGCTGTGGCGGTGCATTCGGCAACTGAGCGTCGACAAGTACTTCAGGTTTTTAGTAACTTCTAAACTTGTAATTGCCAATTGGGGCTTTTTTTACAATTTCCATTTTCTTTTTGGAGATTTTCAAGTCATGCTTTTACTTCCGGAATTATAAGATGCGTTTGTTTCAGGCTTTTTTTTTGGTTTGATTGGTTTTGGTGAACTGCTGTTCCCATCTGATCACTTCAGGATTTGATAATATTTGGAAGTAAATATATATTTCTACTACTCATCCCACTATGCACCGTGCTACCTGTAAAAAAAATCGTAGTTGTTTGAAGTAGGGACCTCGGTTGTGTCAGCTGTTTCCACCGCTGCAACAGAGGCCACAGTAAAACGCGCGAAGCTCGTGGGAGAGTTTAATTACCGGAATGGACGATCAGGTTTCCCTTAGTTAAGGTAGTAAGGTAGTTAAAGTGCTTGATCACCCTTTAAAGTAATGCGCAAGCAGTTCCAGGGGAAACGGCAGAAGCTTAGGGCGAAAAAATGTTTAGAGCGGCCTCGCGTTGCTGTTCTGCCAGCCTGTTCGATTGCAAATTTGGTGCTGGGAAAAGCCAGAACACCTGCAATCACAAGCCCGTTTCGACAGGCTATTCTGGATCTTAAATTTTTGTTTGAAACGGTTGTAACTGGTTACCGTCATTTGTTGCAACTTTTTGTCCAAGAGCAACCATTTGTTGTTTACCATATGTCATTTGCATTCTGTGTTTTCTGATTTTATCGTGCACTTTCTACTTGGTTAAAATAGTAAACTGAAAATTCTACTGGTATAAGTGTTACAGTCTATGATTACGGGAAAAACTTGTTTTTCTGACGATAATTTCTATATTTTCTAATTAATATAGCTTTTTCGTAAGACATAATACATGGATTAAGTTATTAAATAGCTTTTATGAACCGCCTGATGGAATTAATTTCAGTACGCGTTTTTTTACACTTCGCTAAATCGATTCCGTGCGATTTTATATAGTCAGATCCTTTTGCTTGTGTATTTCCTATACACTAGCTATTCGTGTACTATTCACGTAATTGTGCACTCCTAGATATGTACGTAGCAACATCTCTTTCAGTGTGTTAAGGTAGTTCTTTTAAATAAATCTATTGCTGATATTCGAAATTAGCCATGGTTGCTTTCATTGGACCTTTATTATCTCTTGTAACTTATCTTGATCGCATTTGCACTATTTCGTGTAGTTTATGGGAGTGTATGTAGGATTTTAACATAATTTAATATATCTGAAATGAAAAGGGAAATTAATGGCAAATACTTTTTCGAAATATACTGTTTAACATAGTGGGTATTAGACATATAATAAATCTTCTATAGTGTGTTGGACTGTACAATAATATAAGCTAGATCACTAGGGCAATTTTGATTAATTGATTAGAATGTAAAAAAATTGATAACAAAAATGATGTAATGCCATTTGTAGCGTTTGAAATTCTAAAATAAACCCCCTTATAAAAGTTTTTTTTAAAGATATTTGGTATATAAAAGGGTTAAAATTTAAAATAAAATAGGCGTGGTGTACAAGAATAAAAAGGATAGAAGATGTGCAGACTTTATGGATGACGATAAAGAATGTGGTGAGAATACCAAAGTAATAATCTACAAAAACAAATAAAATGAAGGGAATGCTGAATTGAGTTTATTGTAAAATTACATTACATCAACTGAATTGGATAACAAATAATGGTTTACAAAGGAATGGTTTACATCGAGATCATTAGCAGAGTGAGCGTTTTGTGGGGTGGATTGGAGATTTTTCATCTCTAGGAGTTCTGATTCGAGAAGGAGTTCTGATTCGACAGGCTTGTCATTGAAGTGACGTTTTGTGGCTTGCATCTGGTCGAGGTACGTGGTATTGGGTTGTCAGTGGCTTGAAGATTTTGGCGGGACGACGTGGATGGTGGTTACTGCTGATGTCAGTGTTGAATTCAGACTGATTACTCCGGGGGGAAAATGAAACGTCTGGAGGGTATTTTGACCTATTCTACCGCAATCCGCCCATTATTTTATAGATTTAAAGAAACATGAATATGAAGTGGTAATGTTTCCGGGGGGAAATTTTCTTATGCCCGGGGGGGAATTTCACCCCCGGTCACCCCCCTGGATTCAGCACTGGCTGATGTTGCTGCTGAGAAAGGTTGGAAGGTGCTTTGTTGTGTTTAAAAAACAAGGAAGTCTTTTAGGATCCAGGTGTGTTTTTGGCGGAGTTTGTGCAGACGTTATTGTTGGAATTTGGGAGAATTTGGTGAGGTGAGCTTAGTAGAGGAGAGTGTCGAGTTCAATAACAGGTAACAGAATACATGTATTTAAATAAAAACTGAAAGAAAGTAGAAAGATTGAAGTGAGTTAATTTTAATTAAGGGAGTACTTACCATTTGATATCGTGGAACGAGAAAATGTAACAAGAGAGCATTTGTAATTGATTTTTGAAAACTGGTTTAAAGTGTCAGTTGATAGATATACAAATTGTCATAAAAAATAAGAAAAGCAAATTTCAGAATATAAGCAACCTTAGATTATAAAGAATCCGACCTGTTTTTCAGTCAAGTGTTTCTACCGAAGCTAGCAGTTAATAATTTTGATAATCCAGAATTAAATAGGGCAAATAGGTTAAATAAAATTCAATTTTAAAAGGAATTGATTGAGAATAAAATAAAGTAAAGGTTTAAGTCAATTATAAAATAACAAAGGTGTTATAAGGTGGTAGTGTCACCGTAACATGAATGGCGCACAAATTGGAGCTATCATCGTAACTATATGTTAGTACAAAGTAGTAGTTCTGCTGTATATTATTGTAGTGTACTTACTTATACACTATATTTGTAAGAACTAATCAATATCACACAGAATAATATCCACAAAGACGTTTATCAGCGTTATAAAGTACACTTTGCTGAACTAAAAAGTGCCATAAAATATTTTACTGCATTACATTGAAACTTCACCGCTCTTCTTCGAAGAAGATCTATACGACGTTATTTAACTTTTGCTTGCTTTTTTTTGGCTACATTAGTAGTGATGACGTGAAAATTAAGATTACCTTATTTGTAGGTAAATACCTAACAGAATAATGTTAATTCATTTATTGAGAGTGTTTTATAAACCAAGTAATTTGAATTTAATGTTACATTTACATACAGCAGGCAGCTCACCAAACTTGGTTTCGCCAGTAAAATCATATCCGCAGGCTTCTTTCTAAAGTAGGTATCAGCGAAAGTGTTAAAATAATATTTTGATTAAATTTCCATTATAATCTAAAGATTTAAGTTTTATTTTTAAATACAGCACAATTTGGCCTCGGCAACATTCATGAATTTATTAAAAAGTTTTTGATTTATAAACTGTATCTTAAAGCTCCATATAACTTTGCAATTTTAAATTTACCGACATTCATACTACTTCTTATAGTTTAAGCTCATTAAACTCAAATTATTTTAATTTTCATCACAATCTGTTGTAATTTGTAAATTAAACATTTGTCGCCTTTAGATTTATAGACATTTGTTCTTCTAATTTGATTGTGAACAGAAAAGAATTTTTTGTAAATTTCCATAGCAGTTCCAACATGATGGCTGATGTCGTATATACACTTCAAATACTAGTTCAGGATAGAGAAAACCTAGAACACAGGACTATAACAGAAATGCTGCGGATTGTACTCATATTATATAAATTAGAACTTTGTTTAAATAAAAATTGGTGAATACATGAGACTTGGTATAGACAGAAGAAAAACAATTAAGGCGTTTGAAGAATATATGTATATGGGTTCGAAGGTATGCATGTATGATAGAGAGGTAAATGAAATATTAAAACACCGTCGAAAGGTAATAGGGACCTTAATTGAGATACTGTAGATTGGACGTATATCGAGAAGAATAAAGGCGCACGTTAGACGAAGCTACAAAGTGAAAACTTATATGGTGTTGAAATCTGACAACTAATAGAAAGGCAACAACTAAGAGATGAGTATCATATGGTCGAACGCTTTTATTATATGGAGCGCTGTGGAATTGTTTTTTATCTTTACTTATCACTGCCCATAAAAATTTCATAGCCATCTGGATGATAGACGTATTCGATCATATGATAGTAGAAATAAACTTATACAAATCCTCAAATAATCTGGTATCGATATCACCAAACAGCAGCAGTGAATAGAACAGCAAGTAATAGAAGAAGTTCGATTAGGAAGATCAGTACGGCAGGGTTTTATTATGTCGCCTTCACTTTTCAACGTAAAGACGAACTTCATGAGGTGGATACAGGAACAATCATAAATAAAAAACAATGATCTCTAAATAGTAAGGAATTGAAGAGCCAGAACATGTGAGTTTGGTTTAAAACTAAACACTAACAAAACAAGTATGTAATTATTAGCTAACCTCACAATCTCCAAGATGAATGATGTTTATTTTAACAAAGTTTTGAAAACAATTTACCTTGGATGTCATATAAATGAAAACTGGAACTCTCTTATCCAAATCAAAATACGCATAGAACAATTAATAAGTACCTTTATACGTGTAATAAAGATACACTGCACTCATGAACTCGCATTAAATCTGTGAGAAAGGAAGGTTAAATGTTACGTGTTTCCTTTCCCAGATACTATATCGTGTAGAAGCATGGACATTCGCGAAGTACACCTTAAACCGTATTAGTAGTTCTCTCAAAATGCAAAATACAGAAGATTACTCAGAATTAGCTTAACAGAGTAACAACCGTAGAAGTCTTAGGAAGAATGAATTAAGATATAGATCCTCTACATAATAAGGAAATATCGATTGCAAGAAAGAACGTGGTAGAAGAAGGTCGTGGTTGGAACAATCCGCAGTGCAACTATTGCGATCAGGTGTAAACAAGGTTAAGATCACTAACAACATGGTAACTAATGTGATTACCAACAATCGTTAACCAGTCCCGGCATTAGAAGAAGAAGAATAAGGAGCAGATTAAAAATTCAACATCCAGGTGAAAAAGATGATGAAAGTTTGTCAGAAACTAGCAAAAATAACATTGGAGCGGTAGGAACTATCCAAAGGATGGAGGAGTGAATGAAGATGGACAATGACACGGTAGGAACCTACGTCATGTACATCAGAAGACCCGGTAGGGTTAAAAATTTTAACAGAAAAAAACAAGATTTTATATTTTTATTTTTTCGATTTAATCCGTAACCTCAAATTTCAGACTACATATAATAAATTGGACATAACAGTTGATTTATAATCTTCAAATACGATTACAGTTAAAGGTTGAAATTGCAATAAACATTCCTAAGAATTCTATCTGCTCGTGAGCTTACCTCGCGCATGAGAAAACCCTAGCAGGTGCTTGCTCGTGGTACGATTCCACGGAGTAAACAATATTGGTAACCTGGCGCCAAGGCATTACTGCACTCCGAACGAAGATGCACGCAGAACTTGGATCCTTCTAATTAATAATTATTCTTATCAAAGTAGGTCATCTTTCGGATGGGCGAACATTGGCGATTGACAAAGAATGAAAAATGTCAGTTTCAAGATGGACTACGGCGAAATAATCGTTGATCTATGAACAGTATAAGGAGAAGTTTTTCAGAACTATGTCGACTTGTCGAGTAAAGAAAAGACAGCGCCAGCTTAAATAATGACAACGAGCAAGCTAACTGATATATACGAGCGATATAACGAGAGGTTTTTCAGGGTGCGTCGGGACAGAGCGTTGCTCTACACTCTACAGGACTGCTTCACACATGCGACCAGGGGTATAAATAAAATTCCACTGCACAACAACAAGACGGCAAACGGAATTTCAGATCTGTACGCTGTTCCTTAAGACAAAATCGGCTGGTACAGCCATTTGTTAATGCATATCGTTTTATGACAGAGAGTTTCATCCATTGCTTTTCCTTGAGCTTTATTTTTCAGTCGCCTTTAATTAATTCTAAACAGCAGACCATGGATTAGGTTATGATTTATTATTAACTAAGCGAATTAGTGAGTGTGCGAATAGGTTAGGCTGTGGATGTGGGAAGGCGCCTTTGAATACAACGTAAACTCTCTGAACGGCCATGTAGATCCTGCTTTATGCAGGTAGGTTACATTAGTTATTTTACAAGAGACTGTGTCATTCACTTTCTGCATTAATGGCTCGATGTATTTAAATCTTTAATATCTCTCTCTAGAATAAACAATGTGACAATCGTAACACTTTCCTGAGCACTCACAGCTGGAAAATAGCACAAAACGTATCTAGCACTCGGATATGAATATAAAGCGCTCCGCGACAGGAATACGATTCAGTGAAACCAGGAAAATTTCCCACTAAATACGTACTATGCCAATGATAAGTGTAGATAAGTAAAGTGTTAGTTAAGCGATGAGTTTATTCAGACTGCATGTATGCGTTTCTTAATTTCTGTAGAAACCTAATTTAATTATTCGTTTTTAATCGTTAATTTGTTTAAATAAATTGATTAAAAGCAAAGTGTTTTATATAGAGGATTGTATAATTTAGTTAACCCGTTAACGCCCAAATTAATTTTTATTCGAAAAATTTTGAGAAAACTGAATATGTTGTACTTTGGAACACCCTGAAGGCAATAGCATTAATCAAAAGTAAAATGGCACTCTGGTTTTTTCAAAAAGTGCTGTCCTCTAAATAGGACTCTGGGGAGGATGTGTGCATATTTGTGTTAATAAAAATAAATTTTTAAAATTGAGAAAATGGCATATTTCTCTAAAACTAACAAAACTAAAGTAATTACAACGGCCATAGTAAGAATAAAAAGCATTTGCAAGCAAAAATAAAACATTTTACCAAAAATTATAGAAACAAAAAAATAATTCCTTTTTGTTTTTTGATGATATCTTGGAAAAACACTGTGCACAATGTAACGGTATACTTGCTGAAAAATGTCTTAGGTTTACTAGAGCAATTGGGATATTGCCAATGTCGTTGTTTTCAACATTTTTCAGAAAATGACCTTTTTCATCGTACCGAACATCATCAGAAACCGTAGGTCTGGCTGTCGAAGAAAAGAAAGATAAATGGTTTACCTTTTAGGATTTCTTTACCGTGTTCAAGTTTTAGGTATTTCACTACAAGAGCTTTTCTGAAATTCTTTATGAAAATGGATTTTTTGCCATGAGTATTTTGATAAAAAAAATGCATTTACGACAGTTATATCAATAATGCTCACTAAGCACCAAAACCACTTTTTTCCTCTCACTGAAATACGGCGTTAAATCAATCGCCGTATGTTAGTAACGCAAAAACTCGAGAACGACTTGACCGATTTGGATGATTTTTTTTTGTTTTGTTCGTCTTACTCGCGAGATGGTTTAGCAAAAAAGAAAATTCGGAAAAATTCGAAGGGAAAGCAGGAAAATTGGAAAATATCGAAAGTGTGTCTTTCTATTTGCAGTCATTGCTTAATGGTTTGAAAGGTTTTCCCCATCATATCATAATCCGCATCAGGTAACTGAAGGCGGAAGAGATAAGACACTACAAGCAATTTATGAGCAGGGGGTAATAATTCCAAATGCCTTACATAGGTCGTCGCAGTCAGTCAGTCAGTCAGACATTCAAATTTGGTTTGTGTACAAGTGATTGTGAACACAATTCTGTGTCGTTTTATAGTGTCCGTTACAACGCCAAACGCACGACGAGCTAACATAGGTCGTCACAGTCAGTCGGCTGCGCGGGTATATACTTTACATGTGAGCCGCAATGAGGTTTTTTGGGACGTTGATTGCGAAAATGGCATTTATTTTTAAGTCCAAGACGATGGACATGATATAAAATTAAAACTCTATAGTGGTAAAACTTGATCTTACAGCATGCTAAAAAACAAAAAATATTTAGTTATGTGGTGTGGTTAACACGAAATTACTAAAACAAACTTGTAGTGCGACAAATTAAAAAAATCACAATATTTTCACATCGACAGGCGGGACACAACAACCGATTCTTGAAAACTAAGTAGAGCTCAATAAACCCTTGTGCATTTATTTTTAGACGGTACATACCCGGAACCAATCAATTACCCCGAAGTGGACATAAAAAATGTTTACACACATTGTCCTCTAAATAGGACGCTGGGCGTTAACGGGTTAAAGTATGTGGGTATTGAGTTTCACGGTGTGGCAGTGCTTAGCGAAATAATAACTATTGTTTCTTAGTTACTCAAGGTGTCACGTTTCACTTTCCTGGTCTAAAAGACGAAGAAAGTATTGTAATCGCCAGAAAATCGTCTTCTGAGGCTTTCTCCAATCTGTCTGTCTGTCTGCCTGTTGGCAGTATAACCCAAAAACTATTTGTTGCAGAAAGACGACATTTTGCATGCATATTGTGTGTCTACCTGGCATGAAACCTGAAACATTTCGAAAAACTATATACACGGTGAGCACCTTAAAAACTAAAATCTTGTTTATTTTTAACTAAAAAATACATAAAAGTAATAATCTGCACATAGGTCAGGCTTTACACTTGACGAAAATGAGACCCAACAGAAACAGGGTGATGACGTAAAGAGTGAAAAAGCTTAAAAAGTAAGTCCGTTTTATTGAATACAGCCGCCCACCGCAAAGCCGGTAGATGCCCTCGATGGGCCCCTGGATAAGACGCCGGATTTAAATTTGCGTTTGTAGGCTCTGTAGTTCGAATCCCATAGCCGGTAATGTTTTTCCAAGATTTGCGACTGATTTAATTCGCATTACCAAGTGTTTGCTTTTGTTATTTCTGTATTATTACGAACGTGAAGATATTTTTACCCCTATTTGCTTTTGATTTTTTTCTAAAGCTATTTAGGCTCAATATAAAGGGACTCATATTATCAATGGAAACATTCATTTCCATAAAAATTAGCCACGGCAAGAGTAAATATTATATATTCCTTTGAAATAACATAGTTTTGTGCAAAGCACCATACAAAAATTATTTTAACCTTTAAAGTAAATTGTAGTTGTAGGCCCTCTTTTTGTTAACTAAAAACCAGAGTTACGGCGTGCGGTTATTTCGCAGGGATTTCAATCAGTATGAAAGTTATTCGAACGTTAAATTTCGCGCCCAGGCACGGGCTCATTAGTTACGCATCTGTTAGCAAATTCTAGCTTTGATTAGAACTTAATTTGTTTTCCGGAATAAAGCACTATGAGTTTAACCCCTTGCGTATTAAAGTCCAGCCTTGGAAACCATAGGAATATTTTAAACTAGCGAGCTAACAAATACTTTAAACTTAAAAATCGAAAAGATATCTCGGCGCGATTTCCGCTGACGAATCTGCTCGCATTATTCAACCTGGTTAGTGTAAACAAACATGTAAATTTACATAATTTTTAGAGAAAGCGTTCGTGTGTATGTTTTATGAATAAAGACTTATTCCCCGGTAGCCAAAATCTGCTTAGCTCTAAATTATCGGCCCGTTCGCACGAAATGTATGTTCTGTGGGTTCAATCTGTAATTGTAATATAAAACAGACACCCCTTCGAGCTATAATAAACGATCCAGCAACGCCTTATGCTTGGCCACCGACTTTTTCAAAGCCCTCCATAAACAGTAAATACCGAATTTCGTGTTCACCTCAATGTGTTAAATTAGGGTTTTGATTTACGGGCGTTTGCATGTACAGCCCGTTCGCGAATTTACAAGTAAATCAGATACAGGCTTCTCAGGAACATTAATTAATTAAAAAATAAAGTTCACTTGCGTAATATATTATAAACTAGAATGCTGCTTTTAGCAGATTATTTATGAAGGTTTAAATGCTTATCGGCTCAAATTTTGTAATCACTCTTTATGTTTAAGCGTTTAGTGGTTACATATTCTGATTTTATGTGACCCAACATTGATTTAAAACGCATTTTCCACACGAACTGTGGAACGGGAAATAAACTTAGCATACATTTTTATTTACTACTGTTTGTTATATCAAGCGAGTTTTTTTCAATTTTTGTTTAGGAGCCATGGAAACCTTTTTATCTAAGGCCCTTAATTGCATATGGTTGCAGTACAACATACTGTTCTTGGTTTCCTGAAATTCTCATTCAGTCCAAAAAACGTTGATTACATGGGATTGCAGTTCTATCATCATGTGCAGCAGCACGACATCTACAGTTTTTGTGCCAAAGGTTGAATTTAGCTCAACTAACATGTGAGCAAACGAAAATGAAATCAAGCTTGGCTTTGAAATATTTGTTTATGAATAATATGATGGTGACACTGTAAGTCTATGTCAAATTCGAGGTTATCAGGTTAGGTTTTGCGTCAGTTTGTGTCGAAACTGACGGAAAACCTAACCTGCCAATCTCAAATTTGACTGATGCAAAACCTAACCTGATAACATCGAATTTGACATAGACCTACAGTGTCACCAACATATTATTCATAAAACAAATATTTTAAAGCTAAGCTTGATTTCATTTTCGTTTGCTCACATGTTACAATAGCCCAAGGTCGATGCAGTCAAACCATGAACAAATTAGAGACAAGCTGAAATTTGGTATATAAGTTTGTATTGAAGTCCTTAAAATACCATCAAACCCCACCGGTAATCCGCCGTGCCTGTCACCCCTAAACAACCCCCGAAAGGGGTGAAATTCGGATTTTTGTTAGTGTTTTGGCAATATCTTAAAAGCAAAGGTATATACGAGAAAATATGAAGACAGAAAAATTAAAGAGCATAACATTTCCTATAAGATCACGTTTAGCAGTTATATTTTGCTTTACCAGTGGCGGAGTTATATTTTTAATAACTGGGTATTTTGTAAAAATGCACATTTCGCACAAAATAATTACAATACATTAATACATTTTACGTCTTTTACACCAAAACACATTAAAACAATAATAATACATAAAAGTTTTGTATGTAGTAAGTAGCACAGTTGCTTTTTCTTAAATAAACTAAAATACTTACAGGTTACGTTTAAGTAAATGAATGTAATGTATGTTTTTAATTACGTATTATCCAATATAATTTATCTGCGTGTTTAGATGTCGTAATCCGCTTGTAAATCTTCAACTGCCCTATTAAAACAGGTAATACCATGACACTCACTGTCCACATGCCAAGGTACACTTTAGGCCCATTTTACGACATGAGCATGCATTTTTGCAACCACCTGATGAACAGTTGCAAAATATTTTTTTAAGGATCCATTGGGGGCTATATCTTGATCCATCTGGACTGAAGAGATTTCGGAATCAGTAGAAATCCATCCCCAGTCCTGGAGTGGTAAGCTATTATTCAACCATGCTTGTCCTAAAAGTCAATCATACATGTAAACAAGATATGTATGTAGGGTTGCTGGACTTACCTGGTGAAATGTCCTAAATGCATGGTGTTGAGCTGCATTTATGGTCGGTGGAAGTGAAGCCAGATTCAAATCTTTATTTAAACTTTGCTTTGCTACATAGTGCTGGTAGAGAATGCATCTGACGTTATTCAAATCGGTACTTGTTCTATTTTTGACGTATACTGAAATAAAAAATGTCGAAATTAAGGTCCTCAATCTGTCTTTGGATATATTTGGATTGTAAAATTCTTCAAGAAGATCAAACAGCTTCTTCTTTTTCACAGGATTGACCAAATTAATTTTTCCCTTGTTAAACAGGTCAGATGTAGTATCACATCCGGAAATGGCGTGCATGGCAAGAAGAACATTTTTTAAAGGTCCCAACTTATGTTGCAACTTTGAAGTATTAGTAATTTTATTTGGTTTTGAATTCTTCCTGGGCGTAGCATATACAAATTTTGTTTAGCGTAGTGGACCAATGGAACTATTACATCAGTATATTCACTTACTACAAACACGGCCCCTTCACACGTCTCACTAAGTGCTTTAGCAGTTGTTGCTGTAAACGTATTCGCACCACCATCTGAATATACAATTTTTAATTCCTTTTTCCGACAACGCCTTTCCAAGTTGTTTAATAAGACATTGCTTATTTGTTGGGTTGGGCAAAAAATCTTCTTGTCGAAATTTGACAACTGATGAATAAAGGATTTCTACAGTTGGTGCCGTTTTCCTACCCATGGATCTATGATTTTGTTCTATTGTTTTTGCATTTAATTGCTGGTATCCATCAAATACTACAGTTACACTATGGCCATAATGATAAGTAATATAGCTGTAGTATTGTGACAAAATATCCAAATAAGTTTCTGGTTTTTGCCATATAACTTTATGTAGTAGATGACCTCCATCAATCACGTAGTGTAGTACGGGTTCTGAAAAATGCTCTAGGGTTGTGCACAGTTTATCAAATATTTTGAGTAGAAAAAATTTAGTTGTCTTTCTCAATGAATCGTTATTAAACAAAGAAGGAGGGCATGGTGCTAGCTCGTATTTAAAACATTCCTTTATCTGATCTGAGGAAGACACTGAACAAAGTATTCTACTAAAAAGAAGTGTACTTACCAAAATATCCATATACATTGTTATGTATATTTAATTTCAAAATCCAATAAGTAATGGCTATGGAGATTTTTTACAAAATACCCAGTTCTTAAAAATATCATAACTCCTCCACTGGTCAAGCAAAATATAACTGCTAAACGTAATTTTATAGTAAATTTTATGCTCTTTAATTTTTCTACCTTTATATTTTTTGGATATAGGTTTGTTTTTAGGATATTGCCAAAAAACTAAAAAAAAATTTTTACCCCGTTCGGGGGTTGTTTAGGGGTGACAGGCACGGCGGATTACCGGTGGGGTTTGGTGGTATTTTAAGGACCCCAATACAAACTTATATACCAAATTTTAGTTTGTCTCAAATTTGTTCATGGTTTCTTATATAACGCTTCAGATCGACCCTGGGCTACAAGTGGTGTAAATAGTTGTGTTTGCAAAAGTATAATTATGTGTATAATATCAGTATAAAATAAAATCTGGTGAATACATTGAGGTTAGTGTAACATGCAACAATAACTGCCTTCTGTCAGCAAAAATAATCTGAAACACTAGAAACCAAAGAAGACGGAGACACCATGGTCACCAACTTCACCACATCCACAGTTGATGCAGTAAACTCAGCAAACTATATTAACTAACTTAATACACTAACTTAGAAAGAAATTGTGTGAGATCAGACTTCAATCGTATCGCAAATATATTGAACCTTCTCATAAGGAACTGCCCTCATTAAAATCCGACAACGATCACTTTTGTACCGAATGTGAAAAATCGAAAGCATTTGCTTCTCATCTTAAGCAAATCTTTACAACACTAATTAGCTTTAACTCTACTGACACGATGCAAACAATCAACCATATTGAGCAATGTAATTCGATTATTGTTGAAAATATTCAGAACTACATTTTCTAAAGAAATATGCACCGTTATAGCTGCTGTTATACCGCATAACCAAAACCACGGCATGCTTAACCTACAAAAGGCTATATCCCATAGAGATGAAAGCATACACTCATCCTCATGTTTGCCAACTTGAAAAAAGTAAAGAAAATTTCAAAGATTACAAACCAATAAGTCTTCTGTCAGCTCTCTCGAATCTGTTAGATGTTATTCACACACGATCAATAAAATTCTTCTACACACTCAACGTCCCGAAACTCTTTTAGTTTGGCTTTAGAAAGGGATATTCAACATGTTATCAACTCCAGCGAATTAGTGAGACCATTGTAACAGGCTTCGAAAATAAGTGTTATATTGCAATGAGTTTCCTAGACTTAGCATGGAGATTCAATGAAAATAAATTTAAATATACTAAGTTATACCAAAGCAATATTTTTTTCTTTCTGTGAAGGTAGCACATTCGCAGTCAAAGTGAATTCTTCTCCTAAACAAAACAGGTACATGCCGGAGTTCCCAAACGAGGCATCCTGAGCAAGACGCTAGAAGCAACGCTGGCAACCTTCACTGATGACATGCATTTTTTTCCACAAAAGAAAAATATGGAAGAAGCAGTTTCGGAATTGTAACATGCAATTGATCAAATTTACTGCTGGTTCAAAAAATGAAACATGTAAATTGACCCCAGAAGATGCTAGAGTAATATCTTCACCTTAAGAAAAGTAATAACCTGGTTAGTATCCTCAGAAGTCCAGTTCTTGCAATCTAGCGCAAAACTTCAAACATTAGTGAAGACGACTGTTATTTCTCATATACAGAAAAACACACTTCAACGTAAAATTGATAAAGACCGACAGACGTAGAGCTAGAAGAAGGCTCAGATTTAGGTGAAAAACATTACAACAATGCAACGAGAAGGACAAACAGAAAGAGTTGGAAGAAGAAAACATCTTTTAAGGGAGTTGAAATACGTATTACCACCAGAAATCTTATAATTCACTACACCCTATTAATGTTTTGAGTATTGCAGTAGTAATTACAATATCATTGTTGGACTTGTGGTCTTACTGAGCCATCCTTAACTCCTGCGTGAAGAAATTAGGAGCGAAGAGGGTACTCCGAGAATTAACCAACAGGTCAGGCGTTGTCGGCCGATTGTAAAAATGGACAAATTGGATGGAAAATAACAGAAGGTGAATACGCCTAAGACAAAAGAAATGGATGCGCCGATGTCCAAATGCCGACACCACGAGAAGAAAAAGAAGAAGACGAAATATTCTCAATAAAACTGTGGAGGAATAAAATCTTCCTGCACTGCAAATAAATATAAACGAACCCCTTTGTGTTACCACTGCTTAAGTGAAACAGTATATGGTAATATAGATTTTCACGTGTCTAATAAGACTTCCAAATATGCGTAACTATTGCGCAGGCAGCTGATGTCGGAGCAGCAATGGCAAAAATCACTGGTTTGGAAAAACAACAGGAGAGTAACTTTATTGTCCACCTTTGCCCTTCTCTACAATATAAAGGTACGACAAAAATATACAAAGTGCAAAAGAAAGAAGCTGTTCTTGGGCAATAAAAGAGTACAACAATCACATAGGAAAGGTAGATCTAATAAACAGTAATAGCCAGACACTTTTCGGAAGTCTGTTCTGAGGATTAATAAAATTGGAGTTTATTCGTGATCTTTAGCATAATTGATTATCATTTTAGTGAAGATTTTATACAATTGAGTTGGCATACTGGTTGGTCTATAGCTTTAAAGGTCGATTTTACCACCTCAATTGAAGAGTGAGGTTATATTACCCTATTCCATTCTTCTGGAACTCCCGAATCCTCTGAAAGCTTGTCAAATAGTGGTCTTAAATTGTTAATTAAGATCTGTCTTACAGAGTTGAGGGTTAATGCCGTTATCCAGGAACGGGAACTTGACCTAGTTCACCTGAATGTGTTTAGAGTTTGAAAACCTCTTGCCAATATGGGTGTGCTATCCGAAAGCTATTTGTTTTGGCGGAGAGATCATAGGTCTCGGCGAGAAGCATGTTTGCAAGCTGCCATTACTCCGTAACCAGAAGCTGAGCAATTCCTTGCGCGCTAAAATACATACGTCTAAGTTTTTTTGTGTTCTGTGCGCTCTGCTCTTGAACATATGCGCTATAGGCTGCCAGCACAAAGGCGTCGGAAAAACAGCTGTAGGAGAGATATAATATTATTATTCGGAGTCGTATGCAAACTGAACTAGTAACATAAACGAGTCGTAGAAACAGTAGTCGGCTGTATGAATTAATTATTGTTAATATAAATGCATATCAAACTGTTGTTCTCGTCGCGGTTTAGTATTGCGCTCGATTATTATTTAGCATTGTTTTTTTATTAAATATATACGTCTACTGTTAATTTTTCTTTAAATAAATTGTCTTTTGTTTCACCAAATTTTTGAAACTAATATTAGCGGTATTCTATGAGTATAGGTCACCTTATCTCATTTATTTTAAATAGCACACTCTATTTCTAAATGGATTTTCTAATAGGACTCAAAATATATTCTAAGATACTAGTATGAGTTTGATATAAAAAAACAGTCATGACACTTCTAAATGTGAAGATCAAATTAAAATATGTCATAATATTCAGTTGCTAACACGGCGTGTGTGTCCATTACCTTGCTAATTAATAAGTATTTTTTAACATGTGAAATTTTGCAATTACACATTTTAAAGAAAAGTCAAAACAAAGTAAAATATTGGCAATAATCCAGGAAGTTACTTACGACCGAAGCTCTGTAATTATGTTTCGAAAGAAGCGGCGATAGTGCAGGCGAGTTACGACCATAACTTCACTTCTGTTACTCACCTGAAACAAAGCAAACATTTTAAATTACTTTATACATTTTGTTAGAAAAAAGCATTTTTACATATTAAATGTGGCTTTGTAACTCTTAGCTACAAACGTCCATCTAAGCGATATTAAAAAATTACTTATTAGAAATTTCGTATATGCAATCGTCGAATCGGTCTCACTGGCAAATTGCCAGGAAAGTAATAACTTGTTCCAAAGTCAAATGGGCGATAAACTCATTGAAACCTTTTTAAATCACAGAAACCGGACATTCTAATCGCCAGAATCTATACAGTTCTGAGAGCTAGCATGGCTCCCGAAAATATGGAGACTAACCAGGGTGGTTTACATACCAAAGACTGACCGAGTGACTACTCTAAGGCAAAATCTTACCAACGGACTAGTTTTATGTCGTTTGTACTTAAGAAGACAGAGAAATATTTTGATAGACAAATCAGCGACCGTGTACCCCACCACCTCACCAGAAGGGTGCAAATGCTGGATAACAAAGGTGTCTTTTTGAAGCCTTTGATTACACATCCTTTAGATATATCACCACAGCCATAAGAAATCTGGGACTTGAGGAAACCTGTCTCTAGTGAATGGTCTACATGCAACGAGATAACGTGGTATACACGTCGCTACTGGACGAGACCTTGACAGTCCGGGTAGCAGAGGACTGCTCACAGGGGGAATTGCAAAATCATAGTTTTATCTGTAGAGGGTGAACCAAATTCATATTTACTCAGACCTCCAGGTGAGCTTGTTGTGCTACGCGTACGCATATATGTATGTGTAGTCTTATTATTCTATTTTATAGACCAGTCTTTAAAGTAGAGCTACATTAATTGTATTCGACATCGAATGGTCACTCAGTTTAGTATCGATCCAGCAAACTGCAAAAAAGCCGCTTATCCAGCATATATTAAACAGGGTGCTATGGAAATGAGTGCAAAGATTTTAACCCGTAATAGAAATCGCTAAACTGAACAACTTCTCCATTTATAATTTTTTCGAAAACGCCCTCAAAACTGAGTTAAAATTCAAAACAGTTTTACTCTAAAAATGCATACCAGCCTATGGAATAATATTTTAATTTAAACGCACAAAACACAGAAAAATATTTCTTTGATACGCAAACCAACAAAAACTGAATAAGTACTGATAAAGCCTTTAGTTCACATCTGGTCACCAACGTACCTTATTAATTGAGGTAGGTAAGTTATTGGCCGCATGTTTTTTTGTGCAAGAACTTTACAGTTTTAATATACCTGGTGTTTTTCATCTTTAACTTAGATTTGCTTACCAAGCGGCTCGTCAAATACAGTACTACCGATGTGAATTGCCACGGACAGAATATTCTTTCTATTTTCTGACAACTGCATTAAACACCACCACATGAAATACAACCAAGAATTCTAGCTTCAGTATAAGGAAATTTGTCACTTTGGAATTTAGGGTGTTAACGTAAGAAACTATTTTATGCATCTTTGTATACAGTAAATAATTGACCACTACCCTTTAGTACATATAAGTGCCAGGGTTGTTATCAGGTCTTACAGGTAACATCAGGTTCTAATGGCGGAGGAGAATAAAATGTAATTTTAACGGAAAAAAAATGACAGAAGAACTACATTTGAACAGAAAATAGGTCTTTGAGTTGAAGTCAGCAACCTTTCTAGGGCAGAAGCACCCCAAATTAAAGCTCTTGGTTTTCAAGGTTGGGCGCTGGGACAATGAATCTGCTCCTTGATTATCTGTAAAACTATTATTACGTTTACAAACAATAACTGTCGAATACAGACGGACAATATATACGGCAAAATACGTTAGGCAAACGGTTTATAAATATAGCAACGTGAAACGGGGATGTGAGAAAATAAACTACTTTCTACTGCTATACAGTCGACTGCCAGAAAAAGAAAGGCACAACGAGGTGTTGCAACGCTAATGAGGAGAAATACAATAGAGACCTTACTAATTTTAACAGAATCCACGAGCACATAATTAAAATAAAGTTAAATATAATGGAAAGGACATTAACTATCTTTGGCCTATACGCACTAACAGATGAAGAAATCGTACAAGTGAAAAATCATTTTTATGAAAACTAGAAGGCGCATTCAAAAGAGTCAGAGATAATACGGAGATAGTAATGGGAGACTTCAGTGCATGTGCAGGTAGAAAAATACAACCTAAGGTAGTAAGTAGATTTGGAGAAAACCAGTTAAACGATAGCGTAGAACGACTGATAGACCTGTGTATGCAGAACAACTTAAAAATATCAAATGGTTTCTTTGGCAATATAGGTCCACAGCTACACCTGGATACAAAGAACAGATGGATTGGATCAATTTTTGATTATACAAGTGTAAAGCAAACATCCTATATAGAAATTCGAAACAACCGGATATTTCTAGGAGCAGAATGTGGTTCAGACCACTATTTAGTAAACGAAAATATGTACTACACTTATACAAACCCAATACTACACCAACGTCCTAAAGACGAAAAATAAGTAAGCGTAAAGAAATACAAGCACACAAAAAACAAAAAGAAGCAAGAGAAAAGATGATGCAAAGAGAAACAAGACAAACAGCTACAAACTACCAAGACTAGAGAAGCCAAGCACAGTACATATGCAGAAGAAAGAAAAGAGAATATAAAACAAAACGTATAGAGGCAATGGGAAGAGAATATCAACAAAATAATAGTAGGAAATTCTATAAACACCTAAAAAAACAAAAGGGAATATCAAACAAGAACTAAATACATCAAAGATAAAGAAGGGACAATGGTAGGAAATGAAGAAGAAATCATGAGTAGATGGGAGGAATTCTTTAAAGAAGAGTTAAACAGGGAAAGTATCGAAGAAGCAAAGAAAATGAAGACAGACTCTCTGAGCACATGCAATTATATGGACCCCGTATAAACATCAAAACTCCCAGATTCCAAGAAATAGAAGAGATAATCAGAGCATTAAAAAATAACAAGGCACCAGGAGAGGACGAATTACACGCCGAGCTAATATAATATGCTGGAGACAAAATGAGCCAAATGGTACACAAGCTGATTACGAAAATAGGGGAATGTAATAGCGCCTTGATTTTCCCGATTTTAAAAAAATGCGAACATTATATAATCATCTCTCTACTTAGCACAGTGTATAAAATCATTACAAGGAGTACAGCAGAGAAAATAGAACAGTATATAGAACAAATTCTGGAAGATTACCAGAGTGGGTCTATGTCCTCACAATAAGAAGAATCCTGGAGAAGTGTTATGTATACAACATTGAGCTTCAGCAACTCTATATAGACTTCCGAACGTCATATGATAGTGTGAAGCGATATTACCTGGAGGCAACAATGAGGGATCTAGGGATACCGGATAAATTAATAAAAATGACCATGATGACACTGCAATACACACTAAGTAAGGTAAGAATAGGGAGATCCACATCACAAGAATCTCAAATCAACAAAGGCCTCAGACAGGGCAACCCTCTATCAACATACCTGTTAAATATTGTATTAGAGAAAGGCATTAGAGCTATTAGCTACAATCCCGGAGGTTCATTGTATAATAGATCTGTACAATATCTGGCGTATGCAGATGACGTTGTTATACCGGCAAGAACGAAAGGGGCGCTCACAACCGCATTTGATGAATTAGAAAGAGAAATGGCGAAGGCAGGACTAAAAACTAACGACCAAAAAATAACGTACATGCTGCAGACGACAGAAGAAAGAAGAGAACAACCAGAAGCAATACATGTGGGGAACAAGAATGTCAAAAAAGTGGAAAGATTTAAATATCTAGGAAGTATATACTAACGGAAACAAATAACACCAAAGCAGAATCTGTACAAGGAACAGATGTTACTACTAGTAAATAAAGCAATTAAATCTATGAAAAACAATAAACCAAGCGACCCTGGCTATATAACAACTGAATTAATGAAAAATGGAGTTGTGAGGTTGTCAAAAACTTAAAAAGAGACGGCGACAGAAGCAAATGGCAAAAATATAGAGAAATTAACGTAACGCCCGCATTTAACCCTTTATACGAAAGTTTTGAGAGATCGTATAGAACAAGAGTTTGACATCTGAGAAGTGGATGAACGGTTCGGATTCTCTGCTGGTCACACCTGCTCTGTTTATAGATTTAGTCACTGCATCTTACAATGTAGCTGTGGAGATGCTTTGGTAGGACCAAAAAGCAAGAAATATAAACACTGTTTTATGGCCGCGAATGAACTATCTGGATAAACAATTATAAAAATAAGGTTAGACTGTATCTAAAGAATATACAGCAAATAGAAGACTAAAACAGGAATGCTGTCTATCGCCAACTTTATTAAAGTATATGTAGAATATGCCCTTTAAGGATAGAAGAAAAAGCGAGTTGGGTTGGGGATACCATTAAACAATCAAGCCATAAATACTATTCAGTTCGCGCATGATCAGGTTAACGCACGATAAAGAGGATCTAGAAAGTATGACAAGGAAAGTAAAGGCATGAGAAAACATGATTATTGATAAATATCGATAAAACTAAGTACCTATGTGTAGGAGATCAAGTAAACAATCCACAGATCGAAAATAGTGAGGATTACAAATACTTAAAGGTAAGAAAAAGGCAAGATCGAAGGGATGAAAAATATTGGATAACGAGTTAGATAAGGGAACAAGGCTATCAAAACTAAATAGGATATGGTAGCATAACGAAATCAGTAATGGAAAACATATGGTATTTCTTGTTAGAGAGTATACCATAGTACGGTATGTGCAGAAGTATGGCGATGCACAGAAGCAGCCAAAACAAGACTAACAGCGATAGTGATGTATGCGTTTAGAAGAACATGCAGGGTATCAAGATGAGACAGGGTTTCCAATGAATGAATAAAAGAACTCATTGGTATACTATAAATAATAAAATAAAGGAAAGCAACAACTGAGCTGGTACGTCCATATGATCAAAATTGGGCAAGAGAGACTACCAAAAGCAGCATGTGAATGGATGGAGAGTAACATGGGGTGGTAATATCAGGAAGCAATGAGTGCTCGAAACATTCAAGAGAAACATTGCTATGACAGGATGAAGTGGAAAAGAAGCCTGGAAAACGGACAGCTTCGGGAAACACTATAGACGTTGTTTATGTATACGTATATAAAATAGAAGATGTAATAAACTTTATATTTTATATAGCATTATTAGACAACTCAAAAAACTTTTGTATGTAGATACATACAAATACTAGAATATCAAAAGTTCCTTATCTCAACAATCAAGGGATTTAAAATATCCTAATTTCTAAGTTAATGAGTTTCGATTAGTCGGTTTCGATGCAATGTTTTTTTTAACCGATGAATGTAACTACTAAATTATTGCACCCAGTTCACAGTCTTGTCGCCATACAATTAGCAGCAAGGGTCTTTCCATTAAAAAAAACAATGAACGTGTCTGCTGCCTTCTTTCTTGGTATTTTCTAATAAATTCCTTATAGCACAATTTGAATAGAGATAAAAGCGTATAAGAGAACAGTTGACAAACATTGCTCGAACAAAAACCAGCATCACTCTGGCAACTGTGGTTGTGGCCAAACATTGCTTGCATTCTTAAATATTTTAGCTAAGAATCAATTTGTTTCTATAATATTAACTCTTAGTCCTTTTATCACAAAAAAGATACGTAATTGTTTTTCTTGTATACTTATACCTTTATATTAGTTTGTTATTTTAACATGATTTTTTGTAGGGTTACTTGAATGTAACTAATTCAATCAACTCCATATAAAATTAGAATTTATTTCATACACCTTAAAAAATAACTCAATCGATTTAGTTGTATTCACAATTTTATTGTGAATTGAAATATATGCAATGCAATTTGTTCTTTTCTTTGAAAAATGCTCAAACAGTATAAAAGTCTTTGAGAGCCATTTTATTAGAAAAAGGTTTTTGGGCAAACGTTTATTAAATTTGTAAAAATATTTATATTTTTTTATGTAATGTTTCTCAAACCTTGTCTTTGTGGAAGTTTTAAAAGTGGCTTATTTTTATCCAATTTATTCAAACTTATCTTGGGATTAATGGAAAAGGGCTTTCAGCTTCTAGGTATAGAATTTTCAAGCGTTTAACGACGTGCAGTAAGAATGGTTGGCCGAATTGCTTATCGCAGCGATTGCTGGAATTTCTTTGTAACTTTGGGTGTATTTATACTTCCTTCATGCATATTCTTTCTTACTGGGTACATGTAAATTATAGGACCTCTATTATTAGAACTTTTAATTAGATTCATAGGTACCACTCTTGTAAGGAAGCTAATAGCTACCCAATAGTATAAACTAAGCAAACCGCAAGCAGGTATAAAATATTGCAGGGCATATTTTAATGCTTTACTGAAAGATATAAAGCCCTCCTGCACGTAAATTTCAAGTGACTATTAAACGGTATTTACTACGTAGTTCATCATGCCACCATCATGAAGAATGTTTGTTCCATAAGTTCAGTACAAAGTGGATATCTTTATAATGTCAATGTGCTATGAATGCATCTGCGGCTGTATGGGCATATGTCGACTATTTTTAATTAAACATTTTTGCCATTTTATTGTATTGTAATACATGAGTAAATATGATTCGAATGATGATGAATTTTAAAATTTCATGTCCGAAACTGTCGTTTTGTCTGATTTGTATTAGGCATTCCTCCAAATGACCCCACTGTATTTGTCAAGTTATCTACCGCAAATCATGAAATGTCGTAGAAGCCATTTCTCATCTGTTAGGCTACAAACTACATATTGGGAAAAACCATGCCACTTGGTAGCGCGGGTTCAGTCTGGCCTGGCTGTTACCTCTCTGACGCATGTGGTTAATGAATTGCCGGTCAGAAGTATTTTATTCAACATTTTGTCCCTGCGATCGTAGCCAACACTCTTGCACTTCCCTCTGCTCCTTGCCTAATCACGTTCGTTATGAAGATTAATTACCACATTTTTCCCAGTGTCATTTGCTTGGTAATTTATAGCTAGTAAACAGCATCAGTTGTTTTTGATTTTTGTATTTGCGGAATTTATGTTGTATTTTACATTTGTCAAGGTAGACACGGTATGTGTCGCTGATATAAGCGCGCTACCCGGCGATAAAGCGAAGAACTTGCTTTTGAATGCGAAACAATATGATGTCTATAATTGATGTGTTCTGTAAGTCTTCGCCGTGGATTATTTTATTCAATAGTTTACTAGGTGATGCTTTTTCAATTACGGCGTTTTCTACTTTTCTATTTTTTCATTTTAATAAATATGGCGAAATGTTTTACCTAAATTTGTAACCTTCGCCATAACTTATTTTCCATTTTTTTCAGAAGATAACAAACACGACTTTCCATTATAAAAGGAATGAACAAAAATATTAAAAAACTTTAGATAACGTAAGTTATCTTCATTTGCAACTAAATGTAGAACAATTTAGTGAAACACCAGGAAAAAGTTCTCTATTGCATTTTACTAGTAATAGATAATCGAATTTATGCGATATCGTGTTGCTCTGTATAAATACACTTCGCCGTTGCAATATTTTTCAGCGAACTATTAATCTTGGATATCTTGTGGAACTAGAAGTGATATGTATATCTAAATCTGCATTTCTCACATAACTTCTTTTTACTTCCCTTGTATTAAAGATGAAGGAAGTAGTGTAATCGGGAAAAAATCACCTTCCGAGATTTCTTCAAATTTTCACGTTTCAGGGTCCCTCAATTGCGTCTGTCTGCCGTTAGCGGCTCAGAAACTATTTGTTGGAGGAAGACAATATTTTGCATGCATATTATATATCTACCTGGCATGAAACCGAAAAAATGTTGGACAAATATATCTCACCCTGTAAAATTAGTCCAACACCTTAAAAAATAAAATTTTGTTTATTTTTGCTTTATTTGAAAAATAGATAAAAGTAGCAATTTGCACACATCTTGACCTTGAGGAAAATTGGAACCAACAGATACACTTCTAAAACTAAAACATGGGCTAACAATGAATGCGTTCTATTTAAAGCAGCCGCATCTCACCGATCGGAGGCGTCCTTGGTGGTTGAGGCAGCGAACGCTTGCTTTACTTCGGGCTACGCGCAGATCATTGGAATTGTATTCTCTGACTCATTCGCAGGCTCTGAAGTTTGAATCTCATCGCCGGTATATATTTTTTTAATTTGGAAATTTATATAGTATGTATTACCAACTGCTTTATTTTATTGTTTCAGTATTATTACGAACGTGAAGATATTTTTACCCCTATTTTTCTTTGATTCATAAAATTGTTTGCTGTCACAACGCCCACTTGCGAGGGAAGTTGTGAGTAAAACCATTTACATTTACTGTTTTAGACTGAATACAAGAACGTAGTCGTTAAAACGCCTATCCGTATTAGAAGAGATGTATTTCTGGTTAATATATACAGCATAGTCAAAACATTTCTCGTATAATCAGTTGTGTCTATCTAAGTTAGGTTACAGCTTTTATAAGAATTCCCACCAGCTATGGCAACTTGAAAATATTTTTTTGTAATAGCCACTTCTCATCGAGCCAATATTAAACTATACTGTAAATGTAAAAATAAGGTTTTCAGTTGCGTTCACATATCAGCTAAGTATTTACTTTAGCTACCAACATAATCATATGGAGATATTTCGACAAATACTTTCTCGTCGTCGTTCGTATCAGCTAAATATTTATCCTAGTTACCTTTTGAGAGTAAGGCGGATGCTTGCACGTCTTTGCTCATACGCATTTTATTTAGAATTCTTCGCGTATGCGGAGCATAGCTTTTAGTATTTTCTTAATACATATGGTACTGGTATTAGTAGCTTGGTGAAAAATCGTTAAAAGTCTTGAAAACAACGCTAGCGAGAGCAACATCGGTCTTGATACTGTAGTAAAATTGCTTTATATTAGCAAAATTTATAGATGTAATAGTTTTGAGTTATTTTTGACACCACATAGTCCTCCCTGTTAAAAGAAATGTTATTGATGAGAGAAAAGCTGTGTACAATTCTTATAGAATGAAAAGAAGTGAAATAAAGAGTTTTACTCAGCTGCGAAAACCACATCTTTTCAACAACCTTAAAACTAACAATAAAATATAAGAATAGGAACACCATAGTACAAAGAGGTGGAGAAAGAATTTGCTGAATTGGAGAATGAGAATTTGAAAAGAAGAAGAGAAATTCGAAACAATTTATTATGTTTATAATGTTTACTATGTGTGAAGCATACACAAAGTCAGATACAATTATTTTCTTACAATCGGAAACCCCAGAATTATTCGTTTTGACTGTTAGAAGTTGCCTTTAATTGTAATTTGTGAGGTGACTCATGTTTAGTAATCTTCCAATTACGTTTATGTATTTTTGGAATTTCTTCTTCTTTTTATTCTTTTTTACGCTCCGTGCTTATTATTTTTCTCGTTGTTATTCAGAACTCTTAAAAGAGATTGATGACATCATGTTAGGGGGTGTTCATGGTAAATTACCGAGCTCTTAGGTTTTGAACCATCTCTGTTGCTTCATGTAAACCTATTACTGTGACTCCGATTGGTCTGATCTACCCAGGGTGTCGGGGATCTACCTCTTGATCTTCGTCAGTCTATCTTGCCTTCTACGACCAGTAGTTGCAGTTTTTTTTCTTGCTACGTGGCCAAATATCTCAAAAATAACTGATTGGCCCTTCTTGGCGGGCGTAATTGGATGCTCAGTTCTTACAGAATTGACTCATCGTTGGTACAATACGCTTTCCATCTCAAAAGCATCTGTTCCTTTTGTGTCTGATTCTTCTAGAGTTCGTCTCTGCCACATACATCGCAATTCGAAAAATAAGTGCCTTAATAAATCTAATTTTCGTTTTTGAACGATTTCCGTGTCTCTCTAAATCTTTTTAGGGCACATTCGCGGCCTTTTTGTTGCTTATTATAGATAACGGATGAATGAACCTGTCCACTACATAAAATCCAACTATACATATTTCTTATTTGGGGCTAGTTGTATGTTACTTGGTGATGATCTGATGATCATAATGATGGTGGTCGAAATAGTAACCTTTAGTCCATATTCATTAGCATAAATGTTAAACAATGTCGGGGAGAGAATGTACCAATATCTCTGACATGGTGTTTTTCACTTTTATAAAATCGTAGTTTTTTGATATAACTGACTGATGAAGGTTATTAGATAAGCTAAACACCCATTACTGTAAGTATTTGCAAAATTGTTGTTAGAACCATATCAAAGGCTATTGAGTAGTCAACAAAGCGTAGGTACATCTTAATATAGAATTACTTTACTTTCCCTATCCACTGTCGAGCAAATGATATTGGGTCCATGGTACCTTTGCCTGGCATGAAACCAGTTTATTCTTCGTCACTGTGCTAAGAGAAAGAGTTTGATTCAGTTATTAATAATTTGTAGAAGTACCTTAGAAGCGTGGGGTATTAGAACGCTCATGCCTATATAGAAATATATATTAAAGTGCAGTACTGAATAGGCCACGATCTTGTTTGCCATATTTGGTTAATTAAATTGTACAAACATCAGCTACCGAATGTACAATACATTTTTGTAGTTCTGCTATTATTCCCACATCGCCTGAAGCTTTATTGTTGAAAAGCCGTTTTACAGCTTAGTCGCCTTCCGATATTGGTACACTAGGCTCACGTTCTTCTACTCTTTGGATATCGGTATTCTAAAAAATGCTCTCGTCCGTAAGGAGTTTGTTACTATAGTTCATCTAGACTTCAGCGATTCCTTCCGCCATGGTAACTATTCGTCCCTTGAATAGTCTGTGTACTGGGTTTCAACTCACGGGAGAACTATTTCACTTTGTTGAATAATTCTAGTGATTTGTTGTAGGTGGAGTGCCTTTCTACTTCCGAACAGAAGTCATGTATATGTTTTCTCTTGTCAACGACGACTTATAAGTAGATAGTCAATATGGTCCTTTTGTCTAGCGAGGTTTTTGCTGGGGGGCGGCACGCATGGTTCTTAAGAACCGTATTTGTAATAGTCAGATTCTTCTATGAACTGAACTGAACTGAAAACTCAATCGATTTTAGCACAGTAAATTACGACAAAATAATAACCGTCCTAGCAGACTTTCGAGTAGACTATCGATTGATACCAAAGTTTTATCCAAAATCATACCATCGTGGCTATATGGGCACATTTGAGGACCGGCTAGCTAAACAGTGAAGACAGCGTGCGGTTCTTTGCAAATAGTTAAATTCATTCATCAATACAAACGGGACGCCAACGAGTCTTTATACAACAAGTGTGCTCAGATGGAAGCGGGAAGTCGTAAACTCGAAGCTGAACCAAAATCACCATAGTCTGAAAAGCAATTAATATCTTAACCAGGTCATAACTTAGTTTGGAGTAACGAAAACACATATAATCATTGTCAAATGTAAAATATTCAATAACATGCCACATGGACATAAACGTTTAGTACGCCGGGTGCACCCAATACAGATAGCATCTAGAATATAAAAGTCAAATGTATAAATATAATAATAATTACGTTAAATGGGCAAATTACATTAAAGCAAATAACATTACTATAGTCATTTAAACCTTGATAAGGCCTAAGGGACAACTCATTGGGGGCATCAGGACAACAAAGTCAAATTATCATAAAATACATAAAGATAAAATTCGAAGAATCCTGTAGGTATTCAGTCGAAATCGCTGACCTTTGACACAGCAATTAAATTCATAAAATCAAGAATATACCTACGTGCAATGCAGAACTCGCTTTGCAGATTTCGACCTGCTGGCAACAGCAGCAGCGCCTCCTAGGCAATACTACTAGCTGTTGGCACTTAGCAAAGCCCATGCCTTAAAAGTCTAGACCGCTTCTCGAACGTAACAGCAGCTTACAATACCAGTAGATTGGCCCCTAACAACACTTGTGCGATACGGGACGAAGATATGATGGAATCAAACGGTTCAAACATCTAGCAACGGGACATGGCTGGTACAAAATAGAACAGCTTGATATGGCCGGATCAAAACAAGACAGCTCGGAACAGGAGGATTTATGGCCGTGTCAAAACAGATAGCAATACCACGAGACTTTAAACCAATTGGACAAGAATAAGAAAGCAGGCTCAAATGACGACGTGTGACTTTCCCCAACGGTCCTGATCGGGTTGCTAAAGGACAGCATCTAAGCGTTAGCAAACATCAGGGTCCAATGCTAACAAATCGCCAACGACTCGCGAAGACAAGAAAGCGAGGTTGCCGCGACGAGAACGGACGAAATCAGAACAACGACACACACCATCCTATGGTCGTTTTTCAATATTTGATGGCAAGCCCCATACGATAAAACTAGTTCCTGTGAAAGTTTTAGTAATGACTTTGTGGGTTCATCAGTTAATCGCTGTTTGACCCCTTTGACAACCAATAATATTTTAATAAACACACCTTCATTTTGCAAGTGCTACACTGACTGATAAATTAAATGTATTTGAGCTAATCTAAGGCCCTGATTTTGTATTCCATAGACTCCCGTGTTCAAAACTTTTTTGATCCTACTGAATATTTCAGTTCTAATTAGCTACGTGTTAAAACCTGCGGTAAGAAATGGCGACAACTTCTGATTTTTTAAGTACATGCAATTATGATTATAATTACATTAGTGAGAATTGTAGGTGTTAAATGTAATATGAGTTTCTTACAATTTGCAAGACTATCATAGTGAGAACAAAATTTGAAATATTATGGAGAAGCAAATAGGAGTTAAATTAAAATGGATTGTATTGTCAAGTACAGTTTTGAAAATCATGCAATTTAAATATTAGGGGTAATAAATGAGGCGATATTGTGAAGTGGAGCTAAGTAAAATGGCCCGATAACGAACAAAAAGCATTTAGGGCTTTAAGAAAAAGCTTTAATCGATGCTCCTCACGTTCAGCTCATAATTTATCTATTAAAAGTAACAGAACACGAAGTGGACAAATTGGCAGACAGACATGCTGCAGTATTGGCTGCGTAGGGAAGTAGAAAATCCTCCGAGGAAGAGGAGAAGATCGATACCATGATTCGCAAGTTAGAGACGATTTTTATCTGACCGCCCCTCTTTTGTCCTCCGAAGCTGCGGTAAAAACTAAATTTCCTTAAGGTTATGACTACGGCAAACAAGTATGTAAACTCGATAGGAAGGCAAAGTAGACACGAGCGAAGTGGAGACTCGAAGGAATAAGAAAAGATACATTAATCAAAAGTATCTCTCGCCCTTCCGCTTGGGGATGATGCGAAATCGCTGGTCCTCTGTTCCACTTTCAATTCAAATGCTAAGAGCAGGCTTCGCTCCAACTTCGCTAGTTTTTAGACTCGCTAGACCTTTGTTTGCGGCCGGATTTAGCATTTGCAGAAGAGCTACTTAATTCCTTCCATGTTTTGATGCACACGTCAATTGCGAGGCGTCTCGTTCTGCAAATTTAAGGGGGGGGGGGGGCAGCGCACGCGAGCGTATTGTTATGCCCGCGTTTAGAATTTATACGCACGCGATGCGTCTAATTAATATATTGGATTAAATTGGACCCTTTAATTAGCCAACAATGATTAACGAAAAAACAACGCTACACATGCGGCAGGAACTGGAGCTAAAAGTCAAGGCTGACCGAATTACTTAAATATAAACCGCCGACCTAAAGTTGTTTAATAACGCGGTTCTGCTTATGTCCTGCTTTGTATCGCTACGAATATTTCCAATGGAGCGGGAAAAAATCGCATAAAAGCAAATTGAACTTCTCGGCCTGCATCTGCTACAGCGAAGGTTGAAATTTGGCATCCCGCCCACAACCGCCCTTAACTTTTGCAGTACAGTGTATCTGTTCGGGGATTTTATGTTATTATGAAGTGCGCTGACTTATCGGACCTATTATCGCTGGGTAGCGGTTTAAAGTAAATTCTTGCACGGCAAAAATAACTTGATTTATTGGTTACGTGTAAAGAGAGCATTTGTAAAAAATTAACTTAATAATCTTTAGCCGCAGTCTGTTCAAACAGATATTACACATGTAAAGGAGTACTTTGTTACAAATTATCAGCTGTTGTATCTGCCGTTGTCCCCATATTTGTTTTCCGTCCGCAACAAACATTTAAATTATACTCTAATTAGGCACCAGCAATTTCTCAACCACTAACTGGGATGGCGAGACATAATTTATTGTTTTGCTCATACTTTCGTTTTTTCTGATTTCAAGTGTGATTTTTACAAATTTGTTTGAAGATGCTCACAGCTATGGCGAGGCCAGACAAATCTGAAATCTCTATATGGTAAACAACCTTCAGTGATTTACGTGTCATCTGTTTTCTGTTTTTCCGGATTTATTCTGCACTGGTCACTTCTTCAGAATAGCGGACAGAACCTTATCTATAAATGTGTAGTGTGCGGGAAAGCTTCTTCGACGATAGCGATGTACTACTTGAATTTCGTCAGCTTATTTGTGGATCCTCCCGATAAAGATAATTTCAATTAGGGTGTATAAACTTCGCCCAAATCGATTCCAAGCACCCTATCTAGTCAAATTCATTTTTTTTCTTGTAAAGGTTGGTCTCGATTTTGACGAACCTAGTGTCGTTTATATTGTCAATGATGGTAGGCAACACATGTTTAATTTTAACACAAGCAAGACATTAAAGTGCAAGGAGTTAATTTATTACATAACCTCAAACAGAGATTCAATTTAAAACTTACCTGGTAATTTTAGCTCATTAAAAAATTCTGTCAAGGGCTTACCCAGAACTTTTTTTTGTTAATGTTTATTTCTATTTGCAATCTGTAATTTTTTACAATAAGCAAAGCATATGTTAGAGACTAATAAATGACATGAAAACAATGACATAAGGTTGCAAACTATTATATACTTTAGATTAAAATCTATATGGCAAGTCCAAAGGCTTATATCTATTTAATCTATACACATGAGCACTATTATCTAATAAGTTTAGGACCAATGGATTTGAATGAGATTCTATATTACTTAGATACTTTTCACTGCATTTAACAATCAGGTCTTTGACCAAATCCACTTTTAAGTCACTCAGAATGTCCACACTATTCACAAAGTAGGTAGGATCGCACATTACGCTTAAAACTTTGGATTGAAACCTTTCCATTATTTGGATGTTGGAGTTTGCTGCTATTCCCCACAGTTATACCATATGACCATATAGATTTGAACGCTGCATTGTAAACAAGAAGATTGTTTGAGAGGGATAGTTTCGATCTTCTTTCAAGTAGCCAATAGTGTTTTCTAAACTTATCTCCGAGTTGTTTACGCTTCTTCCAAATGTGGGTCCTCCACGTCAGGCCCCTATCCAAATGCATACCAAGGTATTTTATTTCCGTCACTTGTGAAGTATATTACTAATGTATACTGGAGGTGTAATACCCTTGCGTTTTGTAAAAGTAATGTGAAATGATTTTGCTTCATTTAACTTTACACGCCATTTTTTGGTCTACTGCACGACTTCATCTAGACTCTGTTGTACGCTAATTGCAGCTGTTACTGGATCATTGTGACTTTGTCATCAGCAAAAGTTGCAGTAAAAGAGTGTTGATTTATATGCATATCTGCTGTATAGATCAGATATAATAGCGGACCAAGGACGCTACCCTGAGGTACTCCCGATTTTATTGGATGAAGAGCGGTTAAGTATTGACCAAATTTTACTTGGAAGCATATTTCTGACAAGTAAAATTGTAGGATAACAAATACAGTGTAGGGGAGGTATTTCTTTAACTTGAAGAGTAGGCCTGTATGCCATACCTTGTCAAACGCCTGGCTGTCATCGAGAAATACAACTGTACAATAATTTTTTTCCTCGAAAGCTTGGTTAATAGCATGTACAACCCTATGTAAAGGGTGTTTTGTTAGAGGGATACAACTTTAAATTGAAATAAAACACAGAAAGATGTTTTTAATATCCATGAAATTGGCTTTATCTGAAAGATAATTTTATGGCATTTATGTTTGAATATGATTTCGGGCATGTGACCGCCGCGGCTGGCGTGTACATGACGTAATCTGGAGATCCAATTTTCACACGCTCTTCGCAGTAAATCAGGCTGACGTATTGCCTTGTGGGCTATTTCCAGCGCGTTTTCCTTTCTTGCGTGGTTTTCGTCAGCTTTTTTGTGGACCCTCCCGATGAAGATAATTTCTATTAGGGTGTATAAACTTCGCCCAAATCGATTCCAAGCACCCTATCTAGTCAAATTCATTTTTTTTTGCTTGTAAAGGTTGGTCTCGATGTTAACGAACCTAGTGTCGTTTATATTGTCAATGATGGTGGGCAACACGTGTTTAATTTTAACACGAGCAAGACATTAAAGTGCAAGGAGTTAATTTATTACATAACCTCAAACAGAGATTCAATTTAAAACTTAGCTGGTAATTTTAGCTTATTAAAAAAATCTTTCACGAGCTTACCCAGAACTTCTCTTGTAAGTAGATGTGGTCACAATAAACAATTTCCAAAATCAAAGGAAACTAAGATATTTTTAATCTTAACGTTTCTAACAATACTGAAACAATCAAATGAAACGGTTGACAAATTGCGTCAATTATCATATTAAAAGAAATTACCCGCGGTGGGATTTGATCTTCAGCTCTTGCGAATGCGTTTTCAATGCCTGCCCGCGAGCAAACCTCCAGTTTGTCGTATGCGGCGACGCAGGAACCCTCGTAACTGTGCGATGAACACAACGCCCTTGTTTGTTTTTCCTTTTTGTCTCTTTTACAACATTTATTCTGTATCTCTTGGGTAGGAAGACGCGGGTCTTACCGATGATGGCAACGGGGTACCCCACGCCGAGGTGAGTCTAGGAAGCCGTCAATGATGTGTGGTGTCCCGGGAGTTCTTCCTGGGCCTGTTATCTGGGACGAGATTCCTAATCCGAAGCAGACCGCACTGTCGTCAACACTTAAAGAAACTTCCGGAGGCTACCCAGTCCCACAACTGCGAGCCACGAGGCACCGCAACGGTGGGTATGGATATCCGAAGGATGAAGTGCGGCGGTACGGCAGCAATGCTAGCCGCTGCACAGAGATATGTGCGGTAGAGGGCTTGCTCTCGAACGGTGACCCGTCAAACGTTTACACGGGTACTACGGGCGGTCATCACCAAGCCCCGCGCATCGAGATATTCGGCACCTCGGTGTCGGGTACCGCGAGCGTGGTTGACCAGTTGAGGATGGACTCGTAGTGGCAATGGTACTCAACATGCTGGGAAAGGGGCTTCCGTTTCGGCGGGAGCTAACGGGTGTCGACCACACAAGTCGTCAGAGGTTGGATAGTCCTCGACAGGACCGGTGCCGGACCTGCGGCATCGGTAGCGTCCCGCCTGAGAGACCGAAAGGTACGGAAGGCGGAAGACGATATGCTTAATTGCTTGGTGCGTCTAGCTTCACAAATGTGTGTATCTCTTGGGTCCCATTTTTTGTCAGGGGTAAAGCCTGCGCTATGTACAAATGATTACTTCCTTATCTATTTTTCGGGAAAAGCACAAATAAACACACTTTTATTTTTTAAGGTCCTCACTCGGTATATGTTGATTACAACATATACCCTTTTTTGTCAATTATAAAAACCTGAGCTGTGTGCATACTATTACTTTAATTTAAGTAACAGTTCTTGTGATAAAGCAAAAATACAGAAATGCTTATTTCTTAAGGTGCTCATCCTGTATATATATTGACAAATTCTTCTCGCCTTCATGTCAGGAGGGCATATAATCTGTATGCAAAATATCGTCTTGCTGTAATAAATAGTTTTTGTGTTATACTGGAAACAGACAGGCAGATAGAATTGAGAAAACCCGTTTTTCGTCATTTACGGACCCCGAAACGTGAAGATCTGAAGAAATCTGAGAAGGTGATTTCGCGATTACGATACTTCCTTGGATTTTTAGGCATCTAGCACTAGATGTCTGTCAAATAATGGGGTGAAAGCGTAGAGTAACGTAGTACAAAAATGTAAGGCATATCTGCAACGACATACAACAAAGACAGACGTGGAACAGTATTCAAAAGATGTTACCTTAGTAGAAAATACAGTATATGCGCACTTACTTTCTTCAGTAATAAAACTTTCAGTGGGAGACACAGCATAACTTCTGCACACACTTTCAGCTGTGGTAACATGTCGAAAATACCATGTAATTACGTGGGGCTTTTCACACATTAATATTTATTGCATAGCACATTAATATATCACCGATAATTTTGTGAGTATCTGTTTACCTTTGTTGGCATTAAATTTATTGAAGTTGCTTTCTTAAAGTGTGGTAGTTTTAATAAATATAATGTTGTCGCTGGACGGCAACTGTCGCCCATAAGTTTAGTAGTTAATCCAATTCACAACATAAAGTTGTCGAGAAGGTCGAGCTAACCAGGGCCGTGTGCCCTTCTAGAAAATGCAAAAGCAAAACATGTCGATGGACTTCATGATTCTTTTAGCTTCCACAAAAATATCACAAATAACTTTAAAGAAATACCTCTAACGACATTACGCAGCAGCAGGCCGATATGAAATAATTGAGTGAAATTTTGACTAAATATATATACACCATATTTAAAAATGAGAAAAAACCACTTGAGCTGAATAGAATTCCTCAAGAACCGTATAGTTCTATGGTACTTGAATTATAAAAAATAGTTTATTTAAATTCCAATTTACAATCTACTCATTTGTACAGAGCAAAAAGTACATTTGATGTAAATAACAGATTGTGAGGAAAACCATGCATCAATGATCTTCCTATGCCTATTTGTAGTGTGAGAAGATGGTGAGGGTTTCAGTTGTCATTAATTGTCTAACTGTGGCAAGTCGCTTGGCCACCGACGATTTAGTTTTCTCACTACGTTTGGTGGATTGGCTAGATCGGTGACGTACTGGTTCTCATGACCTAACAATCGTAGGTGGTATATTACTAAAAGTCTTTCGATTTCTTCGGATACAAGAGGAACTCTTAAATCTGTGTGGAGTGTGTGATTTGAGACATACCAGGATGCCTTTGTTATTACTAGTAAAATCTTCTACTGGAATCGCTAGATGACTTTGGAATTGGTCGGTTTTGTACATCCCCACAGCTGTATTCTGTAGGTCCAAATACATTTCTAAATTAGGATGTTGTGTTCTATGGCTAACTGAGAATTTCACTTCAGCAACTTATACATTTGTCGGAGTGTTAGATGAAGTTGTTGCTGTTTTGTCTTTACAGGTTTTTACCAGGTAAGTCTCTGATTGAGGTGTATGCCAATATGTTAACTTCAGTTTGGACTGGTATTGGTGCAATATGCAGTGTGGTTTAGGGCCAAACAATGCGTTTTGTGGTGATTTAGTGTGGTTTACTTTTATTCTCCACTTTGATAACCATTGCTCAACGAAGTTAAGATGATGCTGACGATGAGATGCTATTCTAGGGACTTCATTGACTGCTAAGTGTGCGCTATCACCTGCGAATGTGTCTGTCGCAGTATTATCTGTTGTTGGCAAATCAGCGGTGTAAATAAGGTACAATAGGGGCCCCAGAACGCTTGCATGAGGCATACCTGAAGACACTTGGTGAAGGTTGGAGAGAGTGGTATTATATTTAACCTGGTAGTATCTGTCAGACAGGTATGACTTTAACAGTAAGTAGTATGGAGCAGATAGTGTATTCTTGATTTTGTATAATAGTACATCGTACCAGACTTTGTCGAAGGCTTGTGCCACGTCCAGAAATGCTGCTGTGAAGAGTTTTTTTTTTTCTCAAGGCTTATTGCAATTTGGTTTACGATTCTATGAAATTGTTGATGTTCCGTTGACGGAAACCAAATTCATGATTTGGGATATGATCAAGAGGTCAGTGTCCTTATTGAGCTTTTTTAATAAAACTTTTTCGAATACTTTTGACATAATTGGGAGTAAGCTTATTTGGGGATAAGGAATCGCTTGGTTTGATGGTTTTCCAGGCTTAGTTGAATTTGAAATTAGAAATGCCATAAAGAATATACAAAATGCCAAAGTACCTGAGCGTGATAGCATACATACAGAAGTACTAAAAGTAATAAATAACTAATGAAATTCATAATACCCCAAAGAATATCGACATTCGCAAGCGTTCATTGTCTGGGCATTCCGGAAACCAAGCTTACCAAATTCCGATGAAACAGATAACATACAGCGCGTATAAAAAGGTTTGCACAGACTCTCTCAATACATCGACAGTAGCGGTAGTGGTTGTTTCTACCAATTTGTATTTGTATACGTTTGAAATGATTTTTTTTGTTTTACCTTGCATTTTATCTGTTTACGGGTAATTGAAGCTGAAGCCATATAAATCGTATGTGCTAGGCACTGAAGGTCTTTTCGCGGATAACTAACACTAGAATTTATCTAAAGTGAAAAGCACAGGGTGACGGGACTTAAATGAGATTCAAACGCGGACTTGGTATGAGAGAAGCCCATTTATGTATGAAGCTCGTGGAACAAAAATGTTGCGGCCAAAGGAAAGATGTCTATATTTGCTTCATTCATTACTAACGGGAGATAGATAATGTGAAACATATCCCATCACAAGAAATCTTAAATAAAATCGGAATAGATACCAATCTTAGGATAATCCAAAGCACCTACTGCAAACAGACAGCAGACATCTTTATAAATAATAATTTTTCTAAGAGAAGTGCTAACAGTATAGCTTTTTTCCGCTACTATTCGACATACATGTAGCTACGCAACTAAGCATACAAGTAAACGGTATCTTCAAAAACAAAATTTATTAGATATGTGGACGGTTCAAACGGAACTTCAGACATTAGGGGACAGAATAAATCAAATTAGTGGTTAGAAGCATACAACATCACGGCAACACTCTTCTCGTTTCCGACAGTAAAAATAGAAAAGGTAACAATCACTGAATCAACAGTTAGATTGTAATGAAGAAATTAAAATACGAGTTGGAGTCCCAGAAACAAATTTTCATAAAATAAAGCTTTTTTCTGCCTAAGACGACTGTCTATAGACCACAAATGTGCGTTGTAAATTGTTAAGTGTGGTATATCTTTTCTACCGTTTAGAAACGTGGTTCCTGAAGTTAAGTTCAATTAATCGCATTGAGGCTTTAAAAGTGGATTCCAAGATGATTATTGCACATATGAACAGATCATATAACAAACGAAGAAGTCTTGAGAACAGCAGAGATAGAAAGGCAATTATTAGAGGTTGTAAAAAACACTCAAATCTTCAAATTAGGATAGGTAGATGGGAAATTGATTGCCTACACGCTGGTGAAGCTGTCGACATCAATAGAAGAAACAGCATTTCTCAAAGAATATATTCACGTTACGCGTTACTTTGGAAAGCGGGCCATTATTGAAAACTACTGACTTCCCGCATATTATCAGGAATTGTCTTTGGAATAGTTAATTCAAGTGAATGGTTGAAACAGTAAGGATAATTTTTAAAGCAGTATAAATGAAATGGATGAAATATTTATAAACCACCATATCAAGATAAGTATTTAAGGAGAAAACAAAACCATGATATGCACAAAATATAATGCATCTCATGCGCAAATAATGAGTATATTATTAGTAAACACTGCTAGGTAGCATCATAACAGCAGATTTTTTTTGTTTTTATCTAGTACTCAGCCAACAGCGGTTAGGCCAATTATAGGCGTCGCTATACGTTTTATGGGAACTTCCAACCCCACTAACGACTGTCATGATGTTATTATGACATCCGGGACCAAATATTTCCGTGACAGCCGTACCACGAGGCGTCGAGAGCAGTAGCCGGGGAACTGCCATCCAAGTTGTGACCAGAAAGAGCGTTGCTTAACTCTGCTGATCGAACGTGGAAGCTTGTTCAAACTACACCACCCGAGACCACAATGGATGAAGTGACAGCAAAATAAAGAGCAGAATCGCAAAAGCAAAGAAATCTAAAACTTATACTAACGCCGTTTACTACTGCATGGCTGTGAAGCTTAGACTGTGGTGAAAACTATTCAAGGAAAAATAAAATGAATCGATAAGTAATGTTGCAGAAGACTACTGAACTGGTTCGCTAGCATAACGAATCAAGAAGAGTTAAGACAAATAGGTAAGGATGCGCAGCTATATGGCAACCGATACAAAAAAGAAGAATTTTTCTAGGTAACTACACATTAAGAAAAAACTGTTTTCTAAAACCAATATAAAATTAAGAGAGAAATAGAAACGCTACGAATAAAACCCGACTCGGGTAGATAAGAGATAATAAAGGAAAAATGTATTAGTACATACGCAGATATAAGAAGGAGGGTGGATCAAATATGGGAAACTACAAGAAACCAAGCGATGACCGATGACTGCGGAGAAAGGTTTAGTGACGTTATTAGTTTTATCTTGTAAACAATAAAACTTAAAAAATGAGTTTCTGAAAAGAAACCAACCAGAAATAGGATATGGCACTATGGGATAGTATAACGGAGAGGCCACAATAAATGAGAACGGAAGAGGAATGATCAAATCCTGGAAAAGGAATCAATTACTAATTGTAAATAATTACTTCAGCATGAGCTGATATATAAAATTACGTTTGAGGAAATAAGAGCAACAAAAAGCATCAACGAATATATCACATACATTAGAAAAGCAAAGTATGCAATATCTGATGTAAAAGTAATTAGAGGTGCAGAACTTTATACCAAGCAAAATCAAAGTTAATGAGATAACAAAGCAGAAAGCAATAACAGCTTATCAAAGTGAACTAAAGAAAACCTTAGAAGAGTACGAGAGATCAGAAGAAACGGAAGTCCAAAGATAGAATGCAGCACAAAAATAGAAAACTCTATAAACAATATTACGTACAACAGACAGAACTGGCATGCTAAATAAAAAACTACAATAAAAGAAAACCAGAATAGATCTCCATGGTGGAGCAACAAAGTAAAAGGAAAAATGGTGACAAAAATAACAGAGAATTTTGGAAAACCATCAAAGCGATTAGAAGAAACTATGGAAGAAGTACGGAGCATAAAGCACAATGAAGGCCAGATAAAAACAGATAAAAATAAAATTCAACAAACATGGATGCTTTTCTATTAATAAAGAATATCTGAATGTACAAAGAAGAGAAAAAAGAAAAGTAATTCAAGAAAAATAAGACCAGGAGAACTTAGAAATAGAGAAAGTCCAAAGAAGCTATAAAGGAAATAAAATTAGAAACGGCAACTGGCCGATATAGAATGGCCCCAGAAATACTGAAGAATGAGGGAGAGAAAGTAAAGAAATGGATATGAGATATACATCTATCAACAATCATGGGAAGGTGAAAAATACTCACGGATTAGAAAGAAAACTACACAGTGCCCATTTACAAGAAAGGTGAAACCAATTACTGCAACAACTGTACGGCCATATGCCTGCCATACACAAAGCAAAATATATACTCAAAAATCCTGTAGAGAAAACTACAAAAAAAACATAGAAGAAATGTTACTAAAAGAGCAAGCTGCATTTTCTCTTCAAAGCCAAGCACAGGACCATATCTTTGTTCTGCGTACTGCGATAGAAAAGATATTTGAAATACGAAAACAGGCATCATTCAACACAATACTCAACAAAAGCATATGGAGAGCATTACAAGAGCTAGAAATAACACCGAAGAAGCAATCAAGAGACTATACAGTAAACCTAGAAGTAGGGTTAGAATGAAAGGTTAATTTCAACATGAACAAAGGAATAAAGCAAGGAGACCTACTGAGCCCACTATTGTTCATGGCCACAGTGAGACAGATAATACAATAACGTGAAGAAACAAAAGTAAATGTAAAAATATAAAACTGAAGTCTAGAGCCAATACAGCAACAGACCATAGTCTACGCAGATGACGCAGATTCGACTATAACAAATAATAAATAAATGGAATGCAGTAATTGAAAGGTGGGGGGGGGGGGGGGGGTGAGAGTAAGTATAAACAAAAGTAAAATAATACAAATAATAAAAGAAGAAGCAAAATAAAATACAATAATTACTGAAGAGTTGAATCAAACGTCAATAGCCAGATAAGCACTAAAGCAATATTCTGTTGGGAATCAACAATGGCTGGATCCCCAATCATGTCACATTTATTTATTATTCAAATGTAGATTAGATAGTAGTTGTAAAATATATTAAAGAAAGGCGTAGATGTTCTCAATCCACAATGATCATGATCATCTTGATATGAGTAAAGTAAGCGCAAAGTGGTTATCAAAAATATTCTGTGGTGCCTAAAAGCAGCGACATGTTCAAAGTTGTAGTGACTTTTGAATGCTGTTATCTTATATCACCTGGTCAAGAAAAACCAAAGCGACATCGATACCTTGAAGAAGTTCTCCAAATTTTACAAACTGATGAGGCTCCAGAAGAACACAAAGGCGCTGATGAACCACAAGAACCTGCTCCAGATAGTCAGGGATTAGGCAACAAAGCAAATGAAAACGAAGAAAATGAGCACTAATAGTAAAAAAGAAAAACATTAGGAAGAAAGAAAATGATGCACAGGCTGCATTTCAAACCCAAGCCAAAGACTGAAGAAAACTTCAGACAGAGAAATTCCAGAGCTTAAAGCTGCGAAGGTCATAGCTCCTGATGTGGATATATGCAGGGGATGTTTTATGAATATCCTGGCTGTGATCCTTAAAGTACAAGATGATTGCTATGAATTGATAATCCAAGAAGGAAAATTAGCAACAAGGCATCAATTTGGAATTTATGACGAGCAGTTCACGCTTGAAACGATGTCCCGGAGAAAACTTGCAAGTTACAATTTTCAAAATTGACATGAAAGGGCATTTGCTCATTTGTTTTGTTTCTCCTTTACTTTACAAGACAACTTCATTTTTACGATATCAAAATCCATTTTTTTGTTTTGTATGATTCTTTTTAAAGTTTTGCGTTTAGTGAATTAGGCCTAGAACTACCGTAATTAATTTAATTGGTTATATCTATCTCCTTAGTTAGAAAATAGTGTAGGCCTTGGAAATAATTGATAGTATGAAGTTTTTAGAATAGCTTTATCTTTGTAGCAAAACAAAAAATCAGAGTAGGCTCGGCATTTCATACAAAAAAGCATAAACTCTAAAAATAACAATTGGAGTGGTTTCTTCAAGAGGTTTGGTTGTGTTTTGAAAAGCTGCTCCAAAAATAAGTTATTTCTATGCGCTATTAAATACCCAACTTAACAAAATTTAGTGTTTTATTGAAAGATTGTGTCCTGGATTATTTGTGAAAGTTTTTCTTTGCATTGGGCTTTCGCACTGGTAAATACGACGCGTCGATTTGGTCCAGTGGAATCGATGGTAGTTGGATTTTATTCTACGAATGTCCAGCCAGTTTTATAAGTTTGTGTGCAACTGTATAAGCAAGCAACATACGAGTAGTGCAGCTACATTTAAGGCCTCAGCTTCAGTGAAAGCAATTCAGAAGGTTTTCGAGAGTTGCAGCCGATCACCAGGTGGGTTCGAGGGCAGATTTGTGTCTTTCTAACTGCAGGCCAGCAACAACGGCTTGTCCAGAGCACCGTGGACGGTCCAGATCGGGGCAAGTAGCCCTAGATTCATCGCGGAAGCAATAAACAGGTCATATTTTCCACCTAAAAGTGTTAGTTTGTGATTGTGCATCAATTTGCGTCCCTTGAGCGTCACTTCCAGTTCGTGGCGTCAGTAGTAGTGTTTTTTAATGATTTAATTAAATTCGGAGCCTGTTTATGTCATTTCAAGACCAGGAAACCATCTTGAATTTCTGTCCGTCCCATCAGTTAGAATTTCCACGCTTGTAATATCCCAGTAGTTAAATAGCAGTATATAGAGTGCTTACAATTAAATGTTTAATAAGACATTAAATAATTAATAATAGCAAATTAGTAGTTTCAATGTCGAATGTAGCGACCTAACCCTGAGGTAGAGTAATTAAATTACAAATAAAAAGTTTAATCAAACGCTAGTCGAACACATTACAAAAGTAGTGGATAGAAGAAGAGCCATTTTTAAAATGATTTAAATTCATTAAAGCCATAAGAGGCTATTGAAATTATCACAGTATATATACATATAGTCTTAAGATGTACTCGTATTGAACCTAAAAATTGTATCGAATTTGCCATTTATCTGACATATTCGCAATTTGGTTTTATTATTTTTTTCCATTTTTAGATGTAGCGAAAAAACGTAAATAAGCATGATGAAGAGCTTATTAGCAATCCAATGTTATTTGAGCAAACCTGTTATTGAATAGAGTAACGTTAAGAAAATCGTAGTCAGGCTATTTTATAAACAGCACATAAAATTTGCTGCTCTTGGAAAGTTTTAGGTTATATTGCCGAAATAAAACAAGGCGCCGAAACTTTAATATCAGATTGGGAAACTACACAAAAAGCATCGCAACAATGTTCAGAATTCATAGAAGAACGACGTGAAATAAGAGCAAAAACATTTTATGGTGTAGTTGCTAACAAATACACGAATGTCGCAGGCTTGTTTACCTGTACCTGTAGAAAAATATCGTTGAATCAGCAAAATATGTGTCCATTTGATATGTTTCAGAATCAGCAGTAAAGTTGCTAGCTTTTTTTAGAAATGTGACTTTTCAGGTTCGTTATAAATCGCAACCACTTTTAAAATTAATTGAAAAAGTCCGCCTCCCAAGGTCTTTTTAAAATGCGCGTGACTTAGTAAATTTCGGTTTAACTTAAGGATTTAATAAAGGCAGCACGTAACCCTCAGCTGGGGCAAAATGTATTCAAAGGTAACTTTATAGCAAACGAAAACTGGCATAAACAGTGTTAGCCTGTTGTCGCTATAGACGGTGTTGTCACACGTTAATGACGCCCATTCATTCGGCGTTTCGTTCTTAAGAACCGACCTGTCATCGTTTTTAATTGAGCTGTTTTAGATTAGCATTTTCTGCTGGCTCTTAGAATTTCCTTCGGCTCGCTGCAGCCCATGGAAATTGCGGCAATCAATCGCGCAGATATCGGCGAGGCCCAATAAAAAATTATTTCCGAGCTTTGAATACAGACAAGTTATTTATTTGGGACTGAATTTAAGCAAGTCAACAGTTCCGCCCGCCGAAAGTTTTTTAATTAAACTACTAACAAAAGTTCCACACTTGTTAACATTTTAAGTAATATTCCGCCGATGGCATAGGAGATAACGTTTCTGAAATGAAAACGAATAAGCTGTTAATCACTTAAGCAACGTTAATTAAAAACGGAACCTTCAAAACAATTAATGTGTAAGCAGCAAAGTGGAGGAAGATGCTCTAACCTGATAAAACGGCCTGATTGAAGGGTTCCAGGACTCCTTCATATTGATCTTGGAAAAATTTGACGCCCAATACTGGGTGAAAACACATTTATCACGCGTCGTGTCATGGCATGCTAGTCTACGCAGCGTGGACTAGCTCGCCCTGACTGGTGCTAAATGAGATAGAAAGACACTTGTCCATGTCATGATCCTTGCTGCAACATGCTGTACAACATGGAAAACCTTCAAAACTACGTTTACTTGAGCAGAAACGCGGGAAAATATCCACCCAACATATATCTGAAACCAGATATCCTTAATTAGATAGGTATTCAATTTCCACATACAAAACCAAAACTATGGCTTAAGATAAAAGGAGGAAAAGAAGGCAAAAGAGCGAGAGAAAAAATTCCAAACGTCCACCACATTAGGAAGAAAAGAATGACTCATTGCTTCCATAAAATGAATTCATCAGATGCCCTTATGAGTGGAGAGTAATGGTAACATCATATAAAGCACAACAGCAATGGAGTGAGGTAAAATATGACGATCAATACTTCCTTTCGTGAGTATTATACTACAAAGTAGAGGAGAAGGGTTCATCTAAGGCAATTGTTAATGGAGTGGCAGCAGTACAAGGAATTCCCAAATTCAGGAAAGAACAAATACTCATTCCATTGCCAAAGAAAACCAATAACCCATGAACATTTGGAAGAGCACATGGATAGAAACAGGTATTGTACTACAAAGAGAGAAAGAAAAGAGGTAGTGCGAGGGGAACTCTTCAGTATACAAGAGACTTAAAATACAAATTAGCATAGGAGGTGTGTCTAAAAATTTCGGTGAATGGTATCAAAGAAACAAGAGAGCAAAAGATATAAAAAATTGCCTTTATTGACCATCAAAATAATCGCCTTGTAGCACAACATATTTTTAACAACGTTCATGAAGTTTATGGAAACTGACAGCTAAGTCATCTTTGGGAATCGATCTCAGGATCGCTGTCAGACTTTCTTGGATGGCCAACACGTCCTCAAAACGTGCAACGTTCTTGAGACGGGGAAACAGAAAGTAGTCTGCAGGCGCCATATCAAGGGAGTACGGTGTATGTTCGAGAACGGTTACGCCATGCTGAGCTAAGAATTGCCTTCCCCAATTTGTAGTTGAACTTTATCTTAACGCGTTGCTCTGTTGCACTATGACAGTACCATTCACACTGACGACGTTACACCGGCAGCATCTGGTTAACCTTGGCTGCCAGCTGCACTCGCCACTACATGGCACTTCTAAATATCTGCGAGTACATGCATAACAATGCGGGCGCACTTCTGACTCATTTCCGTTGAAATATCGGAGCATTCATCGAACTTTTTAGACACATCTCGTATATCTTCAAAACAAGCACTGATAATCGGAATAACTTTCCAAGGATAATAAAAAACACAAAAGCAAAGACCATCTCTATATGGAGAGAACGGAGGAAAATCGATTTGCTATCAAAAAGACGCGGTAGTTGACTGGGAATAGTTATCAATTACTAATTCTTGAAGCATAAAAAGAAGAAGAACATTTGAGACCATTATCAGTTTTTCATTCGAAAAGGTTTTCGAATGCATGACAAGGCTATATTTAATTGATTAAGCGTGTATAGAAATTGCTATAACTATACAAAGTGTATCATCATATGGATTCATAAGACGAAATCTCGTTCAATGGCAAACAGTACAAAACATAAAATAATGACGGGAGTACGATAACCCAATAATAGGTTTCTTGAACTTATCACGTAAACAATAGCCGATAGTTGAAAAGCGATCTACAAAAATTACAATAATTACCTACATCTTTTACCTGTTGCAGACGATGTAGTGGATAAGTGATAAGTAAGATATTAAAGAGGTGATGAAAATGTATTAAACAAACAATTTGGGAGAATAGCTTTAACAATAGAAGTAATCACCATGGAAAATCAGGTATGAAGAGAAAAAGAATGGAGAATACATAGGAGGTTTTTTCAACAAAAACCCATCCACGATCAAATTTGCCTTGGAAACAAATGCCGTAATTCTTATGGATTTTTAAAATGTTAGTACCATTTATAAGCAACACATTGATAAATTGCAGACGTTAAATTACATTTCATGTTTAAGAATTTTGGTATAGAAATGTAATTTGTAGCAAAAAATCTGTCTGAGCAAGATCAGCGCTCTTTCAATGTTTGTTCATTGAAGATCTTCAACTCTTACAGATTTTTATGTGAATGTAAACTGTTTATGGAAACACATGTTACTACTGGAAAAATGATCAGAAAGTTTACAAATGGAAAGCAGGGTGCAACGAGCGAATCAAGTTAGCGTATACCGAATTAGCTTAGATTAACTTGACATGTGTGAAAGGTCGTGTATCTTCTAGAAACATTTCAGAAATTGTGGCTGATCCTTCTCATTTATCCATCTTCTTGATTAGTTTGACTCTACACTATCTCCTTCCATTGTCTTCTATTTTTCCAAGCCTTTTCGGTTCGATGTAATTGTTACATTGCATGTAATTAATGATCTGAGATATATATTGTAGCCTTGGTCTTCACCTTAAGAAATAAATAAATTAAAAACAGGAAAATCGGGAGGAGAAGGCTAGGCACTGGCTGTAGCACTTGAAATAGAGGGAAAATGATTCATACATAAATTATGTGATGAGATATAGCATAACAAGAAATGATTACAGAACAACAGCTTTAATCTCTCATCCCAGTAAAATTCCTCTCACTATCCTTAATGAGTGGCGATTGAAGCGATTTATTATACCCCAGATTTTCGAAGAGCATTTAGAATTTATACCAGGAACAGGAACACACGAGCAAATCCTAAACGTTCTCCACATTATAAAGAAACCACTCGAATTAAATCTCTAAGGCATTCGACGGTAACTATGAAGTGAAAAAAAATTTGGAAGGTGTTGAAGAAAATGAGTGTTCCATATCATTTGATATCGCTCCTTAGCTGTATCACTACAACACAAGGTACGAGTCTGTAACGCTCAGTCCAAAAGTTTCAAAACGAATGCAGGGGTGCGCAGGGGATGTATCTGATCACCTCTGCTGTTCAATGCATATAATGAACATATTATACGTAGGTTACTTGATGGATGACATAGAGTAGTGACCACAGGATTAAAAAAATCTGTAAATGCGTTTACACCGAACTTCTCCCACGCGAAATAGATCAATTTGCAAATAAAAAAAAATTATCCCGCTGGTGTTTAAACCCGCCGCATCTGCATAGCGATAGTAACCGCATCTGCGTATCGATGGTAACTGCATCGATTAGTCGAACTGCACCATCGAGCCTAATTGAAATGAGTGCGGCCAGCTCCTCTATTTAAGGAAACGGTCTTATTGTTGAAAGTTTCGACTCTTTTGTGACATTATCCTGTATCTGTTGAGTCCTATTTTCGGCAAGTGTAAAGCCTGACCTAGGTGAAAATTATTACTTCCTTTCAATTCAAAATTAAAGCACAAATAAACAAAATTTTATTATTTTAAAATGCTCACACTGTATATAGTTGTCTAAAATTTTCATGGTTTCATGCTAGGTATTTATATAATGTGTATGCAAAATATCATCAGACCGACAGACCGGCAGACAGACAGACAGACAGACAGACAGACAGACAGACAGACAGACGAACAGACAGACAGACGGAATTGAGAAAACCTGTTTTTCGTCGTCTCGTGACCCGGAAATGTAAAGATCTGAAGAAGTTTCGGAAGGTGATTTGTTCATAATTAAAAAAAATTAAAAAATAATCTTTCAGACGAGGGAAGTAAAAAGATCAGTAACCTGAAATATGCTATTGATACCCTGATTCTTTCTGCCTAAAAAGACCACTGGACGCCATAATAAACAGATCTAAGTTCATAATCGAACAAACGGTTTGAAACCGACCAAGGATAAGGCGAAGGTAATGATATAATCGATGGAGCCAGGAACAGTCAGCCTAAAGTAAGCTATCTCATTGGATATGAAGCAGTAAGTCAGTTCAAATACTTTAGGCTCAATGATAACAAACGAGGGAGGTTGTGAAAATGAGATACGTCTGCGTCTTACTATGGCCAGATCTATTATAGTCAAACTAGCAAAAATATGGGAAAAAAATACATAATTAAAAAGCATCAAATTACATCACGTTAATCTTTCCAATTGTGATTTATGCTTTCCAAAGATCGACTGTTAAAAAACGGATGCAGAACAAATCAATGCGTTTGAGATGTAGGTGTATTGAAGAATATTCCGAATACCTTGGGTAGCCCATCATACAAATGAATCTATCCTCCACCGGATGAAGATAAACGTGAGATTACTTACTACCATAAATCGATGTATATTGCGCTATTTATAACACCTAGTAGGAGGAAATGACGGCATGGAAAGGTTGACAGCGGAGGGCAACGTGGCAGGTCGAAGATCTAGAGATCGGTATCCTTCTATATGACTGATCGGATAAAAATGTTTACGGAATACACTTTCCCAAAACTGGGCCGGCGCATTCTCCGGACACGAATCCGACAGAGCATACTTGAAATTAATGTAGTTACACAAACCACCATTTCATGAAAGCACTTTAAATGAATTCGGGTTTGCTCTCCAAAAATATAAAGGTAGTTTGATGTAAAGTATTAAAAGAGGTACAAAAATTACAATTGACAGGTTGGTAAAATGGGAAGGAAAAAATGGAGAGCATACTAGATAAGGTCTCAGAACAAAACAAAAAGAGGAGCAAACTAAAGTTGTGTACAAGGAATTAATAATAGATAGAATATCTTGGGTTTGGAACACAGACCAAGGAATCGCAATGAAGGACACAAACAACCGATATAAAGGAAAGAAAGGGCTTGCATAGCCGCACTATGTAGGCGTTTTAGCGACCGGAGGCCAAAGGTAAACGAAAAGGTATACAAGTAAGAACTGGATAGTAGAAATAAAAGAGGAATCAGAGAAAAAGAAAAAGAGTTAATAAGAGAATCCAAAAATATAAACATTTGACACTAACAAAACAAAAAAGCATAATCGCTATAAGAAAATGGACAGAGAAAATAGGTATTTTACAGTACAGAAATTATATGAATCAAGAAATCTATTGACACTACCTATAAGGAAGATTGATGAGCCTGGAAGCTAAAATAGGAGAAAATAGGTAGTATACGGTGATCTCTTCTGATAGTAAGAAACATTTTTAGGAAACATTACCAGAAGTAGTTGATAGAAATGGAGAAATGTTTAAGGCAGATTATCTGAACAGAAAAATGCTTAACAACGAAGAAATCTCAATACGAACAGCAAGAAAATTTGGAGAAAATGTGCTAAACAACAATGGGTAAAAAATTATCGATTTCGGTATAGTGAATGGGTTGTTGATTACCTACATATGATATACACATAAAGATATAAACAAGTACATACAAATGAAAAATAGAAACGAAAGCCACCTTCAATAGAAACCCAAGCAGGTTTTAGATCGGGTAGATGTACACAAAACTTGTTTTGACAGAGTGTATCTAAGAAGATGTCAGAAGTGTCCAGAAACATACGATACCTAAAGGACATATAATGGGAAACAACAAATATTGTGCGAATGCACTCTACACTTTGTTATTCTACGTACAACGTATGGTAACAGAAACAACAATCTAAAAAACACATAAACCCAGTGGTAATAGTGACGATTTAAACGTAGTAGTAAGCAAACAAAAAACATTATGGAGAAACCTGAAACCCTTTAGATAAACTGATTTGAAATTACAACAAACATTAACAAGACCGAATCAATAGTGATAGCAAAACACGCAAAAGAGTTGAACCCAAGATAAAACAGTCGAGAAAGTTAAAATATTTAGGGAAAAATTCTAGAATATACAAAGTACTCGTAGTAGGTATGTGTGCCAAGAAAAACATGTGGCTGACAATCTCAGGTGTTCAGTAAAATTTCAAAGACAAGATTTTTGCTTGTGAAATGAAATACATGAGAAAAGTGATGGGAGTAACCAAGAGAGACATAATTCGCAACAAGACTGAAAGGGAAAGCCTGAAAGCATAAAAACGTCAAACAGTAATACACAGTAAACAAGCTGGCTTGAATGTATGATAAGAATGCGAGATGTTATAGTAAAAGCAATCTGGGAAATGGGTAGGATTAAAAAAAGAGCTAGAGCATGCCCGCAGAGAAGTTTGTGGAACGGAGAAAATGAAAAAAATAATAAAAAAAGGAAATAAACCAGCTCTACAACGGCAAAGGTTAGAGTAACAGACACAACAAGTGGAGACAGTTGTAAGGATTCGAGGAGTACAACCCTCGACCCTGCAAGGTACAAGAGGAAAACGGATAACTATGTTGATTCAATGTGTGCAACATATTACTTATAGCTGTTACATTACCATTGTAACAGTTAGAAAATAATTGCATTAATTTGGCATTTAAAGTTTTTTTATGCCGTTATATTTATCATGTTTATTTCTGTTCTCCCGACAATTACCAACACACTTGCCAATTATCCAAAAATACGAGGTTGAACAAATATAAAACAGGACCGACCAAATACAAAGCATGTGACGTACATATAAGGGAAAGTAATCCTAGCGCATTTCGAAGTAATCTCATTCGGCTTTTACGGACAATTGAAGTCCCGAAATGCTTTCAGTTCGGGAATAATTTTCAATTGAATGTCTTCCTCATCGTCAAAGCGCCTTCCTTTTAAAGTCAATTTGAACTGCGCAAAAGAATGAAGTTAACTGGAGACACATCTGGTGAATAGGGGAGACATACCAAGATTGCGACAGTTTTTCGCCAAAACGACTTCACAATTAACGTAGAATGCACAGGGGCATTATCGTACAAAACTTGCCACTTATGAGAGGCTACCAAATGCGGCCGCACGCAACGAGTGCGATTCAGTAAACGCTTCATAATACCCTTATAATAGAAGTTAGTGACGATGACACCTGGTGTCACAAATTTCTTATGAATGATGCCTTCATTTTTTCGTGGATCGGCTGGTTCTCTCCTTCAATTTTTGGAGGCCCAATTGCTTTGGTCTCTAAGAAGTCTTCCATCGCTATTTCACATTTTATCTCTCCCTTTCTGGATCACACTGAAAGTATCCGATTAGTTACCAGTAATTATTCAATTGAAGAAATTTGCGTCACTGTAAGCCGTTGCAATGATCTTACGAGAGGTGTCCATTCGATGCGGTTTTTGCTCAGGGATCAGGTTATGCAGAGGAATTTGGTGCACACCTTCCTTTGTCCTTAATCGTTGTCCAAAATGGTCTTAATAATTTCACTGCCGATTTCCAGTTGCTGTCCCATCTTTCAGTGGCAGTCGTCGGTCAGCGGCCACAAGTTGTCGCACTTCGTCGATCGTTTCGGGGTTTCAGGCTGTGATTCGACGATCAGGTTCCGGATCATCGGAGAGGTCCTCCCGACCCTCACAAGACCGGACAAACTGTTCAAAAACACGAGTACTGAACAAGGGCTCGTATTCGTGCACAGTTTTTGACATATCAAATGCTTCCATTTCCGTTTTTCCAGTTTCTCCCCTGTCTGCCTTGTGTCACATGTGCTACCCACACTAACTTATTTACACGAATGCACAGCTTATAACACAAGCTCTCACACCACGCCGCTTTCGCTATGTGTAGACGAGAGTTCCAGCTACAATTTTCATATCATTGGAGAACATACAGTTTTAATGGGTCCCGGGTGGTGTAGCTTGAACAAGCGTCCACTTTCGATCAGTAGAGTTAAGCAAAGCTCTTTCTGGTCAGAATTTGGATGGGAGTTCCATGGCTGCTTCTCTCGGCGCCTCGTGATACGGCTGTCACGGAAATAGTTGGTCCCGGATGTCATAATAACATCATGACAGTTGTTAATGGGGTTGGAAGTCCCCATAAAATGTACAGTAACCCCTATAATTGGCCTAACGGCTGTTGGCTAAGTATCAAAATAAAAATTTAAAAAAAAATAGCGTCTGTAGTGGTGCCAGTACCGTTTCATATTTGTTCCACCAAGTACCTGTACAGTTAGTGCAAAGGATGCTAGTTATAACATATACGCTAAGTTAATCTCCATTGAAATATTTGCTAATTATAGGAAAAAACAAAGTGCGCTATTTCATCTTTAGTAATGTTTCAGTGTAGTATCAGTGGCAGCTTAACTAAATAAAACATTCATAGCGCTGAAATCTCGTTAAAAGGGGGTGGAAAATTTAGCTCATTTACGTTTTTATGCCTTGATGGCGATGCGCACAAAATTGGTTCACACTGTTAAACAAATGTTTTTCCAGTCGGGTGATCAATAGAGTTAAACATTAAAATATTAATCAAAATAGGCAATTATTAGTCATGAGTTCTAAAGATAAGTTTGAAGAATAGCGTAAATGGCACTGATACGTTCAACTGAATTGTCTTCTTTGCATTAGAACTAGTTGACCTAATCACATTTTGTCATTGGGGTTGGGGGGGGGGGGCATTTAAGAACGAAAAATAAATTTAGTAAATTAGTTTTAGTCAGCCAAGTGATTTTCCATAACACCTTCATCTCCGCCTCGTTCTGCGTTTTCTTTGGGAAGCATATAGTGTCTAATGAAAACCGATTTGGTATTACGCTATTAGCTATCATGCAAAAATTCTGATTAGTCAAACACATAATCACGGCAAGTCATGACAAAAAACAGGTTTTCTCAATTCCGTCTGTGCGTCTGTCTGTCTGTCTATCTATCTGTTTGTTGGCGGCATTACTCAAACATTATTTGTTGCAAGAAAGTGATATTTTGCATGCATATTATATGTCATGAAACCGAGAAAATTTTTGAGAAATACATACAGAGTAAGCACCTTAAAAAATAAAATTTTGTGTACTTTTGCTTTACCTGAGAAACAGATACAAGTAATAATCTGCACATAGCTCAGGCCTTATCATAGGCGAAAATGAGACCTAACAAATACTTGGTAAACATCACAAATTGGGTAGAATAATATATTGCTTTATAACGCAACAGAAACTCGTCCGCTTCGAGTACGCCCATAGCGTGGAGTGCAAATCCAAGCCAAATACATTTTTGCTTGTCTCGTCTAAAAGACGAAGGCGTTTTTTATTTGCAAAAGATAAAGTAATAATTTGCGTATAACTCAGGCTTTATCATTGGCGAAAATGTGATTTAACAGATACTGGGTAAATAGTATAGTGGTTTATAACGCAGCAGGAGCTCGTCTTATTCGAATACGCTAGTGGCTAAGTTATTCTAGAGTTGGACAAGATACTGGCTTCCAATATTCGCCTCGGAGCACGGGGTTTGAATCCCAGTGGATTACATTTCTTTCTAGATATATGAAAATTGATCAAATTCGCGCGAGGAAAGTTCTGTGTAAACCCCTTTACAGATATTTTTTAGTTTGTAATAAAATTTCAACCATAGACAGAAGTTGAAGATCAGAGAGTAAGTTCTGCGTGTTGTTGAGAAATTCGTGGAACTTGATTGGAACTTTGAAATATCACTGTTCTTTGGATAGTTAAAGGGTCACCGAATCCTTTTCATTTACCAGAGAAGGTAGTATAAACAGATCAAGGCTTGTCGTGTTATAGATAGGAGATAGCAATGCTACCCGTGGACGATCTCTAATAGGGCTGCTCTAGATTTTGGCTTCACATTACATACAGAATATTGTGAAATCGTATTAACAGTAGCACCAAGCAGCATGCGTAATTACCACATGCAGGGATGCTACGTAATGTATAGTCTGTAAACTATTTAACTACAAGATTTCTAAAATAACACCGAATATAATAATTATAATATTACAGCAGATATTTGAATTAAATGTATAAAATTGCAGTATCGATTATGTGTATACAGGAATATCAATGCAAAGGCTCATGGTATCTTTCGAAAAAGCTAGGTTGTGTAATCTTCTACTTTGACTTTAAATATAATTCAAAAACTACTTATGAAAATACGAATAATAGGCTGTTGTGGATGCCACATTCATTAAATGATGTCATTATTACATCCTATTTCTGAGTCGATTGCAAATTTCACGTGCACAGGCACTCCGGATATAGTACCACAGTAATTACTTCGCGTTATTATGCCGTACATATGCACATATTCATTATAATAACGACCAATTAGGGATCTAAAATGAAAAATTGCTACAAAGTTGGAACCTGGCAAGGTGTCTTAAATGATTATACTAAGAAACTTGGACTGCCCAATATGAATGTTTCTTCTCTTGATTCTTGAAATTCCATTAGAGTAATATTCGCACAGTTTGAAGTGTGTTTCGTATTTACTCATTAATCGGGTGTGTTTATACTTTTTCTAAATGAACAAAAGCATGGTTCCAGCAGTAATCTACTAGACACCAAAAAAAAATTGACGTGATCTATGACAACAAAAGTGAATTGATCTGCAACATATGTTTTAAGAAGAAGCATTTACTACTATAACGCCAGGAAGCCTTATTTTCATTATTTCTAATGCTGAACAACCGTCTTTGGCTGATTACTTTGATCGCGAAATAATTTTACGAGCGATTACTCCAACTACTAATTTTTCAACGTGTTGCTGTATTCATACGAAAATAAAAAGAACTGAGTAAAATAACAAACTAATTTAATACGTAAACGTGTACAAGCACAACATTATATAAGCAACTATAGTAAACGTTCACGCGATTGCAGATGGAGTAAGAGAGCACATCTTTGCAAACCCTTCTTTACACAGCTACCCATTGTTTCATTCTGCGGATTTTAATAGGCTCTTGCCTGCTTGGTTTCCCAGAGCAGTCTCAGATGTCAGCATTTTTCGAGCGATTAAGATGCCTGTGAGCTGTTTTGCATGGCCGTTGCTACAATTTTCAAACTCCGCGATTCCATAAAAGAAAATGTATACTTGGCCAACAAACGTTACGTTCGAACTGAGCAAAATAACAAACTAATTTAATACTCAAAGATTTACAAGTACAAAATTGTATAAAGGACGACAGTAAACGTTCACGCGACTGCCGTTGGAGTGAGAGAGCGATTCATTTTCGCAAACCCTGCTGCTCATTGTTTCTTCCTTCGGAATTTGCTACGCTGTTACCTGTTTGGTTTCGCAGAGGAAGAGCAATCTTGGATGTCAACCTTCTTCGAGATATTATGATGTCAGTAAGCTGTTTTGCAATGCAGCTGCTACCATTTTCAAACTTCACGATTTCATAGGCAAAAATGTAGACTTGGTTAATACAAGTTATCTTGTTACGGTAGTTTTGGTAATTTTTTCTAATTGCGAAATAGTAATTATCATCGTGACTGGAAGCTTGGAGGCCCAATCAAAAAATTATTTAGTTTTTAGTTACTTTATCATTCTTACACCAGCCGCATTGGTTGGCATAGGATCAGTTAACATAGTAATATTCTAGTACGCCTTGCGCTCAGTGCTACATGAATTAGCTAAATTGTCCATTGGCGTTTCGCTGTGTTACGTACAATATGTCCATCCTTTATAGCTTTCAATGTGGGCAGGACGATCAATTTATTGATTTATGAATTTCATTTGTGTTGCCTCGTTCTATCAGCTTTCCATAGCCATAGGGGATTTGGTCAAAATCTATCGGCCAGAATTATGTGAACAATCTGCTAAAGTTTTAAGGTGTTTTTATTGTCGTCGTCATTGTCAGCTTTGTTATATAACTGCAAGAGCATCAGCCGCTCATGCTTGTGTAGGTTTAAGAATTAAGAAAAAGACTTATTTGAGCAGTTACAAGCTAGTTCAACAATGAGCCATAGGTAAATTTGATAATGTAGACCGCTCGACGGGAATGTAACGATTGTTATTTCCTGGTTGGGATGCTGCTGGAAGTGGCCATTGTAATTTTAATCTTCTGTCGAGGCTTGACTGATTGTGAAGTTTCACGAGATCGTTCGGATATCCCACTAGACTGTTGCGACATGTGGTTGCAAATGTTCCTGTTTCATTGGCTAAATATTGTATTCTCACGTCGCTGTACCAGGTTTGCTTGTTGATGTTCCATGGCCCATCTGACATAATCTGAAGAGCTTTTGATTGTAATCTCTGTAGAACTTTAGTAGTTGAGTTTAAGTTTTTGGTATTTCATTGACCGATAGTAAGGCAGTTGTAACGCCCTGTTGTACTGTTTGGCGTTCCTATTATGGATTGCGCCCTTTGTATTTTTGGCGTTCGCATCTCTAATTTCTTAGTACGCAGCTCCCATCTTCATTTTCCGAGCTCGCTGCAGTTATGGAAATTGCGAATTTAGAATGCACGCACCTTGAGATAAGAACGCAGGTCGCTGAATTTTTGTGAGATGGACTTTCCTCTCCGCCTTGCACTCGAGTCGGGAGGACGTCCTTAGGATTTTCCACTTGTGGCGAATTGGGATCTGTTACACGTGAATTCCGACTTCGAGTAGTACCGTTTATTTCGTCATCAATCTTATGTGCGAGCATACATTACTGCCGCACACATAAACTTTGGCCTGTTATCGATCTTTGGGTAAACACATGTCTTTCGTTTGGATTCTATATTGATTAAATTAGGAATTAGGCCATTATTGCTGCACCTGCACGCTTGCAGACGAAGCTGCAGTTGAGATGACTCCGTAAAACATTTCCACACGCTGAGTTTTCTGCGTTGGAGGTACTTTGCCGGCGTCTGACAAGCTGCAGATATCACTCACAATGCAGAAGTTTAATTTTATATATAAACTTGATTGGCTTGACTATACAGGGTGTTACGTAGACCAATCTTCTGAATAACTAAAACATTGCATAAAGAAACACAAAAGTGACGCAAGATTAAAATCTAAAGACTAGTCTAGCGCTCTACCATACCATGTTCACTCAAGTAAACACACTATCGACTACCTAAGCTGGTTGCATAGCCGTATGCTCCAAGGAGTGGACAAAGAGCCCCGAGAGTTTAAGCAACGTTAGCGGCGGTTGGCACTCGGCCTATAGTGGTAGTAAATTCGCAGCCAGTCGTGCCTCGGAGGGCACGTTAAACCGTCGGTCCCGGTTGTCATTTCGGTGACAGTCTTCAGGTTACGTCAGAGGCACTAGCGCAACTTGAAAACTCTTGTGGTAGACAAGTCATACGATACAAAAAAACGCTAGTATGCTCGAGAGAGAATACACGTATAACACACGTATTTAAAAAAGGCTTTACCCAGAACTTCCCTCGTCGACATTGTGACACCAAATAACTTTAAAAATGAAATTAAGTTAGGAGTAAAAATATCTTCACGTTTATAATAAATTAAATAAATTTTCAAATAAAAAAATCCGTTACCGGAGGGATTTGAACCGCGGCGCTTGCGACTGCGAACAGATCCAGCGACCAATTTCTTACTACTCTACGGAGAACTGTTCGTTTTGTTGGGTTTTAGCTAGCTTAACCTTCACGCCGGGCATGTCTTAAAAAATTTATTTTATTTTTTACATCAATAAACAAATGCAGATAATTTTTTCACTAAAAATGTATTTATTAATTTTTAAACACATCATACGCAGGATGTATATATTTATGTGCAACAGTTTTAACGATATACGTTGATGCGTCGCCCAAATATGCGTTTCCCGTCTATTTGAAGGTTTGGGAATTACGCATTTATGCGGCTCGCGGCCAAAAAATCAAAGGGAAATAGAGCTAACAATATCTTAATACTTGCTTATGCAAATTAAATCAATTATCAAATTACCAGGGAGGGATTAAATCTACATCATCTGCGGATACAATCGTCGATAGTCAGATAGATTTAACTGCGCCATGCAGGGTCGCTTATATGTGTGCGACGCGCGGCTCTATTTAAGCGAACGGTGTTATTGTTGAAACTTTTGACATTTTGAAATTTTTTGCGACCCTATCTTGTATTTGTTGGGTTATATTTTCGTCAAGTGTAAGGCCTGTTCTATGTGCAAATGACTACTTTAATCTATTTCCCACTTAACGTAAATATAAACAAAATTTTATTATTTTAAGATGCTCACCCTGTATATATTGGTATGAAATTGTACCGGTTTTATTCCAGGTATATATATAATATGTATGCAAAATATTGTTTTCCTCCGACAAATACTTTTTAATCTATACTGCGAACAGACAGACAGATAGACAGATAGACAGACAGACAGACAGACAGACGGAATTGAGAAAGCCTGTTTTCCATCATCTAGGCACTTTGAAACGTGAAGATCTGAAGAAGTCTCGGAAGGTGAGTTTTTCGCGATTACAATACTTCTTTATTCTTTTAGACGAGGGAAGTAAGAAAAAATGTGTTACATTAAAAAACACAAATGTATGTATCTTATAACAGACATTAGAAATATGTGTAATATCGATTGCTATGGTATATAGAGGCTATTTACTACATTAAATATATCTATTTATTTAGATGAATACAAAAGGAAAAATTCAATACAGTAATTATATTGAAATGACTAAATGTAGAAAATTGTATTAATGACTGCTTATTTAATTGAATGATATAATTGGAATTACAGATTCAAAACAAATTTTAAAAGAAAGGTATTGCATTTGAGTACTATTTCATGGTGGTAACACGAGTTAATAATAAATACAAAGTTTAATGTTGCATATGACAGAACAAAATTCTATTGTAACAATTTATAAAGTGGGTACCATTCAAATTTATATAACATGTAGCAGGCAGGAATAATTGTAGTCTAGGATAGAAATAAAATTTGGTTTAATTATTGAAAATAACAAGTTGAGAAACAGTCTGTGAAAATTGAGTTTGGTGAAAAATAAACCATAAATTTGCCCTTATTTATTTAATTTAAATGCAATTAATATTAAAAGGGTTTACTAATAATATGAACAAGGTATACGCAAGTGAATTACGAGAAGAAAATTATATTTAATTAAAATGAAAATATGAAATGGTGGATCTACATATGAACAAGGCATAGAAGCAAGAATAATAGATTTGGATATAACTGAATTGGTGTTATATTACAAGTCATCAGGAGATACATTAATTGGAGTATTATTGTTGTTTGGAGTTTTCGAGGACTACGCCTGAGGAACCAAGGACCAGTTTGACGAGGACCAGTGTGATTGCATCAAAAGGAGGAGCTGTTGGAGGCTAAGACAAAATACTAAGGACCAGTTGACAGGGACCGGCTTGCTTGCATCGAAGGGAGGAGCTGTTGGAGGTTGCAGATAGTGCTGGATGCTGACGACGTGTATGGAGATACAAGGAGCTAAGGAAGGACACAGTTAATTTACCATCTTAATTGGAAGTATACTTACCAAGGAGGAATTGGACGCAGGAAGGTTGCAGGAGTGACAGCTGTGTTGGGGTTCGAGAAGGAGTGAATGTCTACCGGTATCTTGGGGTGTAACAAGTTGGAAGGCGGTTTGTTAGTGACCAGTGTTTTATAGCTGAGGTGTAGGAGTTTGGATAGCAGGAGAGAGGCACACCAAGGTGAGTTGGAGCTGTTTCCAGGTGGGTCAATACAAAGAGATATGAAGTAATCTATAATAAAAAGACAATTAGAAAGGTTCATTACAATATCATTGAATACTTATCATAACATTATTGGGTCATAAAAACGTTGTAAAGAATTTTATTATGTCATATTGATTTAAAAGTGTCATTGAACACGGTATTGAATTAATAGCTGACAGAAAGCGACTTTCATAAAATATTTCAATTCAGATAAATAAAATAGCAACAAACAAACTTACTAGATTTTGGCGAACCAACCCTGAGTAACAGCACTCATACAATTGAAATAATATTTAATATTAATTTGTAATAAATTAAAAAAACTTGACATTGAATTAAATAAGCACATGAAATATTATACAATAGAGACCTCAACACTATATATACCTTATTAACTTGAAATCTAGTATTAATTACAAGCATGTTAACATTGAAATTTAGGCTTTGTATACATTCCTATCTATGATTTTTCTTTTAAATTTTCTTGTATACTAATTTTTAAAAATTCACGTTTCTCAATGTCTGTTGATTTTCTAGTGGTTTGGTTACCATCCGAAAACATTGCCAGATGTTCTAAATATATTCAATTTACATAAAATTTTCCGATGAATTAATTAACTGCGATATAAGTAGAATATCTCAACTATTGTTTTTAACTATTAACCTGATGTATCAGTGAAGATATGCTTTGCTATATTCTTTATTTCCAATTATGACGTCCTAATCTCACTTTTGTAGGTAACCACAACTTATACTATAAAATCTGCAACTTTAAACCTTATTGTAGTTTGGCTTGAGAAAGGAATAAATCTTTCCGAAATATTGGTTTAGAAAAATAGTTTTCTTTTGAACTGCTGCCTCGAGGAGCGAACCCCAATTATATGTTTATTATATTCCTGTATAGTTCTTACAGTTCTCTACTGCTTTTACATTTGTTTTTCAGTAAAATAATAGGATTTTGTAAATACGCTTTCAATTTGACACCTGATTGCATTTACTAAAGGTGTTTAAACACGTCTTTTATCTTCAAAAATTAAATGATGACTCGCTTTAGGCGTTAAGCCCCACGGTTGCTAAAGCCAGATTAAGAAATAGCAGTGTGCTTGATTTTTGTGGTTTTTAGATTCTATGGGAATCGTACACACATTTTCTGGCCTAGAACCAAAGGCTCTACCACTGAGCCAGCTGCAACACCAGTTTATAAATTACTTTAATGGGCATATATTTGTTATTATTCTAGACTGAAGTGTTAAATATTCTGAAATTGTTACGAATCTCATGAAATTTTTAAAATCTAATCTTCAAAATGCGTTAAATTGTAAGATCTTCTTACATAACTAAAAATAAAATCAAATAAAAATTATTAGAATATAATCTGAATAAGCTGAAATTTTTTCAGAACTGGTAAAACGATGCTTTAAAAAAGGCTAACAATTAATTGTAACATGAATTAATCACGGGCATGTTAATCGTTTTTATACTTGTAAAGGTTTTAAAGGGCAACAGTACAGTTGTATGTACATCAAATCTACATTATTGACCTGTTTGTCTGGCCGCGGTATAGACTTTACTTAGTCATGATAGATCGGGCCACATAACAGGGCAAATCTCATCAAAAAGGGGCGATCTGTGTTGGTTCATAATTTGAAGGTTTGCACTCGGAGTGGTTCAACGAAAGCCATCAGAGATGAGACACTGACGAGATATTCAATTGATAAAATTCCGCTGTATCCAACGCGAGTGTTTGTAAATTTTAATTTTCTACCTCTACTTTTGACTTACGTACGTAACTGCAGGAGCTGTTGTGGTGGCTGGCTACTCACCTACAATAAAATATAGCAATAAACACGTGAAGAGAAATATGAAGTAATCATTTTCTCTTCATTTTAGACAGAAAATTTTACAAATTTCATCTGGATAAAACACATATATTAAACCAGAAATTATTCACTATCGTGCTTTGATTAGTATCACTCAGACCTTTAACTTTCGTCTATAGCTCTACGCAGATGATGCTTTCTTTATTAATGGATTAAAATAAATATGGTTCACAAAAGGTTCACTAGAAACATGTGCAGAAAGCAACGCAAGTTGGAAGTAGAAGTTGGCTGGTACACCTAACGGTTTCATATACGGTAAAATTAAGTTAATACAGATGAAGTTTAAGGCGAATAAAGGGGAACATATCGAAACTTAATACCTGGGAGCTGGGCGACGTAAAAACATAAATGTAAGATAAAATCAATTGTATCTTTCAACAAGCTCAGTGCATGTATTCCAACAGTACTCAACAGCGTTTAGATCATTTTTACAGACCGCTTCCTCGAGGCCTTCAAAATAGCTATTCACTTCGTTGATCACTTTCCCATATGACTGAAATTTCTTACCGGCCAAGAATTTCTGCAGATTTGGGAACAAGAAGTAGTGCCTGGGAGCCGGATCCAAAGAACATTGCGGCTGGGGGACCAATTAGAAATGTAATTTAGCAAGTTTTTCGGTGGCTTTATCATGATGAAATAACATTTCTATGCGCTTCAAATGGGGTAGTCTTTCTGCGGTCTTCGTCTTTCCAGAAATGTACAATAATGTTGAGCGTTTATCGTAGTACCCTTTTCCAAATAGTCAATAAAAATTTTACCCTTGGTATCCTGAAGCACAGACACCATCACTTTTCTGGCCGATGGAACGCTCTTCACCTTGTTTGATGTTGATGAATCAAAACGTTTCCACTCCATCGACTATTGTATTGTTTCAGGTGTGCAGTACAACACCCAAATCTCACCACTTGTTACTAAGTGGAGAATAAAATATTTTTGGTCCTTCTTAAAGAGGCCAACAAATTGATCCCAAATATTCTTATGGACACACTTTTGCTCCAAGATCTTATTCATATCCAACACACTGGTAATTATATAACGTGCCCGTAAATGAAGGTGCTTGTGGCCTCAGCTACATGACGCACTTTAATACGGCTATTGGCTGGGACAACGATTTCTAGAGTAATCGCGATTGATGGGAGTCCACTGCGGGAGTCATCTTTACAGGTCTGACGTCCACGCTTATACATTAAAATTTATTGATATTGACGATAATTCCTGCCTCAACACATCCTCGATATCAACTTCTATGACAATTTATTTACGAAGTATTCAATAACGAAACAAGTTTCACATTTATCCATTTTTAAAAACTGTAACAACTTTACTCGTTCAACCGGCTGCCAACACTAAACTACCAGACAGGTTGCCCTTATTTTTTAATTTTTTTTTATGGCAGATTAACGTCTTCGAAAAATATACGAACGATCCTATGGTAGCGCGGCCTGTACATTGCTCAGCGAACATTTCATACAGCAATTGCATTTGAACAAACCAGTATTTTCATGGTATATAATTTTGTTCAAGTCCTACACCATATCAACTATTGTAATGTAAATAATGAATATATCAACCCTATTTGCATTAGCTTTTGTGTTCGATTCAGTGTGAAATCAATAATTGACATTATTATATTTATGATATTTCAGGAAGGTAGAACCCTATATTTGTCAGTAATTAGACCAGCTTTAGTTTATGGAACATTTGATAGTTTATACTTCGTAGCAGTTGATAAGATTTGCATTTTTAGATTAGATTAATATAGGCCATATAGACTACGTCGTTTCGAGGTATGTTATGTTCTCTTCACTGCTTATATTTCCATTAGGTGCTGGGGAGCGCTTTTATGGTACGAACTGCTCATGGTGTACCTTAAAATGCGTGTCACGTAAGAAGAAAACGCTTTAGTAGTGTCGTAATGCACTGATTGCATAGCTGTTAATCTAGAAAGGCTCTTTTCATCTCTATAGTATCAGATTGCAAAGCTTGTTTTATTACAATCACCGTTATTTTTAAAAGCCTTGGCTATGTAATCCTGTCTGTAAGTAAAATTTTATATTTTACATGAATAGTAATTAATATTGACTCGTACTTTTCTAAAAATTTTTGTTGGAATATACTTGAAAAGGCCATCAACAAAACTTCTATCTGTCAATTTGTATAACGTATTTTTAACTGCTATTCACTTGACTGTCTCTATAAATTTTTGATATTTATTTCTCTGTCACACATCGGGAGGTCACGGGTTCGAATCCCCTGGCCGTTTCCTCTGATTCAGGTGTTTAGGTGGTTTTCCTGAGCCAACAGAGTACCTTTTCTGAGGCGAATGCCGGGGCAGTACTTCTTCACCTTTCCTAGCCTCTCTTCCATTCTCGAGCCCTCCTTTCTTTCACCCATCCTATAATTCCCGTTCTTGGCTGAAGAGGGACGCAAGGTCCCTATAGAAACCCGCCCCCAGTTGGGGGAATTGAAATGACCCTGAACCTTTACCTTTACCTTCTGGGTCATATAAATATGTCACCAAACTCGTTTTATGAATTACTAAGTGGAATAAGCAAAACAAGATACAAGAAATACTATTAAACATATAAAACAATGAAAGTACCTACAGGCAGAATTGATATTTGTTCATATTTTTTCACTAATCGACAATGACATTTTGTGTAAACTGGTAACCAAAAATTGGAGAGGGCTTTTATTTGATAAAATAGATTTGCCAAGTTTTATAATAATTACGTATTAGTAAATTGTTTGTAGTCCACGTAGAAAAAGTTACCTTCATATTTTATTTTTCAGTCTGCTTTATTATGGCAAGTAGAAATAGAAGGTGAAATAAAGTGGTTATCTTAATAAGAAAAGTTTTAAGCGTCGCACCAACTTGTCCAACTACTCAACTACTCATCAATCTAGTTTGGGACCGATAATCGGGATCGTATTATATATTATATGAAATGTACATTTCACTAGAAAGGATGACAGCAGCATGCTGAAGAATATCAGAAAAAATGCATTTCTCGTAAACCGGAAAGGGAAGAAATTATTAACTTGAAGAAACAGCTAACTCCAAAAACATTTTATTTTTGTAACCAATCTTGAGACTTGTCAACATATATTAATAAACAAAGTTAAAAGCATTATAATAACGTATGTCCCAGAAGTTTTGAGAATTTTTAGTTGTTGTAGCTTATTATAGTTTTACGTTTTTACGTTCGGGCTACTTAAAAATTATACGACGCTTCTTGTATTAAACATTTATTTACAACTATTATTTATTATTATTTACAAACACACAAATTAACAAGGCAGAACACAAATTACTTAAACTAACGAACTACAGGCACTATTTCTAACAACGATACACTTATTTATTTATATGCGCTGGATCAAACATCAATTATTTATTTGGCTATTTACGACCTAAACACTAACGATTTATATGGTTATTTATCTGTTATTTATTTCACTAGGGTTCGTTTATATCACGCGCGTTTCGAGTCTAAAGTGAACTACTGACAACTCCGGCGGCCGTGTATTTATATTCGGGTAATTTCCTTCGAGATCCATCTAGACTTCGCTCGACCTTTCTGGGAACCGCATGACGCATTCATCGCAGCCGGCTCCGAGGGCGCTGACGTCACGCTTCTTCACCAGGGGTCCAAGGTTGGAAGGTCGTTTCTCGAGGTTCCAGAACAATCGGGGCACTGTGTTATAATTCCGGGGAAATGACCGGCAGCAGGATTATTACAATATGAAAAATGCTTTAAATCTGGTTGGCGTTGAACATGGACCATTATCCGTAGTTTAAGATATAATTGTATTAAATACAACTGTATAAATAATTACCTGCAGTTGAATTTAATATAAAATGAAAGCAACATTAAATATAGATGTTAACATGTTTTCTCAAAACGTATGGGACATACGTTATATACAAATTTTCTTTTACTTTTCCGCTATAATGCCGAAACGTCAGCCGTGGACCGTGAGCACTTTGCTCACACTGCTTAGATGATATGTAAGTATTTTATAAGATTAATTACACTGGTCAACACAATTCGGTTTTCTTATACATCAATACGTGTACTTTATGTTTTTTATCATGCTGATTCTGAAAACTGATTTCAAATTTGCTCCATCACGTCAGAATTTTGTGAAATGTTCTTAAATAGTTTTTTTTTAAAAACGCATTGAATTTTACATAATTTCAAAGTTACTTTTATATAATAAAGATAGTACAAAAAATATTTGTTCTGCCGAACATTGAGTGGACATGTCTGAACATGTCCTTGCATGTTTTCTGCGTCAGAGCACTTAAACCACGCCCATTTTTGCTCTGAAACCAATAAAATTAAGAATTGGTCGATTTCTGGCTATGTGGGTATATAAAGAGCTACACCGGCTCTTTCGATTCAATGTAAATCAGTTTGTGATAGCTTTTATTATTTCATAATGTCTCGTACGTGTATAAATAATCCAAAGAGCTTCTGTTATGTATGTGGAGAATTCACTACCCACCAGCATACTAAGCGGAATATTACACCTTTAATAGTAAGCTTATATTTTCACTATTTTGGCTTAACTATTGAACATCAAGACAAGCTATGGGCTCCCAGCATTTGCTGCGCACCTTGTGCTGTTACTCTGAGGGGCTGGCCAAACGGTAAGACATCGCTATGCCATTTGCAAGACCTATGATTTGGTGTGAACAAACGGACCATTCAACTGATTGCTACTTTTGCTACACGAAAACTTACGGCATTTGCAACAAAAACAAGAAAACTATTATTTATGCTAGTCTGCCCTCTGCTACTCATCCAGTACCTCATTCGGAAGCCAGTAGCAAGACCCATAGGTGTTTCGAGTGAAGAATATGCTGTTACCGTGTAACGTTTCGCTTGTGAATCTAAATTCTAAAGATACTTGAAACGTATTGGGAATTTAATTCGCCGCCTTATCAAACGTTTGCATCTCAAGACCGCGCTAAGAAGCGATAGCGCGGGCCGGTAGCCGATGCGCAGGAAGCCACGTTTGCGCGCAGGAGTGTTTCCCCCTCCGCCAGAGTGGGGAGCACGAGCGCCGACCGGGAGCCACTGAACGTATAAAAAGGAGCACATGGCAGCTCCTGAGACAGATCCCATCCTGTGGTTCTCCCCTAAGCCTTCTCCCAATTCACCTGAAAGAGATTCTGTCCCGAATCCTCTCCTAAACCTCTCCTAATCCACCCGGTGCGATCACTCGTTTGCTTTGGTATGGTTACTGTCTTAGCAAGGGAGAAATCGCCTAAATAAAAGTTCTTGCGGGTTTGGTATGGTCACTGTCTTCCTGCAAGAACACCCCGATAACCTAGAGATCCTCATCAAACCCGTTCCCGAACCGTCACTAATTTAAAGGCCGAAACCGTGGCTACTAATCGGTTTTCCCCGTATCCCTTGTAACCGAACAGCTGTTAGTTAAAGGCCGAAACCGCGGAATTTGTAACTAACATTCCTGTAATCCGCTGAACGAGATCACCGCCGCCGTCCCGTCCGTGATCATTCGAGTTCCGAGGCGCATTCCATTTGCGTTCTCGAAAGCCGTATTTCAACCGTATTAACTCGCCCGAATTGTGAGGCACCTGGAAGTCATCAACAGCCCGCCGCCGCCAGGCTGGACGCATACAGAGATTATCTGATAAGGGACCTGCCTGTAAGAGTCACCGCCAGCATCCTATGAGCATTCCTGAAGCCCTCTGAAAAGGATCTCCGCACCGTCGCAATCCAGTCGAAGCCGCAAATTCGCTTGAACGGCGAATTTCCCGAGAGTCCGACCGCCGCATCGTTTCGAGCCGCGAAAGCCGGCAAATCGTCTGGCGGCCCCCGGTCCAGTTTGGCTCACCGAACGCGAACTCCTGCAGCTTCCTACGCCGGCAGGTATGTTCTTGAAACACCATTTCTAATCCGAAGTGTTCGCAGCAGCTAGCCATTGTAAACAAATGTCACCTGGTGCATGCGGCCGACGACCTTCTCTCCGAAGTCGATGCGCAAAGCAGCTGGTGCGCGGCCGACCCACTCCGGGACGTCGCCCAGAGGCGTAACATGCGCTAGGCCGGGGCATTCTACCAGATCCCTCCGCCTCCGCGTAGCAGCCCCACCGGCGTCCAGGAGCAACCCCTGTTGATGCAACTACCCCCTTTGGCAGTAACGCGTAGTGTGCAATATTATTTCCATTTTCAATGTACATAGTTAAAGACAGTATACTTTATTTTTATTATTTATCTTGTGTTATTTATTGATCTACGCTATATCCGAGCAATTTGAACGTATTCTCCGACGTAGAGCATACCCGAGGCAATAAGGCCAATTAAAATATTTCTAAATAAAGGAGCGTCATTACAACCGAACCAGAAGAACCAAGTGTCGAGTCAGTATTATTATCAACCAGCGACGATGGATATTTGCCGTCTCAAGAGGACGGGCCGCACCTAATAAATCAGTTAGAATTCAAGGATCTTATTGGAGATCTGAATTTGTCAAAAACTAAAGCGGAAATAGTAGAATATTTTTCAACCGACGAGGGTCTTTCATACTGCAATAATGTGGACGATTTGTTGCTGACATTAGGTCACCAACACCATCCAGAAGAATGGCGTCTATTTATCGATGCTTCGAAATTGAGTTTGAAAGCTGTCCTTCTTCACATAGGAAACGTTTATCCATCCATCCCCGTTGGCCACGCAACCCACATGAAAGAAACGTATGAAAATATAATTTGTCTTCTCGACAGAATTAATTACAGAATGCACAAGTGGCATATCAGCGCAAACCTCAAAGTTGTAGTAATTCTACTCGGTTTACAACTAGGGTATACAAAGTACTGCTGTTTCCTTTCTGAGTAGGACAGTCGATCAAAAACTTACCAGTACATTGTTAAAGACTGGCCAGCCAGGGCTCAGTATATTCCTGGACAAAAGAATATATTTCATAAGCCAGTAGTGGAACCTGATAAAATATTTCTACCGCCATTACACATAAAATTAGGTTTGATGAAAAATTTCGTCAAAGCAATGGATAAAGATCGCCGTGGATTCCAATACCTTAAACAACAGTTTCCCAATATCTCAGATGCAAAACTTAGAGGGAATTTTTGTAGGACCCCAAATTAAACTTCTACAACAAGATACAATATTTTGGAGCGTGTTGCTTGGATTGCTTTTAAAAGTGTGACCCAAAATTTTATAGGAAACACAAAATCTGACAATTATATAACACTTGTTAATGAATTTATTAGAAGTTACCATAAATTGGGCTGTAACATGAGCCTTAAAATACATTTTTTACACTCGCACCTGGATTTCTTTCCCCCGAACCTGGGCTACGTCAGTGATGAACACGGTGAAAGGTTTCATCAAGACATTTCTGTTACTGAAAAACGCCAAGTGGAACAGTGAAATGCTTGCTGATTATTATTGGACATTGATATCAGAAAGTGCCGAAGAATAGTAAAAAAAAACCTTAAAAAGAAAAACATTTTAAACAGGACGACAGCATACAGCTCCAGGTAATGTACATCGGTACCTAATTAATATTATTTCATTTACTTTTCAATAATTTTATTTTCCAAAACCTGACATGCCAGAATAAATTTGTTTTTATTACTATCATTAGAACTATAAAAGAAACGAAAATTGTACATAGTTTCTAAAGAAAAATAAAAAAATGAACATTTGTTGTCTAGTGCTATTTAGATGTACCAAAATAAAATTAAAGTTTCAATATTTAGGTTTGAACATGTTAGCGTACTTTTTCCCTAAAAAACAATAAAAATTGTAAATGATTGACAGAGAAAAATGTTTACTTTTGGACCATATTGTACAGAATTTCTGTTGTATCTCTAAAGGTATGGATATAAGGTGATGATATTTTGTATGGGTCATAAAATAATGCCATATTTTAAAATTAATAATGGTGATATTAATTGAGTTTTAGTAACTGGGCAGTTTGCTATATTATTTTTCGCCTATAATGAACGGAAATATACCACCTACTCATTAGGGAGAATAGACCTGGAAAACTTACCTTCGAAAAGGTGGAAAATAAGTTAAGGGCGCCAAGTGGTTCTACTTGGCACGTCCCCTGCTGATTCCTCTAAGCAACTAACCACATAAGTTTTAATAAAGATCGTATAATGCAACTAATTCGAGATAGTAACAAGTATAGTATAAATAAAAAACCGTAATTACTGGCATAGACAAACTCTCCAGAACACTTAACTGTTTAAAAGATATCACAATAAAAGGAAATATCACAGATAATGTTAAATGGCTTATATCTAGCATATAAATGGGTTTGCAAGCCTCACCTCCGGTACGATTTGTAATCAAACTGCACATGAGCAATCGTTAAATATCTACAAACTGGATAATGATAACCATGTGATGTCTCTGTTTTTCGACCTCACTGCTGCATTCGATACTTAACCTTAAATTTATTATTATTAAATTAGTTAGTTTACTGGTTATGAATGGTTGCATAGCCAGTAAACTAACTAATATGGACATTAAAAGAGTTACTTTTGATTGGGTTATGTCGTATCTCACCAATACATCACTGGGAGTAAAAATTGACCGTAACTTTTCGAGTGAGCATCTAACAGATCTTGGAGTTTCACAAGGATCAGTGATAGGCCCCCTTATAATCATGCTGTTCGTGAACGACCTTCCCCTAACAATAACTAAGGCTAAACTTGTTATGTTCGCTGACAATACGTTTACAGCAATCTCAGCCCCAACGATTAATAAACTTCAGATTTCGGCAACGGCTGTGTGTAATTATTTTAAAAACTGGTGCGATAAAAACATGTTGATACTGAATATGGTCTAGAGAGAGTGCGTATACTTCTTCAAGAGGAAAAAACCGAAACCTCTTCAACTAAACATCGCTATCAACAGCAAAATTATCTGTTTCACTAACAAAGTGAAGTTCCTAGGTTCTATACTTGACGAAAACTAGAAATGGGACCACCAAGTCAACAACGTAAAATTAGTAAAGCTTACTACGCTATGCGTCAATTAAAAAGTGTGTTAAATATTAAAGCTCTCCTGAATGTCTATTATGGCCTTGCTTACGCTCATATGTCCCTAAATACTGTAATTTGGGGGCAGGCAACTAATGTACATAGTGTTTTCATTCTACAAGAGAGACTGGTTAGATTAATCTTCAATATTAATTCTAGCTACATATGTAAAGCGTATTTTGTAAAACAAAGAATCTTAACTTTGTATATATATGCGGCAAAATCTAATTAAATTTGAAAGAAACGCTGGTATTCAGAAACATCAAACCAGAGAGGGTAGATGTTTACGTATTGGGAGGTACCGCACGACCATGCATGAAAAATTTCCCGTACATGCGGGTAAAATAATTTACAATAAGCTAACAAATGTCATCAAGAAAGCTAGATCATGCAGCTTATTTAAGTCCAGATTAAATAACTACCTCTCTGAAAAGGCTCTCTATAGCTTAAAGGAATTAGATTAATGTAATATATCTACTTAAACAGTTTGTACTGTTTGATATCAAATTTTAATTGTATATAGTACTACTTGCGTCACCATACTGCATGTATTTGTTATTTATGTGTCACTATGTAATCATGCATTGTATTGACTTCTCACATCTGTATATATTAGCAGCTACGTGAATAAAGTTATCTTTTCTTATCTTATCGCTGCTGAGTAGAAGACCTCAGAAAATGATCACTTTAAAGTAATTAGGTTCGATTTATGACAGTCAATCAGCACCCAAAACTATGCAACTGTTATTCTAGCTTGATAATAAAAGTACTTCTCAGCAACGTATTTGCCCGTGAACTTAAGAACGTAAAAGGGTGAATCCCAAGTGATTACACACAATATAACTGCAGGCGAGATGATGCAAATTGGACGTTATAAACTCGAATTTTCTAAACGCAATACGTTAAGCCTCCAAGGTTTCGCACTGATGTAACTGATTACAATTACTTAACAAGTTATTTGTCGAGTCCTCGAAGCGATGGCTCGGGCACCTGCAGATCCCCTGTAAGGACAAACGGTTGCCTTGATATCGCCTGACTAATTGCCGGGAAAGCTGCATGGGCAGAATACCTCTACCAGAATATCTGGGTAGCACGTGGTGCATTGTATAACCAGAACCTCACAGAAATCTTCGATGACACACAGGGGCGGACTATGAGTTTTCTACTTAGGTTTCCGCTAAAAAATAACAGAGGTCTGCCACGTGCATAAGCCTTAATATCGTGTATGTCTTGCCCAGCCGCACCTGGTATTGGGTTAAAGACGCTACACAACATTCTGGATTTCCTCAACGGTAATACAAATAGCGAAACACCTCCTGGGGGACTCGCTCCTCAACGTAGCATAACAGTGTGGACCGTTTCCAGATTGTAAGAGCGGAAAAATAGTCCCAAAACTTTCCACATGGCTGCTATGGATGCATGCTAAACCGAAAGTACCTCGAAAAGACAAAAGAACGTGGCGAGTCATCTATCCCACTCATACCTTTCACAAACGTTTGAAAACCTATTAAGTGACTCTACAATTGCACTAAAATGGTTTCCAGTTTATAGCAATATATAAGGTAAGATATTGTAAATATAATTTAAAACAGCTGATAGGTGTGGGAAGAAGTATGAGGATGACCAATACTTCCCCTTGTTCTTTTTTCAAGCCATGACCATTGTTACGAAACTGCATTCCATTCCATATCAGCTTACAGTGTATTATGTCCCACAAATCTTTATTGCAGTCTAGGATTTTAGTTTTACATCTTATGCTAGTATTTTTCTTATTTTCTTTTTTTTTATTTTTATTTATTTATTTATTTCGTACTCAGCCAACAGACGTTAGGCCAATTATAGGGGTCGCTGTACAGTTATGGGGACTTCCAACTCAACTAACGACTGTCATGATGCTATTATGACATCCGGGACCAACTATTTCCGTGGCAGCCGTACCACGAGGCGCCGAGAGAAGCAGCCGTGGAACTCCCATCCAAGTTCTGACCAGCAAGAGCGTTGATTAACTCTACTGATCGAACGTGGACGCTTGTTCTAGCTACACCACCCCGGACCCTTAGTTGAGAAGGATGTGAAACATTTGTCTTTCCATTGCTAGCTGGGTTTTAATCACCCGCCCATATTCTTTTGTATCAATGTTTACGCTTATGCTCGTATGGCATTGCGAGTAATAGATACTGGTCAAAGATCTATATATTGTAAAAATCGCTTATTATTATAAGTTTTTCTAATGTGGCTCACCTAAGAATTATTCTGCTGTCGATTTCAGCCTCTCGATTTTCTCTACATGGCTTTATAACTTGTTTTAGGTATATGTGCAGCTTGTTTTAGAATATCGTTTATTATTTTAATTTTCCTTATTATTTTTTTCATTTTGAACCATATTTTCTTTAATGATTTTTAGTTCTACTTCATCTTCGGTAATTAACAGTATGTCATCTGCTTATTTAATGTATGCCACACTAGCGTCTATCACTAGTGACGTGGTGTACAGATTGTCTGCAGCTACCAGGTACACAGGGTAACTAGATACAGAGACGGTCAGACTATCAGACAAACAAACCTTCTCTGTACTTAGTACCTGCAGTCAATCTGTATATTCCTTGTTACCACATCAAAAGTCGGCTCTACCGATTACGTTCTTAAATTGATTTGTTTTACCATTTTGTGCCCCTTCCACAGTTCTACCAACTACTGGAAACCCCCAATCAATTATCAGCGATGTTAAAAGGGTATAATAACATTGAATATTTTATTAGAACAATTACTATTTTTGTCGCTGGGTGTCCGTCTATATGGAATTGGACAGCGGAACGAACGGTTAGAACCATACCAGCTGGTATTAGTCAAACACCTTTCAGATGTTGCTTCTTCTTCTTCTTATTTCTTTCATATTTGGATGATCCATATTGATAGGCGCATTGCCTGTTTATTTCGTTAAGCCTCCCCTGACGTTGAGGTCCAACATTCTTTCCAACGTTTTGGGGGTCTACTTGGAGTTCTTTTCCCCGTAGGCTTATTGAATTTGGCGTTTTTTACCAGTCTGTTGTCCTCCATTCTATCTACTCGTATGTGCTTGCTCCAGTATTTTTTTCTTTGTTTAGTCCATTTGCCTACATCCGGGATTCCGTATCTGTCTCTGAGTTCTTCACCTCTAATTCTATCATAGAGTGTCTTTCCATGAATGCTTCTTATTATTTTCATCTCTACTGTTCGCATCATCTGTGTTGTTTTGAAGTTATCTGGTTTAGTTTCTGCTGCGTATGTTAGGATTGGTCTGACAGCAGTTTTATATATTCTTGTCTTGCTTTCCGTGTTAAGATACTTATTTTTCCAAACGATGCTTCTTAGGCATCCTGATATAAGCGAAGTCTTTATGGCTTGTTGCTTTACTTCCTGTTGTAAATTTCCGTCGCTTGTTATTGTTGCGCCGAGGCAGTTAAATTGCTTGACCTGTTCGATGGTTCTGCCATCAATCTCCAGTTTACATCTTCTTATTTCCATTGATGCAACTACGCTTTTAGTTTTGTCCCCTGTGGTGTGGGGGTTAGAATACAACCACGGTACGTCCTGTCTGTCGTAGAAGGCGACTAAAAGGACTAGAGGAGAAAACCTAGATAAAAAATCTCCCCTGTAAGCCGGGCCAGCAACCTTTTACAGGGGGGAAATATAATATATGCTCACAGAACCAATAGACAAGCCTCAGATTTTGCTATTGATGAAATTCTCACTATTATGAATAACGTCTTATGTCACCATGTAAAAAGACTTTACACTTGGAAAAGCCCAAGGCCAAATAACTAGACTAAATTTTGACAATCAAGAACATTGATAGAAGGCGTCTTTCAAAATAGTCAGAAACTGCCGTGGGGCGATTTGTTAGTCTGATAATCATTTCTTAGTGGGTAGGGTTCATGTTAAGCTGAAATTACATCCACTTGATCAATAAAACTAACCATGGACATTGACATAAATGACTTGGATATTCTGAGGTAAGAAAACACAAATTGCACTGAAACATAACAAAGCTGTTGAACGAGATCAAATCATAGCCTAGATTCTTTAAGCTGCAAGTGAAACATGGATTTAGATTATGCATTATCTCTGTCTAACAGAATTTGGCATACTCGAGCCTGGCCGCTAGACTGGACAAAATATTCAATTATGACTACCCACAAAAAAGACTATACTACCAAGAGCTATATCTACTGTACCATAATTCTAATTTCACATGCAAGCAAAGTAATGCTAAACATTCTTGCTGAAAGGGTGAATGCATACGTCCAACTTCAAATGGCAGTCGAATCAGCAGGGTTTGGTAGAGGAAACAAATTTTATATATCAGACAAATAATAGATAAAACTAACGAATTTAGTACTCTATATTGGTTATATAGACTACCGTAAGGCTTTTAATAAAGTAACCAGCCTATACTCAAATACGAAAGAGTAGGCTCCTCGAACTTTCAACATCAGTGTGGTGTTCGCCATGGATACATATTTTCGCCTCAGCGGCGATAGTATCGTGAGATGAACCTTTCCTGCGAAAAGGAATTCTATGCAATGGTCGTAAAATTAAGAACTTATGGATTGCAGGTAAAATGATCTAGTGGGGTTCGTAACGCTTGTGGAAACCGAAAGCAAAAGAGTTGCTTAAAAGAATAGGACGATTTGAAGTTGTCAATGAGTATGTTTATCTGGGTTTCTTGCGAAGCAATGTAGGGTCTGTGGAAGACCATCTCAAAGTTGCGATGAGAAGACTAACAACGATTTGGTGTGAAAGACACGTGTTTATCAAAAAACGATTACTTGGTTTTTCCGCTGTTAACGTATGCCTCGGAGTCCTGGTCAATGAAGCAGAGCAAAAGGCGAAACGATGCAACGAAGATGTACTGGTGGCGCAAACTTCATATTTGTCAAAAACTCTCTGCGCCCATCTAGAGTCCTATGCTTAGAATTTTTAAACATCTTCTGAGACGCAAAGAAGATATGGAGAAACTCATAATACAGGGAAAAGTAGAAGGTATGAGACTTAGAACTCGTCAACCCAGCAGACTGATAAGTTAATTCAAGTAAAGAAGAAACCATTCCACAAGCTAGTAAACGAGGCACGAGACAGAGAAGCTTAGAGAAGAACTATAGGCACCTACGCAACGATGACCGCCACATTCCCACTGGGGAATCAAGATTAACAAGAGAGTGTCGTATATCTTGACCTACTCTGCACCTTCATAGCCCCTCGTCTATTGCCCAGTGTTCGAGGGAAAGTAAAATTTTCACTGTCAATAAAGTATCACATGTGCTGATATCTTTTTGAAAATTTGTCTGTTTTCGATATTGATATTAATGAAATTTACTATATAATCTCCTTTCTTCTAGAATATTACCGTTATTGCTTACTTACATGTTTTCGGTAGTTCTTCTCCATTCAAACATTTATTCAGAAAACGGAATGTTAAGATGTCAATTATCTCTTTTCCTCCTTCTAGTATCATGTAATTGGTAATGTTGCCATTCCCGGAGGTTTTCTTAGTTTTGCAGGTTACTTTCAAAGCCTTGTCTATACGTTTCTGGCATCTCTTTTCAATTTAATACATGTAATAGCTTGCTTCTCATGCATTTTCATTCTTCTGCTGATCTCTTTTCGCGCTTTCATTTCTTTACTGCACTTATTTCTTTGTGCTTTTCCTATTGATATTTTAATTATTTCGTCTTATCTTCTTTACCTAGTTTCCTTTCTTTACACTTTCCTTAATAGGTTTTATAATTTGTTTATTCGATACTCTTGCTGTATGGAGTGCATTTCCTGGTTTTTTTATTAGTTGCTTTCAACTATTAAGCTTATCGTTCAGTTCTATTCTAACTCGAACTTGCATTTGACCACTTCCCACAGTAACGTCTTTAACCATTTGCCTTGTTATGCTATAATCAATTTTTGGTAGTTACTTTGTTCCATTCAGAAAATGTGCGGCCAATTGTTTTTTTTTTTCACTGCAGACTTTTTTATTAGCACCGCCATCCTGGATTTTTGAAATGGCATGGGTACTTGTTTTTTTCCAAGTCTGTGTAATTAATTACCTTTACGAATTTAAAAAAAGATCGAAGTGGTGAGTTGGAAATTTTCTCAGTAAAATGCACAAAGATAATTTAACATAAATACAGGAATTCATTGCTAATTATTATTTGTGCAGATATGAACCAAGTTGACTGTTTGGAAATAATAAACAAAAAACAATTTCGACTTTTCTAACAATTACAGACTTGTGACAACAGTAAATTGTGAAATTTTCTTTATTAATATAAAAGTTATTATTACAAAATTCCGTTTGTATTTTCCAGGGAGGAAAAAACTAAAATGTTAGTAATTTATGGCGAGTGATGCAAAAGCAGCACGAGGTTTCGCAGAGCAACTTCCTGGGCATAATGCATCTACACCAACAATTTTTAAGAGAAATTTGCAAACTTTAAGGAATAGTGGACATTTGGAGAAGTAATGCCAGATATTGGAAAAGAGAAGTGCAATTCATGAAAATATAAAAATTAAAATACTAGCATTCATTGAAAATAATCACCACGTAAGTAGCAGAGAATAGGCTAGATACAGTGGCATTATTCAGAGGTCCGTATTAAAAATTAATTAAAATACAGAAGCTTTACCCCTACCAAATTGCTTTATACCCCAAGAACTCTATCGAGAAAATTGCCAAAATGGAAGTGTAGTCTGCCAATGGGATCAGCAAAAAAGTCGGGAGGAGAAATCTGTTCAAATATGTACCTTCTACGAATGAGTGTTGTTACGGAAAAAAGCGTCGTATTGGAGTTCGAGTCATTTGGGGTAATTTTTGAATGGTTCGCGCAGTCGTTCTGACTTAGTCCGCCTTTATCGCGCCGAGCGTGCTTCCATTTCTTCAAAATTCGTTGGAGATTTCTAGCGCACTTTTTTACCTTCTGTTCATCCCGATTTCGACCTTTACGGCTAAATTGCACGTGGTCACTTTAGCATGGTTGCTTATATTTTCGAATGGGCTTAACGTCTCGGGGTTTTCTAGCTTTTTTCGATCCTGTTCGTACCAGCCATGTTTCTGTTTTCGATCCTGTTTTTATGATCACCGAGCTGCTTCGTTTAGTACCGATCATGTGAGGTGTGTGTGCTGTTTGATTCAGTCATATTCTAATCCCTTGTCGTACACGTTCTGTCATCCCAGTTTGACGTCTCCGTAAGCTGTCGCTTGTTCCGTTCGCGAGGCGGCCTTGACCTTATATGTTTGGCATGACTTTTGCATAGATATATTTCGTCTAGGAGGAGTTAGCTCTTTGCTGCTGTCTGCCCAGGAGGTAGTAATTCGTAGAAGTTCTGTATTACACGTAGCTTTGGCTTTGATTGTATTATCGAAACCCCTCAGGGTTCCCCGGGTTTCACTTTGTTATTGTGTAATTATTTAACTTTGTTGTTGTGCGTTGTGCTGCGTCTTCGCTGAACGCCCTTCAGACCTCATCGAAGTCAAACTTGCTTTAGTAATGTCATTCACTGTTAAACTTTTATAATTTATATAGTTAGTTCTTTTAACGTAATTATTATTGCATTTAAGTGTTATATATTTAGAACTTTCCATCCATGTGCCATATTATTGACGATTATACAACTTTTCTTCATTATTTAGCTAGCTGGTCCCTCAAATGTGCCCATGTAGTCACGATGGTTTAATTTTGACTTTAAATTTGATAACGTTATACGTTCAAACATACAAAACATGTCAATAATAATAATATGCATCATTGGTTCATCGACAATCTTTATTGGATGCGTCAGAATCCCAAACAAAGGTACTGATTTGTGAACGCGTGGAGAGGTACAAGTGACAATAACCTTATCGGCCCCATCTTTTTCCGTGGAATTCTGAATGGAGAAACCTACGCCAACTTTTTGAAAAACACCCTGCCCGATCAATTAGAGAATGTTCCTTTGGATCTGTGAGCTCGTATGTTGTGTTCACTATGACGGAACTTCGCCACATAACAGTGCTCTAAGAAGAGAACAGATTTTATCCAACTTATTGGATAGTATGGAATGGACTCAGGGGCGGATGAGGTCATGTAAACCGACCCGAGAAGCTATCAGTCTTCGGCTCACGGCTCACGCTTGCTTCAGATTTGTCAAAATTCAATGCCGTTTTCTGGAAGATTTCTATTTCCCTTAATTTATTCAAAAGAGGTCAGGTATAGTAACGATATGCCACTACAGAAATTCCTGTCCCTCGAAAATTTATTGGAGGCGAGCTGCCTTGCGTCCCTCTTCAGCCAAGAGCGGGAATTAGAGGATAGGTGAAAGAAAGGAGGGGTGGAGAATGGAACAGCGGCCATGAAAGGTAGAGAAGTACTGTATCTGCATTCGCCACAGAAAAGGCACCTTGTTGACTCAGGAAAAACCACCTAAAAACCTGAATCAAAGCAGACGGCCACGGGAATCGAACCCGCTACTTCCCGAATGCTAAGCAGACGTGGTAACCACTAGTCTATAGAGCTCGGTACGCAGGACATCTGATGCCTTTGAATTTATAAATGGCACCAACAAGACCGCAAGAGTGGCCAGTTTTATTTGACAAACGTATCCAGACGTGTTTGAATGTTTAAAAGAAATTGAACGCCACTTTGAGCATTTCCTACATTAATTTTTCAGCGCTCTGTTAATTTAATTATTTCTACTGTTTATTTTCCTATAATTTTGTATATTTAATATTTTGTTATCTAGTTGTTAATTTATTTATATTTTCAATTAAATGAGTAAATTGATGGTTGTTTTCTTCTCTAGTGATATGTTTTATCGGACTTTTTTCACCGTCCCGAAACGTCATGTGATATACAGCCTAGACAGTGGAAAAAGTCCGATAAAACATATCATAATAGACCCCTGCTAAAAAATGACATTCACAGAACTTCTTCTCTAGTGTTTTATTTTGTTAAAAAGATACGTAAATAGTATTCTTGGTTCGTTTTAAGTATTTAATATTTTTCTCTAATTTGTATAAGAACAAGTTTCTGCGTTGGTGGCGATAGCTTTAGCTCGAATTCCGATTTCAACGTTTCAATTCTATATTTGTTTAAGTCATTCACAAAGAGAATTACACAGGGAATTCGAATTCACACAAAAAGTACCAGTGCCATTTTAAAAAATCCATAAAACAGTGTACCACGAAAAAACAATTGACTGCACAGAAGTGTAGAGCAGTGGGTCCGATTTCCTATCTTCTTAGTACATTTGTCTAAAAGATGAAGAAAGTATAGTAATCCCAAAACACTCACCTTCCGAGATTTCTTCAGATCTTCACGTTCCAGGGTCCCTAGTTGACGAAAAACATGTTTTTCAACTTCGTCTGTCTATCTGTCGGCCGGCTTGTTGCCAGTATAACTCAAAAACTATGTGTTGGAGGAAGAGGAATTTTGTATGCGGATTAGATATCTTTCTGACATAAAACCGAGAAACTTTCGGTAAAACATATACAGGGTGAGCATCTTCAAAAAATAAAATTATTTTTGCTTTATCTCATGAACTCTTACTTAAATAAAAGTAACCTTTTGTACATAGCTCAGGTTTTTGTCCTTGACAAAAAATGGTATATTTTGGATCCAACGTATACAAGGTGAGCACCTTAAAAAATTTAACTTTGTTTATTTTTGCTCTAACTGAGAAATAGGTAAAAGTAATAATTTGCTTATAGCTCAGGCTATACCCTTGAAGAAAATGGGATGCAACGGATACCGGATAAATGGTGTAAAAGAGACTAAAAGGTGCAACAATAAGTGAGTTGTAATTATTCCAGCCGGATCACAGATATGCGGGGGGTCTTGCGTGGCCGCATGCGGCAAACGAGCGGATTGCTGGCGGGATACCTCTTCTTGTAATGCTTCTTCTATCGGAGTTCAGCGATCAATAGTGTCATCTGTACTTTGTTCACCGCAGTTCGAAACAAAGAAACACTACTTTTTCCGCACCAGTTCTTCAAGTTCTTCATCCATGAAGTCCTCCTTCATCCCACACTTCCCGTTCCTCTTATTTTACCTTGCATAATTTCTTGCAAAATTTTGTATCGTTCATGTTGCATCAAGTGTTCCAGGTATCCTAATTTCCTTTTTTTGTTAGTAAGTTCTATATCCATATCCTTGTTCAATCCTCGAAGGACTTCTTCATTTCGCACTCTGTCTGTCCACGGTATTTTTAGTATTCTACAGTAAATTCACATTTAAAAAGCATTTAGTTTTTAATTTCGGCTTTATCAACTGTCCAGCATTCTGCACCATACAAGAACGTAGAAAATATGTAGCATTGTACAAGGCGAATTCTTAGATCTAGGTTCAAGTTTTTATTGCATACAATTTTATCATATTTATAAATGCTTACCGTGATTGTTCGATTCTACGTCTCATCTCTGTCATGTACATATATTGATCATCGAGTATGCAGTCTAAGCATTTAATCGATCTCGTATTTTGTAATACTTCGTTATTTATTCTTAAGTCAGGATTATTTACATGTTGTTTTGTGATAACCATAGTTCTTGTTTTCTTGTTTTCTTTTTGTTTATAGTTAAGTCATATTCGTCACTTTATATCATCTCTTTCTTCTGTCGGTAGTACCGTGTTATCCGCGTATCTTAGATTATTAATTCTTCTTCCTCCGATCATGACTTCCTTATCACATTGTTTTAGCGCCTCTTTAAATATTGTTTCAGAGTATAGATTAAAGAAGAACGGTGACAATACGCAACCCTGGCGGACACCTTTGACTATGCCAAACTCCACTCATGACTGCTCTTCTATTTTAATCTTTAAGTTTTTTTTTCAATACAGATTTCTGATTAGTTTAATATCTCTGTTGTCTAAGATTAAATCGCGGGCCACTGTCAAGCGTTAAAAATGTATTCGCTTGCGCTGAAGTTCAAATCCTACCGCCTGTAATGTTCTTTTTATTTGAAAATTGATGTAATTCACTTTACCAAATGTTTTCTTTTATTGTTTCAGTATTATTAGGGACGTTAAGGTGTTGTTACTCCAAGTTTCCTTTGATTTTTTAAATTGTTTAGCGTTATAACGTCGACTTGTGGGGGAAGTTCTGAGTAAATTCCTTGCTATAGTTAATGGTATTATTATATGCAAATATCGCTAGTATTGCTTCACCTTGTATAGTTTGCAAGTTACTTATATTTAAAAGTAAATATGTTTATTGTCTATACTAACCCATGCCACAAGTGCTTGATTCTGAAAGATCAAGCCAATATTTTATCGTCTTGGTACCTATAGATATCTTTAAATTATGCAAGTATTTTCCTCTTTTTTTTATTCATAATAAATCAGATCAACAATACATATTGTTATACATGGTTGAGTTGTAAATATAGAATTAACATAACAATAGTAAACGTAACTTAGAGGCAAAATTTGACGCCCGTCGCTAATTAATTATTCTAATTATTGAGGTTCATTAGTTTATCTTGCGGTAGTTTTCTTCTGATGTTGCGCTGCACTAGGGCATAGATTTATGTAGTCGAAGGGCACTTTTTTGGATGAACTGCTCAATAGTTGTTATTTGTAGCTCCGTATGTATCTGCTGGTTACTAATGAACCAGGGGGCATTCATTGCAATGGGAAGCACTTTATTTTGAAAAACCTGTATTTTTCTTATGTTGGTAGCAGAAGTGGCACTCCATACTGGGCATGCATAAGTAATTAGAGATCTTAAAAGAACGGTGTATAGAAGAATTGCGCAGTTGGTCCGAAGAGGTGTTTTCCTATTTAGTAAGGGGTGTAGTACAGCTAGTCGAGTATATCCTTCGTTAAGCTTTTTGTTGATGTGTGTACTCCACGTTAATCTGGTGTCAAAGTGTAAACCAAGGTACTTAACGCTTGTGTTTTTGTCCATCCATGGGATTTCAGAACCGTTCACTTTGATGCGTTTTAGTATGAAAATGTTGTTGCTACATTTCGAGGAGTTAATTATTATTCCCCATTTTTTTAACCATTTAGTTAGAATGTTCATTGAGCGTTGAAGACGTTCCACAATTTCTGTGATACTAACACTTTGTATGTTCAACGCAGTATCATCTGCATATGTAGCTAGTTCACCAATGATTTGTTGAGGTAAATCATGTATGAAAATATTAAAAAGGGTAGGACCAAGTGTACTCCCTTGGGGAACCCCTGCGTGGAGACTTTTAGTAGAGGAAATATTGTCATTTATTTTAACCGCAAAAGTTCTGTTTCCCAAAAAGGAGAATAAAATGGCCTCGATGTAATTTGAAATATTTATGTGTAATAACTTCTACTTTAATCCGTCAGTCCACACCTTGTCAAAGGCTTTAGTTATGTCTAGGAAAGCTATGGTAGTTAATTGTTTCTGCTCATAACCCCGTTCGATAATTTCAGAGATCCTTTGTAATTGGTGGATGGTGGGGTGGTTCTTTCTGAACCCAAATTGTGTTGGAGGAAAGATATTGTTAAAATCTAACGACATATTAAGCCTATGACTAATTGTTTTCTCCAGTGGCTTTGAAGTTGTAGGAAGCAGACTGATCGGACGATAGTTATTGTGGTCTTTTGCATTCTTCCCTTGTTTGGGTGATTGACCAGTTCTCTTCGAATTCGATGGGAGTGGTATACTTATGAGTGTGGTCATCTATTTCTCTAGAATTAGTTATGGGACAAGGATTCACAGTTAAGCAGTTAAGACTTTATTCAAATGTTTTCCAATTAACTAGTCCATTAATTAGCCGAGGTTGAGAAAGGACTTTAATGCCTTATCATTTAGTTCAATTATTATTGGAAGGTGATCAGAATCCATTTCATTGATGACTGCTTGATGAATTGTACTAGAAAAGTGTTTTGCAAGTATTATATCTAAGACGTCCGCCGATGGTCAGAGCGAAAGGGTAATAGGTGTATTCTGTTGGGGCCAGTATCTGTAATTGGTGGTTGGTAGCAATGTTGTTGGACACCGCTTGGGTTGTTTGTCCGGCAGTCCCAGAGTGTATTTTTGCTATACTATAGATCACCTATTATTAAGGTGGGTATTTGATCGTTTATAAAGTCAGATTAACTTTTTTTTTTTGGCTGCTTGTATGCTGTGATTATTGTAAGAGTGCAGGAATTATCCAGAATTACACTAATTGAAACCCTCTCAATACTATTGCAAGGAGGATGATTTAGTGTGGTAAATTGGAATTTCTTTTTAATTAATATAGCCACTCCCCCCAGGTGTGTTGGGCTGGTCTGTCGTAGCGTATTATGTGGTATCCACTAATTTTAAGCATCTCACCGTCACTGAGGTGAGTTTCTGTGATACAGGCAATATCAACCCCGTATCTTGCCAGGAAAGATATGAGGAGTGAGCCTTGGTTTTTTACCCCATTAGAGTTAAAGTTTAGAATTGTGAGGTCTTGAAGTATATTGGGAGTGCTACTTGACATTGAAAGGTTACGGATAATATTTTTAATGATGTAGGATTTGACTTGTTAAATAATTGGGGTTACTAGTTGTTTGATTTTTCTCTAATGATATTGACTTGTTTCACGTAAGGGCACGTGTAGGGCTCAACATAATTTCAACAAAAAAGCTCAAGGTTGATTTGCTAGCCGCAGTAATTTGTCTCGCAATTTATCTGATAAGTAATTAGGAATTTGTATTCGGTCGTTGTAAGGATCTAAAGCCACGTCACTTCATCGGCTTTAATTTTGATTGATCTTATGAACAAAATTAGTTGTAACAAGTCCAACGAATATGGGCTGGTAGAGCCGCAGGGTTCGAACTTGCGATATTTTGCGGCTCAAATAAGCTGTAATTAAAAACGTTATGTTAATTAGGAGCCGTGCGTGACCGTTGTGCGGAAAATGACAACCGTCAAATCCAATCTATTTTTATAATGATCAATTGTAGCAGCGTATTATTCCGCGGGCGGCGTTAAATAAATTTGAGCCCGCGAAATAAAAATATAACTTGTTTAGGCGGCTGAATAAACCTTCGTTTTTCTCAATCCCTGATCAGCGGATTAAATTAATTTAACAAACACGGCAATTGACAAGGTACGAGCGCCCTAATTACGAGCACAATGTGATCCCCAAGATCCTCGTCAAAGGCACCAAAACCGTACCAAAGCATTCGAGGCAGTCTCACAAGATATCCGAGCAACCGCAAGCCTTCCGAACACACACTAACAATATTAATATGGCCGAGAGGGTTGCCCTTCCTCTTAATTTGGACTCTTCAACCCGGAAGATTATAGAATCCGAATGGCGAGACGAATTTTTGGCGAGGACGGAGGTGACACTTCCCGATCCGGCGCAGATTTTTAAAAATTCAGTGCTGCTAACACGACGCCCTCTCGCAGGGCCCCATAAATTTTAAGATGCAAATGTAAAGTATAAAAAAGATACACTGCTCTGTGTTCATGGCACTATTGATCCCAAAATGCCCTTAGCATGAGAAAATACGACCCTGAACTCCCCGAGAGGCAACTTGGCGGCCTTAATTCGCAACAGTTATTTTCTTAATTTTAGTGAAGTCGAAGTTCGCGTTAAAATTTCCGCAAACTTTACTCAATTTTCCTGCAGGAATTGGCGTTTGATGTCGGGATCAGTGTGACACCGCCTTAAAAAGGCCTATGACTATACACGCGTTCAAATTGATTGATTGATTGCTTTGTTTACGTCCACTTCATACAAATTGATGCGTGAGGACGTAACTTTCCCAAATTTATTTCGATTTTCTTTGATGTTAGATATATAAGGCCGGAGCGCAGCATAGTCGCACGTGTTGTTTCGGCAGTTTATTGTACGTAACATAAAATTTTTATTAGGAATGAGGGTTGTTTATGGGAAAATAAAAGCAATATCAAGAGGACGTCCACATATTTGGAATCTCTTTTGCCTTTCTCCATTAACCCGCAGACCAGACCTTATCCTACTCAAACCGTAAATAATATTAACATTAATGTGACTTCAATAATTCAAAAGCCTTTACCTCCATTGTAAAAAAGTAGAACAAAAAAGGGACGATGTATATATATATATAGATATACTATAACTGGGTAGGAACCAATCAAATAATAAAATATAATGTTATGAAGAAAACAAAAGGACTAACTAATATTCTAACCGTAGAAAATTAGGTGGGTCGTAAATAATACTTTTTTCTAAAATGCAACACCATTATCATTTTTAAAAATCTGTATTTTCTCAGCTACCAAGGAATGACAGTTAATGTGTTTTTCATAGCGTTTACATTCATTCTTGTAATACGCCTCTTCAGGTTCTTTCCGTCGTTTTCTATAATTTGGTGTTTGCACCCATTTGTACCCCGCATGCATTCGGCTTAGCTTCGCAGCTTTTTCTACTAAGTCAGTCACTTTTCTCGTTTCTTTAATCTAAGCAGTAGTTCTTCTGTATTGCAAAGTTTATTGAAGCATTCATTATTTATTCCTAGGCATGCTGTGTTTATATTTTTTCGTCAGTGTTCCCGTAGCATACCACTGGTAGTAAGCACATGTTAAATACCTCAGCCTTCAATGCTATTAGGTGTCCGTTTGGAAATTGACGTTGCGACTGTTTTATTCACATGTTAAAGGAGGTCATTCAACTCGTTTCGCACCATGTTCATACAGAGAGCCGTTCTTCAGTGAGCCAGCGGTAATCGAACAGAAAGCTTTTGCTTATGTGAGTGCAATTGTTCCGTGAATGTAGCTGCTTGCGAAGCCCTTACAGTTCCAATTTTCAAATTACGACGACTATCAAATATATCTTTCGTATCCCCCGCTCATTTTGTCATACTGCGTGTAGAACAACGTCAATTTAATCGTCGCCGCTTTAATTTCATCGAATCCCAGTTATCTACCACGATTCCGCCATCGACAATCGATTGACAATCTTTTGGCCGCTAGTGGGGCATTAGTGCCACCAAAGACTTTCTCTCACAGCCCAGTGACCAAGACTGCATATTTTGTCGTCGATTGAATTACTGCGTAACTTAAGTTGAATATTGCATGTGTAATTTGCCGGAATTTTTGTATTTATTATACTTCTAGGGATTTTCCGCATGCCTGAATTACCGCCAATTTTATATGTGTTTATAAGTAAGTAATGCAGCTGAAAAATAAATTTTGGGGTATAGCTACGAAAGAAATGCAGTAACGTATTAAGCGCAGTGCACCCGTTTAACAGTATTGCTTTTCCCTGTTTGCTTATCGCGTGACTTGACGTTACGAGCAGGTAGAATTCTTAAAGATTGTTTGCTACCATTATTGCAGTTCTAGCCGTCCGTTGGTGCACGCATAAATGTTATCTTTTCATAGTTTACTGTATAATTTGCGTTTGTAAAGCGAAGTGTACTTGCTCGTATTCTTGCAATAGAATACGCTTTCAGAGAATATGAAACAAGGTAGGTCCTAATCTTGGAGCTAAGCACGCGCATTTTCCATCACAGAGAAAAACATTCTACTGGTAGCAATTTCTCCATTACATCACCATCAGACATACACCAGGTGACAACATAAATTTGTTTCCGTATCTTCACAGGTGCCATTGCTTCAACTACCCCCACGCTGAGCTACTAGACCCCTTTAGCATTGTTACCTGGCGTAAACGGCGTTTTCCTTGTAACAGAGGATGTTTTTGCTTGTAAATATGCTGCTGAGTTTTCTATTCGTCCTATTCTTCTTATTCCTATCATTTGACTCTCGCTACTCAACATAATATTTTTCCTAAGTAGAATTATTTTTCCACTGCGTCCATTTTTCTTTCTACCTGTCTATTGCATTCTTCTTATTATTTTTGTCTAGATTTATTTTAAATCCTATTCTATTTATTCATTAAGTTTAAAATTTGTTGTAATTTTTGTCGCAGGTTGGCCTTTAAAACTGTGTCATATACATGATTTAGGTGTTTTCTATTGGTATCAATTCGCTTTTCTGATCATTCCAATTTCTTAAGTAGATCTTCCAAAGTGAATATAAGCTATTTGGATGATAAGCTATTTTCATGTCTTCGAGGTAGAAGATTGGTCTTTACAATGGAGTTGATATATTGTTGCTCCCCTATCCTATATCTCCTAGCTGTGCTCATTCAATGGCCCAAGTGTTGCCCCAACCAAAGAGTTTCAAATTGTTCAGTAGGTTGATAGTTACGTATATCTGGCTTCTTGGTTAAGTGATTAGTATTGATTTTAGTTAAGACCGTGTACATATGTGGCAAATGGGTTATTTGTTTGTTATTTTTTAGTAGTAGCGTTTCCTTTCTTAAATATTAATGATATTTTAGAGTTGTTCTATGCTTTTGGAATCTTGCTTTGCTGAAGGCAGTCGTCAATCAGTTATAATAGTTCTTACATATTCTCTCTTTATGGCTTTTATGTTCTTCACATCTTTTACAGCTATTCCCATTTCTTCTATGTTGGTTTCTGGTAGTTCCTGACACATTATATTTTTATGTCTGGTCTTGTATTATTCAATGTGATCTACACTGACGCAGAGGGGCAAAGCATACTACCAATTTATAAAAAGGGTGACAAGATGCAATTTAATAATCACAATGTCGTAGCTTTATTACAAGTGCAAAATTCTGGCAACAGATTGGCAACATATCAACACAAAGCCCTCGGAGGCTATCAACAGTGTTTTAGAAGTAATGGAACAAATTTTCACGATAACGCATATACCATCAAGGAGTTATTAATAAAATCTACCAGAAAACTATAAGAGAACCTATGACACCGTTACGAGGAAAGCTATATGGAGTTATGTCACTTCAGATCTTGACAAAACTAATAACATTAGTGAAAGTGCTATTGGAAAATGCAAAGTGCAATGTTATGGCGAAAGGAAAACTCTTCCAAAATTGTTAGGCAAACCCTGTCTCCATTTTCTCTCTCTATTTTAATTTTGTTACGGAAGTGAGGCCACTAAAAATACCATGTTAGTTCTTATGTAGATCATATTACAATATTAAAGCAATCACAATAGAAATTGGCAGAATTTTCCCTATGACTATACCAAGCTGCAGAAGAAGACAGTGTGATAGGCAAAGAGATAAGGATAACAGAAGGTAAGTTTGCAAAAACCTTTGAACATTTGGGCCCACCTTCACCAAACAAAATGTCAAAAGAAGTAGGAGAGGAAAGGGTAGTGTCGATAGAAAGAATAATTAAGGAAACACGTGCGGTGCTCGGGGAATACAGCGTAGTGACTTGTGTCAAAAGGACACAGTTAATGTGGCTAGAATTCCTTCTGAGAATGTCAGAGGAAGAAGTAAAATTCTTAACAAATTCCAGGAGAAGTGATCGGTGGCGGTGATCAGAGGCCTAGAACACAGAGGCGTGAAGAACTGGAAAGTACAGGTAAAGAACACAATCTTCTTACAATGTGTTAGCACAGGCATAGATTTAATTTATTTTATTTTTCATGTACCCCCTTATTCGAGGTCATCGATTTTTATGCATACTGTACATATTCGTCTTAGTCACTTAAAATTGAATAGTATATTCCCGTACTTAAATAATAAATATATAAAAAGGAATAAAGAATCGTAACCTCTGTAAGAACGAGTACAATTTTTGGTAGCGTAGATAATCATATATACACAAAGTATATAAACGAAAGTGACCTTCGAGGTGCTTCCCAAATGTTTGGAAAATGTGTGCATAAGAAAAATTGGTTGCTCTAACTCGTTGTTTTCGTCCCCTGAGGTATGCATTGATTCTTCGCCCTCCTTTAGGTGTAACTAAGGTAATCACCTTCTATACATCTGTTGCAATTTCCTCACTTATGTCACAATACTTTTTTCAGCCGACTAAACGAAAACGATTGCACAACCTCACGCCTATGACCTCTGTTATGAATTTTTGTAACATTCTCCAGTACAGTGCGGTGTTCAGAATCGCAACGAGTACAATCACAATTGAGGACTTTCAAGGACACACACAAAGGTGCTACTGCGGATGATGTAGTTGAAACTATGAGGGTGGGTCACTTTATTACCCGTAGTGAATAGAATTATAATAAATATCTGGTTTTCGCTGTATCAATATTACATGGGCTAAATGGCCAACAGTTATGGGCGCCGATCAGACGGTCGATAGTCTGGCACTGAGTTAAATAAAGAATTGATTTACATTATATTTGATGCAAGCAAGTCCAGTTTTACACGTATAAATAAGATAAACAACTTGATGAAACCACGAACCAAGATCAACATTTGTCATAATCGTTAATTTAGGACGTTGAACCGTATTAAAGCCGCATTTTAAGAATCACATCATTACGGAAAATATTTCTCAGTTTCCTAAATTCTACAAAATACAATCTTTTTCACTGGAAACGTATTCCTTGATTTATTCCTGGGGTTAAAGTGCTTCCAAGAACCCAACGTTATTGGAATCCTTAATATTACCGTTACAAATCTTCAAATGCAATTCTAATTTACTTGTGGAAAAGTAAGCCTACGTTTAAGAAGACATCGTTAATTGGAAGTATACACAGTTAGTTGGAAGAGATTTTAAAAAATGACAGAAGCGCTGGGAGCGGGCTGCTATAGAGACCTTGGGTGCCTCTTCAGCCAAGAAGGGAATTATGGGATGGGTGAGGAAAAGGAAAGGTGAAGAAGTACTGCCCAGGCATTCGCCTCTGAGAAGGTACTCTCTTAACTCAGGAAAACCACCTAAAAACCTGAATCAGAGCAGACGGCCAAGGGAATTGATCCCGCGACCTCCCAAATGCTAAGCAGATGTGGTAACAACTACTCTACAGAGCTCGGTATTCTAATAGAGCCTGAAGCAGTATATGTACTTTATTAGTGGAAAGAAGGAAAACCTATCGGCTGTATGACGTCGATTTATGTTCCAACCTAGCTATAGAAGTTAACCCATTTCTGTGAATATCTGGAATATGTCGCAGTAGTTTTTGTTTATAAATTGGCGGCTTTCAGTGCTGCTCTTCACACTTTTTAAAAAATTTTAAATTTAAAATATCCCTTTACATCGCGTGTAGATTGACGCCAATTCCGCCCGTCGTCATTCTGCAGCTGTCCACTTTGGTATCATCCAGACTTCCTTTGATTTTCTCATCTTTCCGTCGATTGAATGACTGCAAAGCTGAACCTGTTCTTACTGCATGTGTAATTTATCGCCAATTGTGTATATGTTATACGAACGAAGTTTTCATGCCAAAAAAATAAGTTAGAAGATTAGCCAAGTGTGGAACACAAAAAAACTAAATACGTAGAGTATGTGTTATGGTCATGCAGAGTCCAATCATCACTGGCTCAGAAAAATTGTTGAGATATTTATGCAAGATTAAGTTATAATGAAACAAAGGTTAAACAGTAGAATAAAATGTAATGTTCCGTAAAACAATTGAAAAAATACTGAAGTATATATAAATGGGCTGACCAAGCTTAATAGTGTGTTAACAACATAAAAAAGCAAAATATTGCCAATATGCAATCACCCCGATATGTAGAATAATTGAAAAGATGCTAAATCATAATGTGGGTGCTCATGTTTTATAAATATAAGAAAAACCTTCGAATATATGCCTCGTAAACGCTAGAAGATACAAGGATGAGTGAACAGAATACGGATACCAAGGTACGAAAACGTTTTGTTATATGAAGGGGCAAGAAAAGGTCCAAACAGCAAAAACTTAAAAATGGTTAAAGTTTCTGTAACATCCAGAATAGCAAGAAATGTGAAACTACCTGGACGGGGTAACTTCAAAAAGGTAGACGAATTTATGTATCTGGGTTTAATAATCAACAAAAAGACAAACATGAAGTGGAAAGTAAATATCTGAATTATAGAGGCGATGGAATTATACAACGCATTACATAAAGTTTCCTAAACAAAACGAAGCCTTCTAAACAAACCAAGTGAAGCCCTGTCAGTCTGTATTTATGCTAGCTTTGATATATGAAAGCAAATCGTTGCCGTCTAAATTGCAAGCTAATGAAATGTAATGCTTAACGAGATATAATAGAGAAGCCATAGTTATTTGCGATATATAGAGTGTTCCAAAATAGGTGCGAACAATTTCAGAGACGATTCCTCATCCAAAATTAAGGGGGTTTTCATATAAACTTTTTCTTTTAAATCCTTTCCTGTTGAGTTACACCCTCTTAAAGAGGGGGGGTTAATATTAGGGTTTCGTCACTTTACTGAAAACTGAAAAAGGGCATTAAAATAAAATTGACAAAAGTTTTCTACCTCTAGAAGGATTATTTATTTTACGAATGGCTGGGTTGAAATTGGCAACCCCTATTGTTTACTATTAGCGCTTTTAATGTAAGTAATTCAAGGTTTCCAGTACACATTTTTATATAATCAAATTCTTGTTCGTTAGAAACTTCTACTATAACTACCCTCTTTAGGAGAGTGTAACTAGATGGAGAGAGATTTAAGAAAAAAAATCTATGAAAAAAACCCTTAATTTTCGACAAGGAATTCCCTTCTAAAATGTTTCGCATTTATTTTAGAACGCCCTGCATATGATGATAAATGGAGGTGACAAAAATGGAGAAGTTGGGATCTCTCAAGCAATATTTCATGCATAGTGTTAGGGCTTGCAATCATTAGGACCTGCTTTATGAGTACTATTGCATGCTTTCAAATATTGCTGCTAGCTGCAGCATATTCAGAAATATTTTATTGAATTAAATCAGTAAAGCTATTACTCTTAAGCTCTTATTGATTTAGATTCGTGTGTGTAAGAGGAGATGCAAGGATGTTAGACGACACTAAGGTTCTGAATTTGTATTTGTGGTGGAAAGCGGCTTTTTACATTTCTTGGCAAAGCAGATGTTTAAGTGGTTGGCTGGACACATATCTTAGCGGCTACTACTGACCATATAATCTACATTTTAATTTGCTACTGTGTTAGGTGGTACCACCAAGCTCAGGATAGAAATAAGTGGAGTAACCTAGGAGAACCCTACATTCAGGAGTGGATGGAGAACGGCTACGAAGAAGAGAAGAAGACTGTGTTAGGTCAGTTTGAGCATTGGCGTCGCCACTGATTTTTATACACAAGGAAGAGGGGTTGGCAATTAGTCTCGTGAATATTTTTCGCACCAAGACTTTAGACAAGTAGTAGATCAGCAGCTGGCCAGGTTACCTTTCTGTGAATGTAGCTGTTTGGGAAAACTTTACCGTACCAATTTTTTCAAATTCTAAGATGCAGCTTACAACTTAAAAATACGACTTTCGTCTTGTTAGAGTGCGGTGGAATTTTAACCCTCGTATTGTTCTCCCAACGTCTCTTCTATTAGCGCCTTGTATATCAAAGCTTTATGTAAAAACGCCCAGTATCCCGACGCAGCTCTCGACATCAATCTTGTTATCGCGTGTAGATTGACTGCCATTGGCCATACTTTCTGACTCTGCGAAAAACTCGAAATCACGTGTAGCCTGATGCCAATTTTACCCGTCATCCTCCAGCTGTCTTTTCCTGCTTCATTTAAACCTTGACGCAAGGCACGGTCTTGCGTTATCGAGCTCTCGATGCTGGCCAAGACTTTCACTCAGCGCTCAGTTATCGAAACTTTAATTGATTTTCACATCTTGCCATCGATTGACTTACTATACAAGTTAAGTTGAACTTGTTTCTATTGCACATGTGATTTATCGCCAACCTTGTGTGTGTATCCCCGTTATAGGTGCAGTAACGCCATAAGCGCTCTACGCTAGCTTATTAAAACTGTTGTGGTACTGCTTCCCAGGCAAACGCATGTGCAGATTTTCTTTTAACTCCATGTGACGTCATGACGAGGTATTAGGTTATTCCACAGGTCCTTGTGCATAGAGATTGATTGAATTTTTGCGATATATTTATATAGGTGCCGTTTTATACTAGGAGCTACTCAACTATAATCCTCGAAAATATCACTTGTTTGTTAATGAAGAAGAAATTAAACAACACGTATCGAAAGCAGCAAGAATAGCAGGCTGCCTAAATGACACAATATGGCGAAACAAGCACATAGGGAGGGAAGCAAAATAAAAAATATACAAAGCGCCAGTAAGAACTGTATTAACATACACAGCAGAAACGAGGCCGGATACAGCAAAGACAAGGCAGATGTTAGAAACAGCAGAAATGAAAGTCGTTAGAAATATATCAGAAAAAATATTGTATAATAAAGGGCGGAGTGAATATTTAAGAAGAGCTTACAATATAGAAGATATAAATGATTGCATAGCAAAGAGAAGAAATGAATGGAAGACACATAGCAGAATGGAGGACAGCAGAACAATAAAAATAGCACAACATTCACCGCGAGGCAGGAGAAGTATTGGAAGACCAAGAAAAAGATGGTGCGACAACTTAGATGCGGAATGAGGATGGACCGAAGTAGAAACAGGCACAAGCCTACATAGAAGTAGGAAGAAGAAGATTTTATTGAACCTACCAGGTAGTATGTGCTCGTTACCCCGGTGTCATCAAACGGAGTACAATAATTTTACTGCTGCACAACAATGCCCCTCTACATGAATCCCGCTTGGTGCTGGATCACTTTGGAAATATGCAAGCGATGGAAGTTCTACCACACCCAACTTATATCCCCGACTTTACTCTTTCCGATTATGGCTTATAATTCGCTTCCGTGCCTCAGTCTTTACGCGGCGCAATTTGATAATTTCCAAGACGTCGAGAATGAGCGCAAATAATTTTTCACCTTGAAAGAATCACAAAAGTGCCGTCATATAGTTACTGTTCGAACGATGGCAGAAAGTTATTGCTCGAAATGGTTTACATTTTGACAAATAAAAGTGTTTCGTGAGTGCTTTGTTATCGTTACATGTTGCAGTTCTGGCCTTTAGACGGGGTCCGCTTAAACATATTTTTGATGACGGTTATTTTATTAGACCTCTTAAATTTTCGTTTATGAAGCACTTCGCGTACTCTTGCAATAAGATAAGCTTTCCTCGATAACAAAAGAAGGTAGGTTAAGATCTTGGCGCTAAGCACGCACGCACTTCCTATCGCCGAGAAGGCATTTTCTTGATTGGAGCTCCTTTTTATATAATTGACAGACATACACCAGGTAGAGCCAATAAAAATAATACGAATTTGTCCCCGTATATTCCCAGGTACAATTTGCTTGACAATCACGAGCCACCCGCCCACCCCTCACGCTGAGCTACTGGACTTCTTTAAGCTTGTTATATATCGTAAGCAAAGGCCCGGCAACAACTGTTATTTGATTATTTTCTGTTGGTATTTTAATGAATCTTATATTTCTAAGAATTATGTGTTTCAGGTGTACGAATAAGAAATAACAAAACAATTTGCAGTTTTTCGGCTACTTCTAAATATTATGAAATTCGTTCTTCTATATTTGTCGAATTATTTCAAGTAAGTGGCGTAAACATAAAAGCAAGAATATTCGCTTAACGCGTCCAAAATGTGATCTAATCGTCTTTATCCAATTTTATTTCGAGTACGTATTCAGCGCAGAATTGGAATACCAATTTAAACCGGACGAGTCTTTTAAAAAGAAACCGCTGATATACTCCGATTTCGTTCCGGCGGAAATATAATTAATTTGAAGGGTAAAAAAGAATGAATAATTGCGGCGAGTATTTTTACCGATAGGTGCGCAGTGCGCCATAAACATTACGAAGCTTTTTCCAAGGTGTACTTATCTAATAAAGTAAGTTTATAGCTTACACTGTGGTAACAAAGGTACATTTCCGTTATTAATTTGTTTATTTAACACGTGTATTGTTGGCATAACCTATATACACATAATTACGAATCCACCAGAACTTGGCCAGATGTTGTTTGTAAGTTATAATGATCTATTTGTATTTGAGCTAGTTTTGCATTAAATTCGGACTCACATTTAACATTTCGATCCGCTTTGCATACGTCTACCACAATCGGCGAAATTAAATAACAAGGATTTAATTTCGGTAAACATAATAGACTTATTCCGCCAGCTTTCCTGCATTCGATGTTCAGCTCCGTTCGGGTCAGGAGGACTTTACAAGATTAATGAAAACGAAAATTCAAGGGTTGGTGAAAGCTGGTCAATACTAAACGCTGCCCACATCCAAGAATCGTAAAAACTACGCCTTTTGGAACAAATTAAAGAATAAAATTATATTGAGTCACGGCTCGTAATTGCGAAGTCTGCCATAAAGAATACATAGCTTAAACGCCACGAAATGTATCGATCGCTGGCCAGGGTGCTGCCTCTTTAAAATTGCGATGAAGTTTTACAACGCGAAATTATGCAAGACAAGAGTAATCTGGCCCTTTACACCAGCAAGCCTGCGAGTATTAAGATTCCGTTTAGTACCAGAAATTTGGACTTTTGATCCTAAAAATTTGCTTTGATATTTTAACCTTTGTTAAAATGACTTAGGCGTCGTCACTTTCTAAGTAATTTTTTCTAATGTAATGTGTGTAATTTCGGTTTTCAAAAATATTTGAAACATAGCCACAGGCGCTTCATTAAATAGAAAAGATAATTAATCATAAACCGACGAGAAACATAAAACAGAAAGACGGCGTGAGTTAGCCATTCTGAGCCGAAAACAAAAGTAATTTGCTTTAAAGTTAAAAAAAATAAACGAATCTGCTAAATTATAAAAGACGAGCAATCTCTGCCTCTTAAAATAAATACTATCAAAACTGGGTTATGACGCAGCGACGTAACTATACCCCCCACAGGTAAGAAATAAGCCAATGTAAAAGGACGTTCTAAATTTGCAAAACTTGACATATTCCAAAAATACAGTTACTTTCAAATCATTATGTGTATCTAATGTCATACTGAAAAGACAGCAACATGCTTTTCGTAATCGAGTAGAATAGATGATCACATGCTTTATAGTGACAAAACAGCAATCTTTCAAATCTAGTTTGAAGATGCTTCATCCTTGCTTCTGAAAGTTTCAAGCAGCTACCTTTCATCATGCTATTTCTTTGAGTATTTTGCCACAGTACAAAATAAAAAATATTTGGGAAGACAAATCAACTTCCGTTTTCAACAATTAACATTCAACAATTTGTCGTGTGGCGCAATACTTACAGACATAGCATGATTATAGAAGCGCGACAGAGAGATTAGCTACCTTTCAACATGTGGTTTTTGAAAGACGATTTATATCGAAATTCCAAAACTGAGTTAAACTAATATAAATGTGAGGCTTCTGAAATTTGTTTCTCAGCGGCGAATATTAAATAATATAAGTGTATTAGTAAAGTAAATAACTGCGGGTAGTATAGTAATTTTGACTATACAGGTGTAACGCCTCATATAATTTTAGTGTTCTCTGCGAACCGTACCTCCGGTTCTGAGTTCGCATCTCTAATTTAAATAAACACGCCCGCACCTCTTCCATTAGACCGCTGCGGGAAGAAATTTTTGCTTTTCCGAAAAAACGCTTAAAGTTTTGGAGTTGATCAAGACCTACTTAAGGGATTTAATGTCTTGATTCCGAGTAGGTTATGCATTTTTACTGCATTTTTATTTCTTGCGAACAATTGCGGTGTACGCTTCAAGTGCCAAATTCTTTAGTCCCGAATTCCAACTAAGGGACAGCTATTTCCTTGTTAATTATTTTCTGTATTAATTAAGTGGTAAATAGACTTCTGTTTTCCGGAGGAGTATCCTTGCGGCAACTGTCCCCTGGAAGTCGCCCGCGGGTGCACACTACAGCACGTGCTTTGACCAAAGTTCGTTTCCTCAATATTTTCAACCCAGGAATGCTGCTTATCACAAAATGTCTTCATATCTGGTGGCTGCCTTCGAAATAACCCTGTGCGTCCCATTTAAATACAGTTACTGCATAAGAATTTGCTATTCAGCGTTTTGTTTTTGTCGATAAGGGCATAATTGCCTGCTATCAACTGCGTAGTTATAAACAAAGGCCATAGGATAAACTCACACGAGTTAACGTAAATTTAGTAGTGTTATCAAACGTTATGGCGTTATCACATAGGATATCAGCTGAAAGCATACATTGTGTACGCTGTGTACACTTGAGCAGTGTGACCTTGAACGGCCGACATCTCCAATTTTCCAATTTTAAAGTTTAAAGTTTTCATTTTTCCTTGTTAAATAAAAAATATTTTACGTTCGAAAGAGTGTTGACCATATCATTTATGGTTTGAACTTTAACATTAAAGTGCATCGAGCATCCCTACTCTTCGCTGCACTTCGATCTGTATCTTGAAAATTCCTTAATTTTTCTAGCGTTTCTTTTCTTTCCTTGACCTGTTTGTCAGTTGGTTTTTTGTCTGGCCTCGTCTTTACAATCTTTAGATTTTTAAATTTTCTGAACTGTCGCATTAACAAACTCGTGTATCATTTGTTTCATCAATAATATATTGATTTACAAAAGTGATCCGATTCAATAATGCGTCTATTTATCGACAAAAGAGGGAAAGGCAGACCGAAGATGCGATGAGCAGATGACATAAAGACACACTTCGGTTTCGGGTAGATGAAATCAGTCCAAAACAGGAATAGTTGGCATAGGAGGCGGAAGGCCTACGTCCGAAAATGGATCGAAGAGGTCTGAAAAAGAAGAAGTACCAGTCAGGGTTGAGACATGGCAGGTCAACAATTGACCAAATGGTAACAACACTGCCAATATTTGGGAAAGCATGGAAATACAACATACCGGTGCGTCAACTCTTTATAGATTTCAAAGGAGCATGTGATAAAATAGATGGAAGGAGGCTGTATAATATTATAGAAGAACGGGGTATACCCAGTAAGATCATCAATGTCACAAGGATAACCATGAAAAAATACAGAGCTAAGGTGAAAATATAAAATAGGTTATCCTCCGAAGGACTGTTGGATGGAGACTGCCTAGCACCAATCCTTTTAGACATCGTGCTGAAAAAATGATTAGGGAGACTACAAGCTATCTCACCAGCACAATTATTAAAAATCAAACCAAGCAATTGATTATGCGGACGTCCTTAATCTGGCAACGAGATCAGAAAAGAAAATTAGGGAAATATACAGGAAAATAGTAACACAAGCTCAAAGAGTAGGATTACAGGTCAATCAACAGAAAGTAAAGCTACTAGCAGTAAAACCAAGGATACTGGGGCAAAACTTTACGGTAGAGGATACAGATTTCGAAGTAGCCCAGCAACTTAAGTATCTGAGAGTCCAATAAATAGTAAAAATAAAATTAAACTACAAATTTAAGTACGAGTTACAACTGGCAACTATTCTAGATGTTTGGAGCACCATATGTGACAAGAACAACCACAATAAATACACAAGTCACTAATTGGACGGGTCGTAACATTCGGTCAAACAACAACAATAACAAAGGAAGAGCAAGAAATGCTATTGCGTTTTGAAAAAAGGATATTACAAAGAGCTTTTGGGCAGTAAAAAAAGATGGTCGCTGGGGGATACGCTATAGCCTCATGAAGCTAAAAGAACTTGAAAATTGCTAAGTCTGAAATGGGCAGAATATGTAGAGAGAATGGATGGCAGTACTGAGAGTACTGCGTACTGAGAAAAGTATATCTAGGGTAAATCGAAGGAAGAAGAACAAGAGGATGGCCAAGACAAAATGGGTGGAAGAAGATGGACGAAAAATACTTAACACTGAAAATTGGAAAGCCAGAGCATAACAGAGAGAAGAATGGAGGCAAATGATAAAGAAAGCCCATGTGCAGATGGAACTTCAGCACCAAGGACAGAGAAAGAAACACAGAGAGAGAGAGAGAGTGAACGAAGAAGAAATAGTGGAATTATATGATAACGGTGGTGGCCATTGTTTGTAAAATATATAGATTGGCGAATGATTAGAATTGATCAAGGCGGGAGATGTTAATGCTAAAAACATAGATTTGGGTCGACTCGGCTAGAATTTCAGTTGCTGACGAAGTGCATTTAGATTAAGTTTTGATTAAAAAAACAAATAAGAAATACATTTTAATAACCTGTTACATCACTCCGGAATCCCAAGCATTAGTTAACCCTTCTAGGTATGCTGCGAATAAGGTCATTAACTGAGTCTTGTGATAATCCATTCCAGGCAACTTGGAGATGACGTTATAGCTCTGCAACGTTTTCTGAAGGTTCTGATAAGTAGACATCTTCCGTACCATCATGTCCCAGACATGTTTAATGGGCGCCAAATCTGAAAATTTAGAGGACCACGGGAGAAAGTTGATGTTTATAACTCTTATTTGTGGTTTTCGAATCAAAACTTAATTCATTATCGTGTTTGACATCCATAATAATATATTACAAAATCATTTATCATGTATTCTGATTGTTTCCAGACGTAACACCGATAGCTATCTACATTAATTTGGCCAGTGGTGTGTATAGGCATCATATTTCTTCTTGTTTGTTTATTTTTTAGTTAGAATTTACAATTTTGAATTAATAAGTGTATTTTTAGTTATATAATGTAATTCTTGCTTGTAAATTGGTTAATTCAAACTCAATGCTTTCACAGCACCTTAAAATTCCGCAGATATTCTGGGATGGGAGCATCGGTGGGTCAGTGGATTTCGTTGCTGCAGCCGAGGTCACAGAAAAGCACGATACGTTCGGGCGAGAGTTCGACCCCCGCCCCGGGCTTTCCGATATAACTTAGTCCAGGTATAATAGTTTAAATAATGCTCGCATCCCCTAAAGTCATACGAAAGCCGTTCCAAAGGGAATAACAAAGAGCTTAGGTGTGAAAAAATTATATTCTGGGATATGAAAACAAAAAAGTACGTATAATAGAAAGCAGTAATAATAAGAAGATATATTACGTAAGATATTGAACGGACGTTGCCTACAATGGCCGTATGAAATTGCAAGGGTGCATTCCCGAGGTCCCGTAAGAATGATATCAAGCATTCAAGATGAACCTTGCCCGTCAGAATTGCATAGAAATGCATTTGAATGCGAGGACAGTATCGTCCTCGAGAGTTCTGACGCAAACCTATAGCGGCCGTTATAGTGCCTGAACCCAAAGTGCTAAAGAATTATAACGTACTTTTTAAACGGATAGACATTACAACTAGAACTATATTGAACACGTTTAAGTACTAGGCGTAGTCTACTAGTATTTTTAACGTTAAAATCTTCATTTTATTTGTTACAATGTTCAATAAAAATTGTTTTTCTGTGGAAAACGTATAGACTGTACATTTTTAAAGCATAGAGCTACGATAACACAAAAAGTTTACATAAATACAGGACCATCGATTTTACTGATCAATAGAGGGAAGGATTGTCCGAAAAACCTAGGCGATTCAAACTTTCCGAATGAATATAGAACGTAACATTTAACTTCATAGTACCAATAGTAAACATGATTAATGTAACGCGCAGTCACACAATGAAAATGCATTACTTATAAGCAAGAAGTAGGACAATATGTAAAAATAAATATACTGGAATAAATAAATAATGTTTGCCGAACCATGTCGCCCCCAAAATTTTCGATTATCCACTAAATCTGAAATTAGAGAAATTAAAGTCTGCAAAATCGAATATCTACTGTAACTCATTTATTTCACTTTAACCGAACTTAAGCAATTTATTCCAAGTTTGCATTACTTTAGGTAATTAATAAAAGACACACTTTCTTTCCTAACTTAGGACGAGTATAAAATTGGTTGTATAGTAATAAAAATGATGACGTTTTATAACCCATTCTCTGTTTGCCCGCTTCTGTGCCTTTTAGCAGCGTTTTGTTCTTATTTACTGAACTAAAATCTTTTAGAAAATTTCGAAATATTTGGTAATATGCAATTAGAGTCCAAACACTATTATGTTTCACAAAAAATATAATAATTTCCTTAGTATTTGTTATTTATTGATCTTTGGTGCCTATTAATATACATAACAGTATCGAGTATACAGGTTGTCTTGCGATTTTCAAATTAAGGTAATTTCGTTGCAACTGCAAATGATACTAAAATGTAAGTTTAGCAACAAATAACTATTAGTAGATGGATATGTTGGAAAGTTTCGGGCGATATTGATTACTGTTAACAATATGACTTCATTGTAAAAATACAGACCGGAAGAACTTGCACTTGCATAAAACTAAATCAAAATTTCATTAAATTTTCTACTTAATGAGGTAATTAAATTAAAGCGTTTATTTACCTTTCGATTTCACAGATACGGCAGAACATAAAGTTGTATATGAGGGTAGCACCCATAATTTCTTCAAATTAATATATCAAGTGCACCATTAAAATCAAACTTGCCATGAAACAAATGTTTTTATTATCTAGTTTCACAGTTCAAATTTAGTTTTGCTTATTGAAACAAGTAACAAGTTAACTTGGCAATAAGTGCTGTGCAGCAAAAATGAATATAATGAGAGACATTTTAGAGCCATGATTTATTATGACCTTAAAGGTTAATATCTCCGAAAGAAAGCTTTGGACGACGACTTCATGCTGTATTTGGTGATCAAGCACCTTCGCAGAGGACGCAGGTATAACGAAAAAAACATAGTCACCGTGAGAAGAAGGATTCAGGAGTCACATATAAAATTATTAGGGGCACCTTGGGCATTGGAATGACTGCAATAAACAAGATTTTACATAATCACTTAGGTGTAAGAAAAGTCTGTTGTCGGTGGATACCACACAGTTTAACAGAAGCAGAAAAACGACGGCGTGTGGAATGGTGTAAGAAAACTTTTAAGAAATATAGTCAATGTAGGTCTAAAGCAGTTTACAACATCATAACTAGTGACGACAGCTGGATATACGCATTTGAACCAGAATCTAAGCGGCAGTCTGTATAATGGGTGTTGCCAATGGATCCTAATTCAGTTAAAGTGAGCGATCTCTAAGTGTTGGTAAGAAAATGATTGCTTGTTTTTTTTCAAAATCAAGGCCTATCACAACTGTAGTGCTTGAAAATAAACGTAGTACAGTTACCGCAGAATGGTACATAACGATATGTTTGCAAGATGTTGTTGAAAAGCTCGTTTACGGCACCCAAGAAGTGCACCATGGCAATGCTTCAAGTCATACGGCACATCAAACAAAATAATGTTTATAGGCTTCCGAGTTAAAATTGCTAAGTCCCGATGTAGCACCTTCAGACTGTTTTCTATTTCCTCAATTAAAGGATAACATGCGTGGTGTGCGATTTGGAACTCCCGAAGATGCTGTGGAAAGCTTCTAAGCCTTGTTTCTCAAGTGACTCAACTTATATTTTAAAAATTGGTTTTATCGAATGCGTAAATATATAGAGTTTAAGGGCGAATACTTCGAAAAATAATACATAATAAAAATAATTTTGGCTACAAAACTCTGTTTTACTAGATTAGAAAAATTTGCCAATCTATCCTCGTGTTACGAGCCGACAGTGTCACTTGGAATTTTCTCTGCTGTTGCCGAAGGTTCGGTAACTTGGAACACCATCGGGTACTTCAAGCCGCCTAACCAATTAGCGGCTTTTGATTTCGGATCGACACACTTGCCTTTCCTAGCATTACGGTCGGATTGCTTCGGTGTGTCCCTTCCATCTGTGTGCTGCAGGGAATGGTACCTTTCTGGTAGTAAGAAACTTGCTGGCTCTTTTCAATCTTCAAGGTAGAATTCGATTATCGCTGTTTTCGGGTGGTGTAATACTTTTTTCAGACCCTCTTCGTTGTTGCGTTTCTTTCTTCTTGGCTTTAACTTTTTCGTCCTCTGTAGATGCCAACACGTTCGAGATTCGACGATGAATGTTGCGGTAAGTTGTAAAAGTTGACGCACTTATTTGCTACTATCGCGCTCATAATGAATAGGTGGATTTACTCCGCATGCTTTATTCTCATGACCAGTCTCCGGCATCCTGTTTGAGCTAGTTGTTTTGAATAGTAAAAGTTACGCCGTTTATTTCTTATTTTCATTTACTGTTACATTTCACCTTAAACTTATATATTTTCCTATAGAAACAAACGTTGCAATTCAGTATGGTAACGCCTTTTTGAAATATTAAATGTTAATGTTCTTCTATAGACATATACAAAACCCGAGTAGCCGCTTTTACGATAGTTTGCCCTAGTACCTTTGATTTATTCTTGAATTAAGAGCATATCGAGATCATGCTAGATAATATCGTAGATCTACTAATCTACTAAGAGTAGTCTTCTTTGTCAAACTTGACTCCACTGCCGGATATAGTCATTTCCACTGCTTGCCTGTTACTTTAGGTATATCGTCAGGTCATCTAGTCATTGGTCTCCTTATTCGTGGTCTCTAGTCACATTATGACTGAATACAAAATTAAAGTTAAAGCTTCTGCAGTTGATGAATATGGTAAATGAAAAAAAAAACCAAATAGTACTAAGCATGTTTATAATGCATATGTAGAGTACAACGACCTGATGGGTGTTAATTTGGGGGGAAGAGCTGATTATAAGATTAATGAGGATCAAGGTATAAAATTTACTGCCCCTTTTTTTCATATTCCAGACCATCTTTTCTCCAGCTTTCTTAACGTGCCTGGCCCAACTCCAGTTCAGTGTAACTGCTCTTTCTGTCATATCTGCCACCCCAGTCAGTTCTCGTATTCTTATATTTGTAGTTTTATCTTGAAGTGCAATGCCCCGCATTCTTCTCTTCATCGCTCTCTGCGTTTTTTTAAGTTTCTTATATTACTATATGGGCCATTGTTTTGATGCCATACGTTATTAAGAAAAAGCAATACACTGGTATTATATACCTTTACCGTATTTTTGAACGAATATTTGTTACATTTGAGTATATATGCTAACTTTCCAACTACTGTCCACACAAGTTTTGCTCTGCTGCTTAGTTCGGCTTCTTGGTTTTTTGGTCCAATTTTTTTACAGTGCGGTATATATGTTTGATCTTTTTTCTCAAAAGTTTTAAATATGCTACACATACAGTAACTGCGTTTGTAAATGCTTTATTGACACGAACATTTAGAATTGATTCGACTCAATAATGAGGAATTTTTGTTCTTGAGGAATGTTCCGAGAAATGAAAATAAAAACACCATGCAGGCTAATTGAAGAAAAAGAAGAGGTAATACTCCCATGTAATTCCATAAAAATTATTTTACCATGTAGATGATTAACCATGTTGAATTTACATTATTCAATCGTTCTCTTTGCTCCTCGCATCGAGCAACAGTTCTTCTATCAAGTTCAAAAGGTCGCCCGAGAGAAAAAAAAATTGAACATAGCAATAAATCTAACTGGTAAACGTATAATAAACACTTATTTTAAAAATGGAATACTTTGTCTATCACAATGTCATTAGAGAAGTACAATAAATGCAATTTCTCTGTTTTCTACCTTTCTACCGCATTTGAATCCCAACAGCGAGGGTTTAAAAAGGGTGTCCTGTAAAGTTATTTTAAGTAATTTAATTTAAAGCATGGGCAGTTCTAAATAGGACTTAAACGGCAACCCACTAAATGCTCTATTTTGGAAGGTATTTTTCAGATTGCAAAATTAGCCTCTTCATCTAAAAACAAGAATTACGTGTGGCGTTCGCATATTCGCTCTATACCGGTTTGAGCTAACGCTGATCGCGTATAAAGCCAAATATTTTCCCTGTCAAGAGTAGGTGGAAATAAAAATTTTAATGCTTCAGTCAGTTTGCATTACATGGGGATTCTGCACAGTCGTTATAAAAACACGCGATTCGTCAACCTTCACTAACCCTATCTCGCCTCTGACAGTTAATTCTGTTGGGTATTATATCGCTAAATGAATTTAAACGACAGCAAGAGCATACCTTGGTCTGCCTTCATCCACAATTCGAAAACAAGCCAATGAGAGACGACTTGCACCGGGAAAATTGGAATGTCGCATAATAAGCGATTAGCGGCGAAAAACGAATTATCAACAAAGGACGGAAATTCCCTTCACATCTTTTAGAAATTAACGATAACAAATCCGTATCTGTTACAGTTCTGGAATTGAAATTAATTGCCAGACAAGCGAGTGCAATTCCGAATAAAAGGAATTGTTAAAACTTGCGAGCTTCGGCTTTTCGGTTGTTGACGAATCACGCAAATGCTGTAAAAGTGGGAAACCGCAAACTTATTTGATAAATTACGGCTCTGTTAAGACATTAGTGGACAAGCTTTTATGCAAGTCTTTCAGAATGTTGCTGTAGTTTCCTACTTTGTTTCGTGTTGTGTTCTAACAGCGCTGTTAACGCAACGTTATCTTTTACTGTACCTTATATTGTTCTTAATGAAACATATACGGGTCAATATATCCTCTAATTCTGGAAAAAAGTATCGTCTAAGGGGCCTAAACTAATTAATCACTACACTTCCAACTTTACACATCGTCTCTACTTAGATGAAATTATTTGATTATAAGAAAAACCACCTTTCTTCATTTCATCGTGACTTGAAATTCTTCCAGGGATTTATTTTTCAAATAGTAGAGGAGTAAATAATCGCTTGGCGAAGCTGTCTGATTCAGTTTTGCATAAGCATACCTTTATACCTTTTGATCAAAAGTGTGCATAACAAAAACTAAACCTTCTTCTTCTTCTTCTTTTCTTCTTCTTCTTTTCTTCTTCTTCTTCTTTAGTTTATTTTTCTATCCATCCCAAGTGTGGATACAGGCTTCTCATATTTGCTTCCAATTTTGCTGAATCTTACATCTTTCTACGCCACAGCAATTCTGGGTGTATATTAAGGTCGTCTCTCCGTCCCATTTGTAGTCTGCTTCGCGATCTTTGTCTAGCGCATGGGCACCAGTCTCCTTCTTTCACCGTTGATCATGATGGCGTTTATTATGCAAAAATCATTTCCGCTTGAATTTCGCAGATTGTTCGACTGCACCATTTGCCCTGGTTTTGGCTCTAATCCAATTTTTGTGTTTGGAGTCTTCACTCGTTTTTCTTATTTTATCCAAGTTGGCTTTAATAAAAGTCCACGTTTCAACCATATGTGACGACTGGTATGATGCAGCAATTAAATACCTGCAACCTTAGGTGTACTGGAATTATACAATTCTTCAAAGAGGAAAAATTATCCAAATGCCGTTCATCCTATGCCACCTAATTCGAATAGTCGTTTGATCTTTTTTGCTCTTTCTAATGACTTCTGCTACGTAGGAATTTTTATGGTCCCCTTCACTGTTATTTCTAATTGTTCATTGGTGTTGCTCATTACTCTCGTTTTGAACAGATTCGTTGTATCAACTTGCCTCACTCCCTTTCTGATGTGGTCGGGGTTAGTGTTAAGGTCTTGATCTAGCATCAGTGTTATGGTTGCGTTTTTATATATATTGTATATCAGGGTTTACACCTGGAGTTTATTCTGTAGTTGACTGCGGCCTTCTCGACTACCCACAGTTCTCATAATCACAAAAAACCAAATGTAGTGTCAGTTTCTTTCATTATTCTTCTTATATTCGCACTAAAACTTCTTCTAAATTTTGCTTGCTCAAGTGGTTGCCATTGATCGAACGTATTGATCAGTCCGGTAGTGATGATTCTAGTGAGTATTAGTCGATAGTTGTCAAGACTCGTTGGGTCTCTCTTCTTGTGTATCAATATGGTATTTGCATTATTTCACTAAATTGAAATGTTTCCTTCCTGTAGCCATTTGGTAAACATAATTTTTAAATATTGAATAACAGTTTCTCCACTTTCTTTGAGTAGTTCTGTCGAGATTTCATCTTTGTTTCCTTTTACTCCTCTTCTTCTCTTTTATTTAACTGACCAAAGACATTTTTAATTTGTCGTAGGTAGTATCCGTTATTATTTCAATGATATACGGTTTATACTATGAAAGAACTTTGCTCGATGATCTAGCACGATCAGCGATTTTAGTGGCAACCTATAGTAAGAAGCTCACGCATCACCCAACTCTTTCTTGATATTTCTTCTTCTTTGTACCTTTCTATTCTTCAAAATTTGTGTTACTGGACGTAGAACTGATTCTATATGTAACTATGATTGAAGCGTCGTACCTTTTATCTGCCTACATCTCCTTTACCTGTGAGTTGTCCTCAGTCCACGAGTTTCTTAGTTCATCGTTGAGTTGAACATCGAGCAATGTTTTCAGTTCATTGCAATTTTAGTTTTGCGTTTCTATAGACAACATCCATTTGTCTTTCTGTCACGCAACGTTCTATTTAGCACGATTACCTCCATAGCTCTTTGATTTAATATAAATGTCTCTGTCAGCTTTGTTGATTCTGAATGCATTCTTCATATATTTTCAGTTCTGACTTATAATTGCATTATAATTTGCACACGTAACCCATCTCAACGTTATTCTGTCATTACATAACACAGAAAACTTATCTTTAAATTTGTCCCTTCAAGCATAGTCAACAATTTTTTTTTCATAAGCGGGTTAACAGTTCAGACTAGCTTAAATACTTTTGACCACTATTTGATGCTACATTGTAGTGGTTGCAGTTAGGTATAAATTTAGTTTGAAAATTATTCAAGCAATTACAATATTTTTACGCCAACAATTGGAATGAGCTGTGAACGAAATAAGGCAATGGAACGATTCAACTTTTATTAATTCATAATTGGATTTAACTCTTAAAGTCAAAGCATGCTTTGTAATTTCAAATGGTTGCACTTAAATATTCTGTTTATAGTAGGTATTTCAATTGAGAAAGCCGTAGATTTTCGCTTTGCAGGGTTTATTATTTACCGAGAAAATTTATTTAAGCCAGCATCTATACACTAAATACATAAATCAATATACAACTGGTATATAGATTGATAGAGGATGTGAGATTGCTTTACAGGAGCTAAAGAAATTAAAACTGAAGATGCTAAGTCAGAAAAAGATAGACAGTAAGAAACAGTAAAAAAAAAGAGGAAAAGTAAAAAAATTATATAGAAGGAAGAAAAGAGCCATGCACCTTAAGCAAATTGAGGATATAGAAGAAAGTTATAACAGAGACAAGAGAAGAATGTTCTATAAACGAATAAACGAAAGTAAAAAAGGACGCCACTCAAGAACCATTATGTGTAGGAATAAACAGGGAGAGTTGGTAGCGGGTGCAAAAAACGTAGTACACAGATGGCAAGAGCATTACATGGAAATTATGGACGATACAGAAATAGATGAAGATAGCATCGAAATACAAACAATTTAAGAAGCTCGTAACTAACAACAAATTATTAATAAACTAAAGAACAGCAGGGGCTCAGGGACTGATGAATTATTAAAGTACGGGGGTAAAGAAAATACAAGAACTTATAGCTCAAATATGGCTAACATGTGTAATGCCCAAAGAATGGAGAGAGGCGGTGATTGTACCAATTTACAAAAGACCTATTTTACTACTGAACGTCACTTGGAAAATACTGGCTCTGTTAATAAACAAGGTGCTGAAGAACATCTCTGAGCAGAAGATAGGGAAATATCAGGCCGGTTTCAGACACCAGAGATCGGTCACCTATCAAATATTATATTACGAATGGTTCAGGAAAAAACACGGAGGAAGAAAATACAAGTTCACAACCTTTTCATAGATTTGAGCAGGCTTATGACGCTATAAATCGACAACAGTTATAAATTGCCCTTGAAAAATTCCACTGTGGCTGGTTCAATTAGTGAGAATATCCTTGGCAGGAGCTGAAAGCAAAGTAAGAATAGAAATCACCTCCGGTAATTTCAAAATGCAAAAGGAGCTTTGGCAAGGTGAACATATGTCATCAACTTTATTTAACATGCCTCTGGAGGTGATCATAAGAAGAACGAAGGTCAGGACACATCCGAATATCCTCAAAAGCCTTCTTCAGCTACTAGCATATGCAGATGACTTAACGATACAGCTAGAACACAAGAGGAACTAAAGGTAGTCTTTACAAAAATTGTCTTGGCAGCAAGAAAGTTCGGCCTAATAGTCAACCAACAGAAGACAAAGTATATGATACTAAACGACAACAACAGTGCTATAGTGAATAGAGCACTAAGAATCTCAAATAACCAGCAAAACATCGATTATAGTTTTGAAAAAGTAGCGACCTTTACATACCTAGAGATAGAAGTAACAAGCAGTAGAAAGTTAGGTGAAGAAGTGGAGAGGTGCGTAACAGCAGATGTCAAAAGTGCGGCAATGTTAAATATGCTATTAAGTGACAAGAAAATATCGTGGGCAGTTAAAGTGCGGGTGTATGAAACATTAATAAGGCCAGTTGTGACGTATGGTTCGGAAGTGTGAGTGTTGACGGACAAATTAAAGGGTAGCGAAATGGGAACGAAAATGCTAAGAAGAATCTATGGAGGAATAAAAATTCAAAATACGTGGAGAAGGACAACGAATGAAGAACTGTATAATCTCTACAAAGGTGTTCCGGTGATGAAAATTATTAAATAAGAAAGGTTAAGATCGTTATCCCACCTGTCAAGAATGAGCCACAGCAGAATCCCCAAGAAATTAATGAACGACGAAGCAGAAGGAAGAAATAGAAAGGGGAGACAAACTAGTGGTTGAAAGAAGCTAAAGATGACCTACTGGAAATTGGAATAACAGAAAATTGGCAGAAACTAACAAAAGACAGGAAGAAATGGAGGAAGATCGTTGCCTTAGCCAAGGGCCTTTGAGGCCTTTTGCGCTGCTGAATCATCATCATAAAGCTCGGAGAAGGTAGTTTTTCTTCATTAAATAATGTATAGTTAAAATAAAACCGATTCTCTGCCCTAATGTAATGGCGATACATTGAAATATTTTCAGCTTCTAGTTTTCCACACAGATAAAGCGAAGTGCACATAAAATAAAATAGAAAAACCTACGGTGTGCCTCATCAAACGTTTTCAAAAAAGTTGCGATCCTAAAATGTTCTTTCCTACTTTTACCCATTTTTACTACACTTTCGGTAACATCATGTGTGCTTGTCTATACAATTTTTGAATTAACATTCCTTTTTTGAAAGATTTCCAGTGAATAACTTCAGTATGGAGCTACTTTATGGTACCCATTTAAAAAATTTTTCAGTGTTCACTTTTCTTCCGATTCCACAGACATTTTTTGGATTTGTGATGTAACCGTAGTGGGCGTACTTATCCTGAAGATCGTCAGTGGTCCGGTGCAGATCTGATATAATGGTTTGGTGAATTACTGCAGCTATATGATTGAATCAGGATTTAATGCTGTTTTGGAAGTAAATCCACCCTTTTGGTTACGCAAAGTCTCAGGTATGAAGCGTTATCACTTTACCGTCAGGTGGTTTGACGTTTTATTGGAGCTATTTTGAGCATTTATCGAGTAACAATATCCTCTAGATTATCACCAATAACCTTCAAATACTGATGTATCCGTTCATGGTGTCCTCCATCTCGTTGGTTACACATCCTACGCTGGAAAATAGCTTTGCCACCTGCGACTTCTTCCGCCTTTCGACGCACGTGGTCTGCGAGTGGAGGTCAGACGTATTTTTCTCAACTTGTTAGTACCTGACCCGCCGTTGCAGCTTTTGCTTGAACTATATTTTTATGGAGGTTACTTACCGCATATTCTACTTTTTTAAAATTAGTAAACAATCATCTGTTGCTTACAAATTTGACTTTCCGTATTTTTCTTCTCAATTCATGCAGTATTTACATATTTGCAAAAGAGTAAATGAGTTATTCTGACGCTCGTATTTACATATTTGGCGGTTAAGGTGAAGAGCTTTTTGAATGCAATAAATAGTACCACATTTTTCTTGTTATTATTTACAGAGAGGTGTACACGCCATAACAGTTAAAGAACCTATTACAGTGTTGAGAGCAAAATGCATTTATGATTGCGTCGGTTCGGTGAGGCCTCGTCGTGCAACAAAATGTACGGGCCATGTTATTCAATAATCTCTGAATACTAGTTAATGCTTTTTCAATTAAGGTTTTTTTCTATTTTGCCGAATCAGTTGCACAAATCGCGAATAATATTCATTTAATAACTCTTTTCTTTAAAAAATATATTATAATAGTTCAGACCTTAATTATTCATCTGATTTCTTTATTTATTTTGAATACAATAAACCTGGTGTTACTTGTACAATAATAATTCAAAACAAAACATTTAATTTAATTCCCGAATTCGATTTTAAAATAGTGAATTGGATATGTACTTTTAAGACTCAGATTGTAGAGATCTTCGACTGCCACTAATAGTGCTTCAGGTCGTTATAGATTCTGGGCGCCTCAAAATTTTATTATTTTTTGCCATCCTGTCTAATGCTACAGCTGGATAGTGATTTACTCCATTTAAAGCTATCTGCAGCACTTCTTAATGATGCCCAAAATCAGCATCTTGCCAGATAATTAAGGTTTAACCAAAAGTATATTGTAAAGCATAATTATTCCACTGTAAGCTTTTTTATGCTCTACACTCATACTTAAAAGTTCAGCATGTGGTTAAGATTTGCGACACAATCAATATTTACATTTAAATATAATACTTCAGAATTACTGGATGACAAACCTGTAGGTATTTTGCTTTTATTGCTAGAAGCATCGCGACTTCAGTTACAAGCATGTTGTCATTGGTGGCATAGTTCTTGATACTCACCTGAAAAAAAGAATACAAGAATGAGAAATCGTCGCTTTGTAATACGATCATTTGAAGAATTACAATAATCACATAAACATGGAATGAGTTTTTTTATATTTCTAATTCAGAATATGTCACATTTGCATTAGATAGTTCACAATTCAGATCAAGAACTGCAAAACAGAGTTTAGTAAATGTTCACAAAAAAACGAGCTTTTATTTAACTATTCATTATTATCATTTAAGAAATTTATCAAAGCTTCAACAAGATATTAACTTGAAAATTATCGGGAATCATATACATTTTTATGTGTTTGGTCAATCTCAAGTTTGGCACTGCCTTCGTTGCACGAGAAAAAGTGGCAGTCTGTCAAATTTCTTCACACTGGGTGAAGTCAGTGCATAGACAGTAGTCCGTTAGTGCGAAGTAAACAGGTATACGTGGATTGAGTGTTATCGTTCCATGCAATGACCAATCTGAAATACTATTTCCCGCCTCGATGTGGTGTAGTGGAATTTTTTTCGATCCCTGGTAGGATATTGAAAGAAATTCAGATCGTCTCGCTATTAATTTTTCCGTAAACATCCTCTGTAGCGACGCTCCACACCGATGCAGGCCTAAACAATTTCTTTTCATCGACGCCCGTTACTGACGCTTTAAGCTGCAGCTGTCTATTATTGTTCATCAAGAGTGGCAGCCAAGCTCAGCACAAAAACAAGAGTTATCTTGGTTATTGAATGCATTGCCGCTACTAAAGTAGTTCATTCGGCTAAATTGTTGTATTAATAAAGTAATGCATGCTACGAATTACCGCCAATTTTGAATATGCATACTCATTCACCCATTTAAAAAGCCCTACTGAATCTTAATGATTATATATTCTTTTTGGAAAACACTTTGTAATTTTGACAATGTATAAACAATAACCATAAAATTGACAGGTGTGATAGTAGCCGGAAAATAATTGTCAAGATAAAGACATATCGATAAAGCTAAAACTTATATTTTGTATTTCATTCTCTTTTCACGTCACGAGGACGGCATTGAATAATTAGTAAGGAGCGAGGTATGCTGATACTGACTTGAAATGACGAAGAATTGGAAACAATTAGGTACAGACTCGTAATAACTAGTTGGCAGTACGATATTAAATATTTCAAAAAATTCCAGGACTAGATTAACCAACTTAAGTTACTTCGACCATAAAGCGAAAAACTAAACAATTTGGAGGGAATAGTTATTTGAGACCAAGAAGAAGACTTGCCATACGTTGCGTTAACCAAGCGAGATCCAAAATAGATACATTTTTCCAAGCCTGTACTAGTGCAGACAACGGACAAAGAGTTCAGTTCTTTCTATGACAGGAGTAAGCAATAATTTGGTTGGTAAGCACTCAAATAAAGGTCAAATATAAAACGACAATTTCGAGATTTCAACAAGTTGCTAAAATTATTACGAATAGTTTATCTAAAAAGCTTAATGATTATCAACCCATTAAGCAGACTAGCTTTACAAAGGATTACAGTGAACACCCCTTTTCTATAAGAATGCTAATTGAAAATCCGGTTGAACACAATTACTAATTGAATCTAGCATTTATCGGTTACTAGAAAGCTGCCGAAGCAGTGGAACGTTACACACTCATTTCAAAACGCCAAAGTAAACCATTCACATATAGTGGTACTTGAAAACATTTATAAGACCGCTACATCCACTATTCAACTCCATGAGAGCACGGAACCGATCAAAATAAAAGATGGTGTAGGACAGGAAAAATACCATCAAAATTATTTACGGCTTGTTTAAAAGACTTCGAACAACTTTAGTGATAAGACAGTAAAGGCATCATAATGAATAGGTAACGATTTGACAACCATCGCATCAGGGGTGATGGCGTTCTAATCGCAGCAACTCCGGTTAACACTTATAGAACTGTACAAAATATCTTCAGAAATAGGTCTGAGTATAAATTTAGTAAAGAGAAAGGTGATATGTAGTAGGTAGTAATCTAAGGCTTGAGACATACACTAGCTGGGATATAGGAAAAGCAAACTATAGACATTTCTCAGAATGCTTGGGGAAAGCTAGCTGAGACACGGAAGAACAATAATATACCTTAACAACTTCTTCTTTGCGTATTCGATCAATGTGTGTTACATTTTACGGAGCACATACGTGGACTGTCACAAAACAATCAATGAATAAATTGAGAGTAACACAGAGAGCGATAGTGCGCTAATCGTTGGGTATATCAGTAAAATATCTCAACATAAGTGATTAAATCTAAGACTGCCACTGGGTCGGTACATTCTCTTTTAGCAGACGAGGTTTTGACGACCAAAAATTGACGGAATAACCATAACATATTTTTGGAGAAAATACCGTAGCATAAATGCTTGTCCGGAAGACTGACAAGGTGGCAAGGTGGCTTCGAAGTCAAGTGGTAGGTCGATTGCCTGTTTAAAGTAAACTGGTTCTTGAAACTTCAAAAATTGATAACCTAACCAGGAGCATAAAGACGAACTAATACATGAAGACGCGAACACGATTTGAAAGATGGAATATAAGAACGCTATTAAAATATTCTAGACTTAGACAAGTTACTAAGTAAATGGGCAACTATATGAATCATGCTACGAACGAAAAATTCTATTTCTGTGATTCCCACCCTAAAAAATCCATTTCTCTCTTATCAGTTCTTTTACCCTCGTGATGGTTTAGTGATACCATTATGATATAATTTCTATTTGCTGCTTCCATGCTTCTCTATCATTTGCTATCTGTATTCCTTGGTGTAATGAGTGACCTGTTGTTTCTTTGAGTCTATCGGGCCACCTCATTGGTGATCTTCCTCTTGGTCTTTTTCCCTGTGTTTTTCCCTCAACTATCAAGTTTTCCATCTCCCTGTTCTTCTGGCTATATGACCGAAGTACCTTAAGTATTTTTTGTTTAGTTGCTTTAGTAATCTGTCCTTAATGCTTAGTTCTTGTAGTATGGATATATTAGTTCTATGTTCCATTCATGACACTCGAAGGACACGTCTATAAACCTAAAGTTCGAAGGCTTCAATTCTTTTCCGATCTGCTGTTTTCAGTGTCCAAGTTTCGGACACGTACGTGGCTATTGAAAATACTAAGCTATTTACTAGTCTTATTTTTACTGCTTTTGTGATGTTTTGATCTTTCCAGATTTTTGCCATTGCAAGTCTCCTTCTAATTTCTTCACTGCAGTCGCCATTACTAGTTATTAGCGATCCCAGATACACGAACTTGTCTACTACATCGAAACCCGCTAATTTTTTGATATTTTGATTGTTATTAAACCGGTCAATTATCATGACTTTGGTTTTAGCCTGATTAGTCTTAAGTCCATAATCTTTACTGTGATTTTCTAGTCTTGTCATGATATCTGTTAGTTCTTCTTGATCTTCAGCAATGATAAGAGTGTCATCGGCATACCTTAGATTACTATGTTTTTTTCCCTGCGATTGATACACCTCCTCCCCATGCGTCAAATACTTGCCTCATGATATATTGGCTGTATATGTTATAAAGGAGCGGCGATAAAATGCATCCCTGTCGTACGCCAGCACAAACTTCTAGTGTATTGGATAATGTTTTGCCCACTCTGACTTTGGCCCTACTTCCATCATATAGATTCTTTATCATGTGCACCAGGTGTTCAGGGGTGCCCATTTCTATTAAGATTTTCCACAGCGAGGACCATTTCACTGAGTCAAATGCCTTTGTGTAATCTACAAAATAGAGGAATATTTTGATGTTATCTTCTCTTGCTTTCTCTATAATTTGGCGGAGATTGAGAATTTGCTCTCTTGTTCCCTTCCCTGGTATAAAACCTCTCTGTTCATCCGAAATTTGTGATAGTAGGAAAGACTTCATTCTTTCATTAATGATGTGAAGTAGAACTTTGCACGCAAGGGGGATTAGAGCCACCGTTCTGTAGTTGTTACAAACTGTTGGGCACCCTTTTTAATGTATTGTGACGAAGATAGACTCGCTCCACTCTTTTGGCCATTGCCCCGTGTTCCATACTTTGGAGCACAAGGAATAAATTATTTCAATACCAAGGTCGCCCATAGCTTTCAGGGTTTCTGCTGTAATTCCATCCACACCCGGAGCCTTTCTATTTTTAAGAATTCGTATTGCCTGCTCAACCTCCGATTTTAATATATCTGGCTCTTTATGATGTAATGTGGTACTATTTCCGTGAGTTAGATGATCATCCTTCTTATAGAATGTTGCACAGTGTTGTCTCCATACTTCAGCGATTGAAACTTCATCCGTGATGATAATTCCATTATTGTTCTATATTATTTGTGTGCGCGGCTTGATTTCCCTAGTGAGATACCTTAATTTGTTGAATAAATCATGAGACTCGTTGTTTTGAGCATGTTGTTCTATTTATATACATATATTCTTTATGTGTTCGTTCTTCTCTCTTTTGAATTATTTCTTGATAAGGTTGTTGATATGTTTCATATTTCTTCTCTTCTCCTCCTTGGACGAGTTTGCGTTATTGATTCTTCTTCTCTGCTCGATTAGGTTTAATGTCTTGCCCTAGATCCAGTGTGTTTTTTAAGTACTTCTTTTTCAGGGGTGCATGTTTGTATTGCGTCCTTTATCCATTTTTTAATGGGGGGATCTTTGTTAGTGTCTGGTGATTGTCTTCTTAATTGGTGTTGGAGTTCTTCTGGATTGGGTGTTTTTAAACTGTTGGAAATTGATTTGTCGGGTTTTCTAAGTTTTAATGCCAAGGAAGAAACCAACAGCTTGTATACCACATAAATTTAGAAACAAGATGAGTGAGAATTCCGAATGAAACAGATGAAAACTAAGGTGATTCAGAATTTAAATACAGACTACGTAACACTACTAACATAAGAGTTAGGAGATTAGCGAGAACGTACAAAAGAAGATGGATAAACTTATTAACACAGCTGGTTGACAGAGCAGCACAAAAGAGAAACTTAAGGCAATTACTAAACAGTTAGCAAATTAAAGGCAATACAGAAAAGCTATTGCAAAAGAGGGTGAATTAATCAGGCAATGGGAAGAACACTTTGCCACTATATTCAGCATGCCTCCAGAAAATATCAATCTTGTAAATACAATAGCATCCAAATGATCATCAACACAAATATTCCAAGTCACGGAGAAATACAGACAGCTATTAAGAAGTTGTGGGATGGACGTGCAACTGGATCAAATAATATACCGAATTTCTCAAAGTAGGTGTACTATCTACAATTTAAAAAAAATTGTAACAACCCTTGATAGAGATTACCTTAAACGAGGCTTTAAACAATTACATTTACTATAACCGTTTTGATTCATAACAACATGTAAACAAGTTGACAATTAAGTTAGAAACACATTCACCGTAGAACATTCTAACTGTGTCAGGTTTTGTATTGTTTTGGATAGAAGGTATAACAGAGCTCTGTCATTCTACAACCCTTGATTAATGAAATGTGGTAGCAGGAAAGAGATACTTATAATTAAACTTTTTACGAGAGGATATCACAGCAGATATGACAACTGGAGAGAAATAACGTTGTTCAATATGATTTACACTAGAACTGCTAAGGCGGGACATGGGGAGTCCACACTTTAGTGTTTTCATTAGTAAAGTGCATTCATGTAGCGCAAAAAACTCTATTTGTCTATTTCACTGTGAATGACTTCTAGTTTCATGGAAAGACAAATTGCAGTTTCGTTGATGTACTTTTCTTATAAACACGGTTTCATAAACGTAAGCTGGTCATTCAGAAATTTTGCATCGGACCATAATTTTACATTAAGAACAGCTTTTCTCAACAATATTCTGACATATTTAGAACAGAAAAGGTACTTTACATGAATAAAAAACATGTTTCTATACCGCTCGTTATAGCGCATGAAGACCAATCCAACATTTTTGTATTAATATTTTCGTCTCAAAACCTTTTATATAGAGACGGTAGATACACAATATGAGTAAAAAAAAAGTTCTACGGTTAATGAAACTATAGCAAAGGTATTCAGTTGCAGAATAATGGCGCCTTAAACAAATATTACCAAGACCAAAGCAATACGAATAGGCAATAATAACGCGCAAGAATTTCTCATAAATGACCAACCACTAGAGTATGTGGATGAATTCTGCTGTTACGGTACGGAGAGAGGTATTTGGACTAGTTCCGCACTATCACTAAAAAACAAAATTCGAGTATACATTGTTACATTAATAATTGCGGATGTCGAATCGGAACATGCACTCGTACTAGCTCAGTGGAAGAGCGTAGGTAACTTACCTTCAAAACTAAACGGTCGAAATTATATTACCAATTGGTTTAGGCTCATGTTCCCTGGTTCATTTGAGCGAACAAACCAATAAATTGCTCAAGGTAACAATACAACATAAACAATGAAAACCCACAGTTCGATAAGTCGTATCATGTGTCAAATAGATAATGGATCAATAACATGGGGAATAATATCGATTTGTAATTACTGGCATTAACGCACAATAACAAGACTATCATAAAAATAAATATATCACATATATAAATATCACAATCTTAATCAATCAAAACCTGAGACAGGGTGCATCAGAAAAAGCAGCCTTTGCTGAGGAAGTGTAAAAGCTAATTTCTAAAATGATTTACTCTAAACTGTAAGTTGGCCAAAACAGGTAATTTAGTACCATCCCGAATACTGAATGAACGACACAGCGGTACTGCGTTCCACCGTTAATATGCTAGATTGGCACCTCGCGCGTATTCACACATTCAGATATTTGCATGTCTTAGTAATATACCAATAACCTGCTCGGGCAGCTTTCCCTCCAGCGAACTTAATTACTATGGCGGTAGTTATGGAACAAACGTACGTGGGTTTACCATTCACTCAGCTAATTTATTAGCATGCAGAGCTACGTTAATTATAACTGAACTAACTCAGCTTGAAACAGTTCGTTACAACAGCGGTGAAGCTGCTAGCTTTAAGGCATATATGAGCTACTAAATTACGATAACAAACGGCGAGGCCGTTAAGGATTCAATAGCATGTCACAATAACAGAATAGCCGTTAAGTTCAAACCCCATCCAGCACAAGGTGCAGGCGATGTTAGCTCTCAACACTTTCTGCCAACACAGGAGGCTCCCTTGGGGCTGTTTGAAAGATACAGGAAGAGCGGGACAAACGCAGACTAAACTGCACGTTACTCGGCGATACCGTAGGCCTCTGCTCTATTTGGGCAGCGTTAACCCGTAGCTTGAAGGCTAAGTATATATATACCAAATTAGCAATTTGAATAGACGAGGATGAGACGGCTTACCAGAAAATTCTGCCCGAAAACTCACACCAAAAATGTGCTCCCCAAACAACTTATATTTGCCTGGTTAGGGTCGAACATGTGGCCAAATCGCTTATGCCACATACGCCTGATCCACCTTTGTGACATATTTTCGAAACCGGAAGTGACGCCAAACTGTATCGCCATCTCGCGACAATTAATGCCCTCGACGGAAAGAATTGCAGATTACATAAGAAACTGTATTTAAGCAGAACACTGCAGACCGCCGAGATCTTACCTTCGACATGCCAGTAGAATCAGTTGCCTAACCGCTGGGCGTTTTCGGCCTGTGAAACTAGTTAAATTACGACATGACAAAGAATTCGTCTTAACATATAACAAACATACATAAATACATACATAATCTGAACCCCTTAAACCATTTATACAGTTCCAAGGTGTCGGGCGCACCGAACCACTGAAGGTATGTGCATTTTTAAATTCGGTGGAGGTACTTGAGGTAGTGGAGCCTTGTCTAAGCTATAATACTACTCCCGCTCTCCAGATGTTCACCCATCCAAGTATTGACCAAGCAGACTGGAGCTTAACTTTTACAAGTTCCGTGAGATATGCAACACCACTCAGCCGTTCTGCCGGCTCATATAACGAACATTAACATTAAATCTATACTACTATTCGGAAATGAACTAACAGTAAAAATTAAAAAGGGACCAAATAAGATAGATGAAGATATAAAAATGGACAATTACGTGATAGAAAATACCAGATCATACAAATACCCGAAGCTGAAATAAAAAGCAGAATCGCGCAAGGTATAATAAATATAAAAGACGTTTTAAGCACACCAAGAGAACTACATTAAAAACGATCATTGAAAGTATAAGTGCATAAGGGGTGGAAACATGGGCCATTACCAAGAAGCAAGAAGTGAAATTAAGAGCAATGGAAATGGGGTACTAAAGACGAAGTTGTGGTCTGACTAGGCTCGATAAAATAACAAATGAAGATATACGAAGTAGATTTATAGATAGTGTAACAACGATAGAAGCAAAAAAGCTGCTGTGATATGGACACATGCATGCAGGTGAAAGATGGCCTAAGAGAATATGGGAGTGGACTCCCTTTCAGAGAAAAATATGTGGACATTCAAAACAAACATGGAAGAGTGGTGTTACAGCAGCTATGCAAAAAGGAAATCTAAACGAGAATGACTAAGAAGACAGAAGAAAATGGAGATTGGAATGCGGAAGAAGTCATTAGATGTAGGAACCCGCAATTAATAAAAAATATAAATAAGATAGAACTAGGCTTGGATAAAAACTCAAATAATAAATGGGAAATACAGTAAGAATTCCAAGTAGAGAGATATTAGAAGTCAATAACATGAAGAAAGCATGGATGACGGATGAGATATTAAAATCGATGGAAAACAGAAGACGGTATAAGAATAGAGACAACGAGATCTATAAAACTTTGCATAGGGAAATAAGAAGAAAAATACCACAGGTCAAAGAGAAATGGTACACAGATAAATGTGCAGAAACGGAAAAAACTGCAAACAAAACATGATGATTTTAATTTGCACAAGAAGGTTAAAGAACTGTCGGGTATAAAAAGATCAAATAAAAATAATATCCAATTAGACAACAATGGTAAAATTATTCCCGACGTCAAAGGAAAGTTACTCCGAGATGAAATACAACGAGAAATAATAGAAGAAAATACGGACCAAGACAGTTGCCCATGTATAACAAAGAAAGAGGCAACACATGCAGTAAAGTTGACAAAATACAATAAAACCCCAGGTCCTGATGAAAACCCAGCTGAGGTAATAAGATTAATCACAGAAAAAATGATCGTACTAGTGGACTTATATAATACAGTTTATAACACAGGAATAAATCCCCAAAAGTGGCTTAAATCGACATTTACCACTTACCAAAGAAAAAAATATAACGCAAGAGAATGCCGTAGCCACGGGACAATTAGTTTAATGAGTCACGCTCTCAAGATATTACATCAAAGAATTTTGAGGAAGTTAGAACAAGACTCAATTTAGTTTCAGGAAGGCAATGGGTACAAGAGATGCTCTGTTTGCTTTTGCATCTGTCGACTCAGAGATGTATGGATATCAATCAACTAATATGCGTTTGCTTCCTCAACTACAACAAAGCGTTTGACAAAGTTCGCCATAACTATCTTATTCGACTACTTAAACATAAAAACATAGATATGAAAGACATTAGAATAACAACTCATCTACTCTTTAACGAAACTGCTAATGTAATAGTGAAGAATGAATTACCAGAAGAGATGATACAGATACAAAGAGTAGTAAGGCAGGGAAGTTTAATTTCCTTTTTACTCATTAACCTATATTCGAAGGAAACAAATTAAGAAATCATTAGAATAGACATCAATTGTGATTAAAGTTACTGGGAAATGTATAAACACATTAAATATGTGGCACTATACTTATTACAGAATCATTAGAAGATCAATAGAGAATATTAGATCAAATAGTCGAAAGCAGTGAGAAAAAAGGTATGCCATTGAATATCTTCTTCTTCTTCCTCTTATCATAGGCCAGTGGCCTGTTTGAACCACAAAGTGGTTCTATGAGCCCTCTTTGACAGTAGGCCGGTTAGGTAGCTAGCCTTGCCTGCAGAACGTGAGAAAGAGTTCCCTTGTTAAGGCGTTAATGACTACCACAGGTGTTAACGTGGTAGCCGGGGAGCGTACAATTTTTAAAATCCTTCTAGAGTATGCCGGGATTCAAACCCGGGCCGGCCGCCTGAGAGGCGAGAATTTGCTGGGGAGGCCATCCGCTCACTACACCTAATATCAAAAACATAATTTATGACAATCACTAAACCACAATAACGGCAAAAAATTTAAGGATTAGAGATGAACAATAGAGAAAATCCAAAATCATAAATACTCTGGAACGAAAACAATGAATACACAGAGGAAATTAGATCAAGGATTGGGCAAGCCAGAACAATATTTAATAAAATGAAAAATGGATTATGCAGCCGAGACCTGGGCTTACAGCTTAACGAACGATGAAGTACTTCCAAGAAGAAGAAAAGGTAAGGAACTATTAAACACAAGTAAAATAAGAAAATTGCAGTATCTGAGTCACGTGATGCGAGGAGAGAGACATGAAATTCTGCAAAATGCAAGGTAAAATGCAGAGAAGAAGCAGTAGATAAAGAAGACGCATCTCTTGTTTGATTAACCTGAAACAGTGGTACAAGTTCATTTCCATTGAATTGTTTAGAACCTTCTGAAAGGAGACGGCACCTAAATAACAAAAACTATATGGATGTCAAACATAAACGACCTCTATTGGAGTGTGCAACACGCTATTAGCATTTAATAACAGATGTTTTCGGAAGATAACTAAGGTATGTTAACATATTTCGTAGTTAATGAGTTAATGTGAAGAAGAATAGATCAAACAAATATACAAACAGATATAAAGAAAAGAAGGACCGGATTGGACATATACTGAAAAGGACAACCAGAGCTGGGCAGTAATTAATTACTTTGTAATTAAATTCCTGTTTGTTATTTGCCTTGGAATTGAATTCCTCTTCAAGATGCGGTAATTGTAATTGAGAATTGCCTTTTTTGTTGCAAAGTACTTGAAAAGTACTTTTTGAAAGTAATTAATTACTACATTCAATTATTCAATTACTTTTGTATAATTAAATGACTCTAAAATATTTAGATTACTTTACAAGTATTTGAATTACTGTGGTAATTGAAATTACTCGAGGTAATTGAATTACTTTATGGTATTTCAATTACTGAATTACTGACCTCGACTGGGTGCCAAATCTCCAGAACGCAAAAAATAAGATAAGGGTTATTAAGTTACATATTGAGCAAATCGCAATAGGGTGTTTCCGGTTCAATATAAGCATAACTTATGATTTCCTTTGACGAGTCGAATAACAGCACATTTTGCATTTTGTACGACGCGTGCACCACAGTGGCGTGTACGAGCATTGGTACGTGTATGACTGTATGTAGATGTGATCTGTAGCTTGTAATAGTGACATACATAATACTTATTTATTGTGTAAGACGCTAAAACTATATTTTCGGTAAGTACATTACAGATTACAATACCTACGGTAAAAATATAATTTAAAATAGCTTCATTAGACGATATTGGTTCATAATAGTTATTTATTTATTTCAATTTGCTTGTTTTAAACGATGTACCAGCAAAGGGTTATACTGCCGTACAAGTGCCACAAGCGTTAAGTCCAGAAAATTACGTTTTTGAATGAGATATTGAAGTAAATGGCCAAAATCCGATAATAACATTTAAACAGCGTACAACACATAACTAAAATGTAACTAATTGCAGAATTCCATGACAAGTTGACTCAAAAATGCACTATGGGGTGTGGTACTAATATAACTTAAAACCGCCGCATTCTTATAATTCCGCTCACCTCATCCAACATTACTTCTTTACGTTATACTGGGTGCTGCGTTGAAGGACAAAAAATACAAAACCTTCATGCTAATTCCGATGCAGTCAAATATTGGCTTCTCTAATGATTTTACACAAAATTCCATTTAGGTTTTTTTAAAGAACCGTGCATAGTGACCCAATTTTTCTAATTTCAGTTATTTTATTGCCCTAAACTTAAAATCAATAGGTATTATTAAATATTTTGATAACATTAATAGGCAATATTAGAGATGTCGATAAGATTTTGAAATTTGAAGTAAAAACGTAAAAGCAACCTGAGCAATTTATTTGTCGAGCATTGGCAGTAATTTTATGAAATAGGTACTTACGTGTTTTCCCCATTTTTTTTACGGTGTGTTAAAAAAGAAATTACATAATGGTTGGCCATGGAAAATAAAAGTAATGTCAACAGTAAGCAGAATTCATTAACTGTCTCATCACTGTTTCCACAAAGTTGGTGGCACTGGTTTTGCGTCAGTTTTGACACAGCCTGACGCAAAATCTAAGCTGCTAACCTCGAATTTGACATAGACTTATAGTGCCACTAACATCTTATATTATAAGAGCCGATGCCGCCGGCCGACCGTAAGCACTGGCGCGGGCACATGCCGATCGTAAGCGCGAGTGGCGCCAGTACACGCAGCATGAAGGGCTTGCATACTAGCAAGTGGCGCGCGCACATGCCGACCGCGCACAAGTGGCGACGCAGCAAGCACTTGTATTGTTAACGCTGGCAGGGCCGGACGTCGGCTGGCTACCAGCTTAAGCAAGCATTTTTATTGTTAACCGTTTCTTTATGCTGGCAGGGCCAGACGTAGGCTGGCCAACGCGTTCTAGTATTATTCATACAACAAATATTTCAAAGGACACTTTATGGAAAAGTATTTATAATCACCGGGTATTATGCGCTGATATCGTGATTGAAAATTCTAAGGATTGCTGTTTCTTAAGCTTGCTGTCGACATTAGTTTTATTTTCCATGGTCAACCCTTATGTAATTTCTTTTTGAACACATGGTATCAAGGTCTTTTGAATGTAAAAATGTTATGCTTTAGCAAATGGCTTTTGTTCTGATGTACGAATACTTATTTCAATCAGCCGTTTTCAACTAGGTTTATCAGTCATCTATCAACTTTCAGCAGTCCCTGACCAACACCAATTTCATATTTTGTTTTAAGATTTCAACAGTTGCTTAACACATTTTTTGTAGCTATTTATATTACTAGAGAGGAAAATGTATAGTTCTCTCCCGCGTTAACGAAAACAGTACCTAATCGATTGTAATCAAGCAAGGGAGGAAATGACATTTTAGTCCAGAGCTATACATGACACTTAGGTAAGTTACATATTTTCGTCATTCAGCCTCATGTTAGGCGTATTTAATAGTAGATTATTCTACAAGTTAAGAAAAGTGAGAGTTTTTCAACTTTTAATTTACGAGTGAATGCTGTAAAGCGAGGGGATTAATTTTAGACGAACATGGAAAAATAACTTTTATAACATATTCAGGGTGCTATTTTTTCTAATACCAGTACAAAATCTAGTCAAAATGGAATTCAACATTTCTTCATATTCGAAAAAAAGTATTTTTTTTTAAATCGGCAATAAAGAACGTCGAAATCGTCATTAAAACACGAGAAATCGGCAGTGAAGTAATCCATTGTTTTACGACTTTTTGTAGGCGGCTGGACAATAGGTAAATGTTAACCGACGTCAACATAACCTACAAAAGTTGGTTAAAATGTTGCAATTTCGCGATTTCTCAATTTTAGAAAATAATGTACCGCTCGGCACTGGAAGTTCTTTTTTATCCTCCTTGTGATTTATTTGCTTTGGCCCTACGGGCCTCGGCAACTAAACCCACCTTCGTGATAAAAAGCTCAACTTCAGTGATACCATATGTGGAAACTAATATAAAAAAAAATAAATTGAACTTGCAAGTCCTTATACCTTCTTACTGAAGGGACTTTGTACTAAGGTATAATCGGTTTATTATAACCTAAGGACTCTATGACCAATCGGTATCCCATTCTTTTTGGGACACCCTGTACAATTGTTATCCTTGACTTTATTTATTTACTAACATCTTACATCAAAACAAACTAAACACTTTCGGTGTTGGTGAACGGTGCATGTAGCTACAAGATTTAATGCACCTACAAGATTTAATTATAAAAAAACCTTCAAAAGTGATAAAGTATGTAGGTTACTATAGTTAAAAAAACATAAAAATTAAGCATTTTTAGATTACGATTACGAATCGACACGACGCTAATGATAGTTGCAACTTGCAAGAAAGTTCTACTAAATACAACTATATGACAATAATTTCTATTGAAAGTAATTGATGTTGTACAATTACAATTACTAAGTAATTGGTAATTGAATTACTAATTCATGTGAGTAATTGAAATCTCTGGTAATTCAATTACTTCATTGGACGATAATTGGTAATTAGTAATTAATTACTTTTTTAAAGTAATTTACCCAGATCTGAGGGCAATTAACATTACTAAAGTTGCACTCGATTGGTATCCCCGTCCTAAATTAAACTGGAGAACAATTCAAAAACAAGTAGAAACAATAGAAGGAATGTGACTGGAAGTCAAACGTGTTGCTCAAAATGGTATTAGATTGCATACATATCCAAAGGTTCTATGTATGTATGTATGAATGTATTATCGTTAACCTCATTTTACCTTGCGGTGTAGAGGCTGGTGCCTTATGGGCTTGCATCTGGCGGTACAATGCTCAACTTGATCCGGATTTGGGATACACAGTTGGAGCGCGCCTTTTGTGCTTGTACAACAACCATTGTGTGAGGTGTGTGTCATGTTGATGTGTTGACCGTATTACTCTATCTCTTAGGTCTGTGGATCGGAGTAGAGCACAGTTAATTTGGTGCCCAACTGTGAATGGTCTCACCGAGCCCGATTCTAATCGCCAAGGCTGCGGAAAAATTCCAGACCCCGCTGGATTTGAACCGAGTACTTGCTTACTAGCACGCCTAGCGCTACCCACTGCGCTACCCGGCTTCTATGGTTCTATAATTGGATGAATACAATCTTAAAATTACCTTATTTTAGGCTAAAGATGTAAAAGAAGTCCTCAAAGTAATGGATAGACAACATAAAACGATATGATGGACTGACGTGAATTCGAGAAGTGCGAAATAGAAATATATGGCGAAGAATGAAGGGGGTTTATGTCGAGAAATGAACCGAAAATGGCCGATAACATGAAAAATCATAGAATAGAAGGATTTCCCTGGGTATAATATTGAGGACATTGTTTGACACTGTCCATGTCGCTGAATATAACTATCACATTATATCTTTCTGATAGCTCAAAAACGATTTCTGGCTGGTTGCGCGTTATCGTCTGAACATTATTTAAATTTATCCGACTCGCTGCGCATAACTGATGACTGGCAACCACCCAGAAATCGAACCCACGCTGTCACGATATGGCCGGAGCGAACAAATGCGTTTTTAGTATAAAAAGCCGCAAATTTCATCAAGATCCCGGTACATGTTGCTGTGATAATACGACCGCCTCATAAAATTGTAATTGCAAAACATTTAAACGCCTTAATGCGAAACAAACTTCAGGAGCGAGTGGTGCAATTTGCCACTAGCAAAGAAGTTATCTTTCGAACATTAAAAGAAAGCAAAATTAATTTACATATTTATAAGATTAAGAAATTAGGCCGCGCTCGTGCAAGTCGTTGAACTAATGAAAACGTAATCTGGGGTTAGCTGCAACCAGCACTATCTTTCGGCCGGGCGGCAAACTATAAAGCGAATCCGCTGCATATTTTCCGGCCGAAATTAGCGAAACCGAGGCCAAGAACGACATAAGGAATTAACCAGGTTATAAAGTTATACTACAATGTTCATTCCGGCCTCGGCGCTAAAACTTCTGATCGAGATCGGAAATCTATTCTGTGGGGAGGAAGCCCAACTTTGTGTTTTTGAACTTCATAAGCGACTCGTATAAATACGGTGGCTCGTTGGTTTTTACTTTCGGAGTACTTTCCAATTACCGTAATGATGGAGGCAATGCAGACATAACCGGCCAATTTAATTACCGGAATTTATGGGATCCACCGACGTGTAATCGCTACTGCGCACGGACTGCAGTTTGTTTGACTACGGATACTTTATGGAAAGAAAATCAAACACATTACCCGGACACAGAATAGGTCGTGCAAAAGTAAATAAAGCCTCGAAGTTAAACAAATACAGCTCACCTGCAGTAATTTGTGCCGTTCCTAATTCTGAATGAATACGAAAACCCGTGAATAAAACATCCGTAACGAGGGTCATGGAACGCAAAAAATAAGTTGAAAGAACGCTGCGATTGCCGAAATTCTTTCGGCGCATGAAAAGTTAAAATGCCGGCGAACGACGAATCGTTAATGCTTAAATTATTTCAGACGAACCGCCCCTGAGCGGCAAGTTTATAAAAGGTCAAACGATGCACGATTTCAAGGACTTAGGATACAAGCGATTTCTATATTTAGGAGGAGATTTATTTGCAGTTGCAGAGCCAGGAATACACAATTAGTTGAAAATATTTGATGGAAAACGCGACAAGAGCGGTTAGTGTCGTATGTCGGCGTAAACGAGAAATTTAACGCCGCCGTGCGCAACGAAATTAATAATTACACACCTCTAAAGAGCATTCGCATTTTCCTCGGATTTTTCGGCTTTATAATCTTGTTAAAAACGGCGATAACGCAAGATATTCGAACACAACTGCCGCTTAGGAGCTCTTTCGAAATTAGCGATAACGCGGGGAGTTCATAACAAATTCCATCACGACGACCTCGTCTATGGTGACTGCTCCCCATCAGAGATGCAACTTTAAAGTGAACAATTTATGGCCACTCTGATAAACGTCAGAAGAGGGTCACGCCGTTCTTTATTTCTACCCATATTAGACGCTTTCCATGCACCATGTTTCGCTAAATAAAATAGTGAATTTCCAGGGGATATACCTTATCCACCTTATATCCTTTTCCTGCTTTCTTGTTATCTTTAGGGCAATTCATGCTGGTTTGACAAACACTCGAAATCGCACATACGAGTATTATGACTAAAACACTTCTAATTAGTCCCATCTAATATGATTTATGAACTCAGACTAGAAGGAATGAAGAATTATCTACCTCTGATACCGGACTCAATGGACACCAACCACAAGCCTATAATCACGGCCAAGATTTAGTAGGGTGGAGAAAATGACTGCCAATAGTATCAACACTCGTTGAACAACCCCTTCTGAAAGGGATAAAAGCTGGTAGCAGGACAACAATTTAGATTTATAGAGGTAGGTGAACACAACTATCGAGCAAATGCCTTCTTCTTCTTCTGGTGCCACTTCTATCGAAGATTGGCGATCATCATAGCAATTTGGACTTCGGAGGCTGCTGCTCTGAAGAGGAAAGTTGTGCTCTTGCCAAACCACTGCCTCAGGTTCTCCAGCCAGGATGTCCGTCTTCTGCCGGGAGCTCTCCTTCCTTCTATCTTCCTCTGGATAATGACGTGCAGGAGACGGCATTTTTCATTGCGCATCATGTGATCAAAATATGTTAGTTTTCTCTTCTTTACCGCCATCAGTAGCTTGGCTTCTTCGCCATGCGCCGCAACACCTCAACATTGGTGACACGGTCATTCCAGGATATACGCAACATCCGTCTGTATATCTACATCTCAAATGCTCTTATTTTGTTCACCATAGACTGAGTCAGCGTCTATCCTTCCACACCATATAGAACAAAAGAAAAAACATAACACTTGACCATGCTCAGGCGCAGGTCTAACCGCAGGTTTCGACATTTTAGATTTTTTTGCATTTGAATGAAGACATTGCGAGCTTGTTCAATGCGGCTGCGAATTTCTTGACTTACATCCCACACGCTGTTTACAATACAGCCCAAATATCTCTATTGTCTGCACTGTACGATTGGCGTGCCATTGAGGACAATGTGTAGATTGATTTGCGAAATTTTGCTCACCGCCATCACTTGAGTCTTCTGTACATTTATCAAGATGCCCGCGTTTCTGCTAGCTTCATTTACTTTATTGAGCATTGACTGAAGTTCCTCTTCTGTTGAAGCAATAAGCACCGTGTCATCAGCATAGCGCAAATTGTTAACTCGCTCACCGTTGATTATAATGCCTTCTGTAGCCTCCTCTAAGGCCTCTGCCATTATTCTTTCAACATACAGGTTAAACAGTGTTAGTGACAGCACACAACCCTGCCTCACACCACGCTTGATAGGTACCTGGTTGAACTTTGTATTCTCCACTAGCACAGCGGCAGTTTGGTGGCAGTATAGGTTGGCTATAGCTCTCAGGTTTCTATCATCGATGCCGACTCTGGTCAGGGTTTCTAGCAGCTTCCCATGCCTTACATAGTCAAATGCCTTCTGGAAGTCGATGAAGCATAGATAGACTTCTTTGTTCATGTACAGGCACCTTTGCACCAGTACTTGTAAGCCAAACAATGCATCTCGTGTGTTAAAGCCGTTCCGGAAGCCGAACTGCTCCGCCGCAATGTTTGCATCGCACTGCCGGTAAATTCTCTTCAAGATGATTTTCAGGAAAACTTTTAACACATGGCTCATCAAGCTGATCGTTCTGTGCTCGTCACATCGCTTAGAGTTGGGTTTCTTGGGTATAGCAACAGAGTTTGATGTCAGCCAGTCCTTAGGAAATTTCCCGCTGTTGTATACAGTGTTTAACAGCTTAGTCAGCTTTCTGATTCCCACGGTGTCCAGCAGCTTCATAACTCCGCCGTGGATTTCATTAGGCCCTGGTGCCTTGCCGTTCTTCAGCTGATTGACAGCATCTTTCACTTCACCTTCCTTAAATATTATCAAATATTGCAACACTACGAGAGTATATTTGAGGGCCCGCTAGCTAGACATCAATGCAGACGGGGTTCTTTAAATGACGTAATTACCAAATATAATGAACGCCAACAAATTTTGCAATTACAACAAATATACTCAGATAGGTCAAGAACTTATACTCAGTTTGAGTCGCATGAGGCTATAACACAATATCTGAAATACAGGAGTTAGCAGTAACTAAATCGGACATTGAATGATATAAATTGTGCATTAGATCTACTAAACGGCACTGCATATAGTAACCAGTACAGAAATTCTATAATTTTTGATTGGGCGTTACTTACTCGAACGGTTCATCCCAAATTAACGCTATCATTGTAGTGATTAGGACAAATGAATACACAATCTAATATTTAACCAGTAAATTGTACAATTACATATTAAGTACAGCTCCAGTTTCTTTTGCCGTGCTTGCGGTACAAATATCATTAACGCAGAACATTAGGTTGCACGCTGCTTATCTGAGAGCCTCGCGCTTCTGTAGGGGGTGAAACAAATAGCCCCCAATCGGGCTCGAAGCAGCTGCTGCAGGTGGGACACGATAGCAAAAACCATAGTAAAACGGCTAGTGTCCTGTGATAAATAAATCCTCACAAGGACGCGGACGTACATGTCCCAGTAAATTCCCAAGGCCCAGAAACCGCATCACAGCGACGCTTCCACAAATAATCTTTTAAAATACCTGAAGCTAAGAGTTAAAACATAAAGCACAATCACGAGATAATTCCAAAATTACGCACCTTTTTTGCAAGAGAAAGACAAACGAAAACAAAAGGAATTGTGTGAAACAGCTGCTTATGGCTGCCTGTAAAGCAGATGACAACCTAATCGCTAAAGTACAACGACCGCGTTCAGATAAAGGAGATTTTATAGGGTGCAAAAATTATGCACAACATAAATGCTAATGTTAATTACTCTTTTAACACGTAACAAATAAACAACGAAAAATTTCTGGAAAAAATATGGGAAACAAGAATTAGAACGGGACGAATAAGAGGAACACCTTGAAAACCATGGTCGAAGAATTACTCCAAAACGAAAAACTTGGCACAAAATAAGAAAAAATGCTCGAAATGCATCAATTGCAATAACGAAAAACAGGATCAAATAAATTTAATTACTTCTATCTATTGCATATAACTATTTTTAAGTTTTGTAAATACATCTGTATACCCTACGGGTAGACAAAGTTAAGATAATATACAATGTGTATCAGCAATACGCGTGTTAATTTTGACCCGAGTAAGAATTCAAAGTTGAATAGCTTTTTTCTATAGCATTTTGTGAAAATTGTAATTTATTCTATACTTTTTCCCCATAATTTTGAGGTGATAGATCACAAATGAGGAGTCTTTTGCTGCAAATTTTAACCATTTTATTCCCAATTTTAGCTTGAGCTTGAGGAGTGTTTTAGAAAAAATATAAATAGAAAAAACATTGAATTTAGCGAGCTCTACTATGCCTTAAAACTAACACACACATTTTTAAGCCACCCCCTATATGTAATCAGTCATAGATTATATACTATACAAGAAGAGCAGCTTCAAAAATAAAACTTTGTCTATTTTTGCTTTAATTGACGAATAGATAAAAGTAATAATTGGCACATAGCTCAGGTTTTACCCTTGACAAAAATGCAACTCAGCATATACAGGGTAAATGTTCTATTGGATATAAAAATATGCAACAATAAGCTTGTTGAATGTAATGCAACTGCACTCGGCGACACGAGGTAGTGATTTGACGCGGGCTAAGCGCCATTTACTTTTATTTGAAAATTGATGTAATTTGCATTAATAAGTGTTTCCTTTTAGGAACGATGAGAAACTTTTACCCCTAGTTGGTTTTGATTTTTCAAAATATTTAGTGTCATAACTTCCACTTACGAGGGAAGTTCTAAGTAAAACATTTTACAATTTTTAAGTTTTATGTTTATTTTTTTCTTTTCTTTAGTACATAACCTCCAGGTGATTCTTTTATCCAAACGTATATTGAAGGATTTTTTCTTTAGAATTGGCAAGTGGTGTATTTTCCATCGTAAAGATTATGTGTGTACACTTTTGCTTATTGACCTTTAGTTTCCAAACTTTACTGTACTTTTGGATTTTATTTATGTTTTTCTCATGCCCGCTTAGTCTTTTTATAGAACCATTACGTTCGTGTCATCTATGAATACTGCCTTAAAGCGTCTATTTATATTAAATTTCCTTGTTGATCTTAATATGTATTTTCGAATTGCAGATTCTTTTGTCACTTTCGTCAAAGTGCTAACTGGGAAAAATGGTTGTCTCCAGATGGAAAGCGTAGAGGTGTACGATGGCCAACTAGATGAACCGCCCTAAGTACCAAACCCACTGACCTGAAATTGGAAATTGCGAAAAGCTGATAACCGAAGATGGAATAACATTGTACAAAAACCACCCATAAAACGAAGAGTAGAATATTTGTTACCACTACACATCTGCCACGTTGTTCTATTGAAAAGAAAATATTTGATACAGCCACTGCTGATTTATTTGAATAGTTTTATCACATGTCAATGACAGATCAAGAAATACAGCTGATTAAAAGCATTACATTTCTAAATCAGCATTAGTTTGTTTACAACTGTGGAGTACAGTTGCGAGGTATCTCATGAACCTTCAACCTGGATTAATGATGAAGCTTATAATACCCGTAGACTTAGAGTTAAGATCCGTTAGATATAGCACACAGATTTTAAATAACTTATTACGTAGAACTAAAAGCGATAGTAACTGGAGGTATTTAGAAAGACGTCAGTGGAGAGGAATGAATTACTGCATCACGAAGGAAGAGCACGGAACTAAAGTAAGGTGTAAGCTTGAAAAGAGTGTTAAATACTGCTTATCGCATTTACGAAATAGTCAAAAACCGAAATAAGGCAGCAGAACCCAGACATCCTTGAGCTAAACGAGATTTGACAATTTAATTCACAAATCCATCATCGCTCGCTCTTCCTCGCATTACTAGGCCGGAAATAGTCACTGCATTAGAGATATTGTTTTATTATCCCCTTACTCAAGTGGTGAGTGGTTCACCCTGAACTTGAATTAAATCTGGACGTGGAATAAACATCAAATATTGTATTAAGCTGGAACAGTGAATAATTGTGGAGAAATCTATCAGAAATTTGGAAAATATTAGTGCCTGGCGGTGATTAAGTTTAAAAATTAATTGGGGTTTTTGAGGACTGTGAAATAATCACTGCAGACGAGAGGCAGGGCTGAGAACAACATTCAGAAAATTCGTCAAACTGTTCGTAATGTTAATCGTATAACTCTTATAAATGTAGTTATCATGAGGACAATGACAGAAAAACTGTTAGGAAAACCGCAACGAACAATTTAGCATGCAAGGGTTGTATAAAAAATGGTGCCAAAACAACTTAACTGACGACTAAAAGAAATCAAACTGGAACACGATGACTTTCTGGATGTAGCAAAAAAAATTCTAAACTACTACCCAGTAATGCTTGTAAGTAGTGATGGGCTTATTCTAATCAAAAATAACCGGTTATCCAGTTATTGAAATAACCTGTGTGACTCGGTTTTCGTTCCAAGTATTCGGATGAAAAATAACCTCATCCTGATACGTACTACGTGCCGCGTCTCAGCGACCTGCGAGTGATCGAAATTCTGTAAATAATACGTCAATCATAACTCATATAACCTTTTCTACGTATGTACTTGATTGACCCAAGTGAGGCTCGCGGCTGCTTGCTGATGTTATTAAGACATTTGAGACTCCCAGTCGACGAGTTAAATTTATGGGGCCGTTCCTATTAAAGATAAAGTTCTGCTGATTATCAGATTTGCCGAAGCTGTGTTGGTATTAATTTATAACGGCCTAAATTTTTGCTTTGAAACGCGGTGGATTATGCCTAATAAGGGATAAACAGAAAACGAAATAAGATTTTCCAATATCGTAACAGATTTATATTTAATTTTTAATAACGGAGCAGTCGGGGCAAGAAGTGGATTTCGATGTTGAAAATTTTAAGTGTGCGTCCTTAGAACCGCGGAAGGCTGAACGTAGATAAATTATGGATTCTAAAATATTCCGGTATGATGTGCAAGCGAAAAGGGAAGGGTGCCTACTAGAGAATTTTAGGAACTAAAAATAGATTCAATAGATAGTTTGTATTCGCATATTTATAATTTCTTTATGATTAGTATTGATATAGCTATTCTCAATGGTTTAAACTCCTTAGAAATCAAATAAAAATCATTTATACAATTATTATAATTAACGATTAACTGAGTTCCTCTGCTATCTGCAAGTTACGATGCCGATGCAGATGACGGTGAACCTCCAACCGGCAAACCGGCTGACTTCATCGAAACGAATCGAGAGCCAAAATTGATTCGAATGATTATTCAAATAATCAATCGGTTATTAATATAATTCGAATGCAAATAATTCGGTTATGAAAATTGTCCGGTTATGCCCATCACTACTTGTAAGTACTCGGGAACAAACTCGATCATCAAATTTAAAGCCGATGCCCAGCCTTTTTCTGAAATCGTGAGTTATTTTGAATGTGTAGTTCCGAGAGAAAACACTAACGAAGTTCTCTATAGACGTGCTCAAAAGATTTCGTGAAACCATTCCAGATTGTTTTTTTAATTTGAATTTTACACTATTACAATGCCGTCTCTTATATAACACTGACTGTTTAGGAATGTTTGGACTAAAAAAGAATCTCTTGGCGACGGTGCCATGAGGAACAATACTTAGGTCAGATTGAAAAAAAATCTGCAAAGTGCTTTACCCATAACTTCCCTCGCAAGTGGACGTTTTGACACTAAATAATTTTAAAAATCAACGGAAAACAAGGGTAAAAACCTTCCGGTTTCCTTCGTCTTTTACACGAGGGAAGTAAAAAGATATCAAAATCACTTTAAAAGAAGCCACACTACAGGTTAACGGTCAGGAATATCCATTTTAGGGGAAATGGGCTCAGGAATTAATCTATATGAGCGAAATAATCATGAAAGCATGGGCTAAATCGCTCGAGGAAAAAATATATACATAAAGAAACAAAAAGGGCTGAGCTAAGACACAGAGCCCAAATAAAGTTTTTCTTAACTATAATATATAGCAATGACGCTGATGATAAATTCAATCCCAGAATAAACATTACAGCAACTGTCTTCTATGACCTAAAGTATTCTTCGTCTTCCCCTCTACAATTTCGTGCAAACTATGAAAGAGAAATACACTTGGTTAATACAAGAATAAAACAGATAGAAAACATTACTAGCAAAGCATCGCAAAGAATATCGAGAAGGATTTGAAGGGTCTCCAGAAGAAAGTTTGGAAAATGTTTAAAAACAGGAAAGATCAATAAAACCAAATTGATTAGTGGAAGAACTACTTTCAATTATTCTTTGAACTATCGTTAGAATGGAAAGTCAGGGTAACTATAGCACTCGTAGAGACAGGAGATAATCTTGACGATGTTATCGTGGTATTAATATGTTAATCTGAATTTAGAAGTTTTGTTAAGAATAAAACATTCTGGAAGATTGTAAAAATCTATACCTACATACAAAGGAAGAGCAATAGAGATTGTTGACCTTATAAAACCAGCAATAGGAGTATCCAGCAGAATTATTATGTTTTTACATAATATGAATTTCGAAGTTAAACAAATAAAGTAGATAATGAGTTCACACAAGAAATAAATTATTATTCGGGTATTGACAAGGCGACTTTCGGAGTCCTACCCTGTTCAGTTTAGTCATAAAAAAATTGAAAGTGTCAAAAACAGACGATGATTTGCATGGGTCATTGTAATATAAATATTGTGTATTACACGACTGATGCAATACACAATGGAAGTACAGAGGATGATGTACAGTGACTCCTACATCGATTGGTCAACATCTAAAGACTATAACATGGTTGTATAAACCACAAAAAAAAAGATCAGGACAGTCGTTAAAAAGGTCTCATACGCTGCAGATTAAAAAATGACAAACCTGGAATTGGACAAGAATATCAGGGTACCTTAGAGCCTAAAGAAATAAATAGTTATTAGTTGACAGCAAGGTAAGGATATCTAAAATTATAGTCAGGCCAAGACTATATTATAAAAATAACGAAGTAACTTTTACAAACAGCAAAAGTAAGCACACTGAGAATCATTGGAGGAAAAACGAAATTGAACAGACTAATAAATAAAATTACCAAACAGCAGTGCAACGTTTCTGATATCATCAAATTCGTAAAGAAAATACGTAGACTTTAATCATCTTCTATAAAGAGCTGCATATAATGGACAAAGATTGTAAATAATTCAAAACTTCAAGAAAAAAGAAGGCCGAAAACACCACAAAAGAGATTAGATGTAAGTTGGCTAGCATCTTCTGCAGACTCACCGTAAAGCTACTCGTAGGGCGAAGAAAAACAGGCTTTAATAACTACAATGGAAGAAGAAGCAGAAGAGGATGACTGCAAGACACCTGTACGACACTCAGAAAGTCTGCTCTTTTGACGAAACTCAATGGAAATATGAAAAGTTACATACATGTAATGGTATGATACTTACAGAAATTCTGGTTGGATTGCTGTCTTACGAATGTTAATGAAAGATTCAAATAGAGACAGAATTGGTATTGTATTGATTGGAACAGTAACAGTCACTAGTAAACATTGGTAATTACATAAAACATAACATCATTAGCAATAACTGTAATTAGTTAACAGACGTTACTGATTGTATAAAACGATATCGTCAGGGCTTCTGTTAGCTTGTATTCAATGTTGTTCTTAATATGGCAAATGTAGCTAATTTTATGATAACTGACAGATTAATTGAGTAACATCAGAACACGACGCTTTAGTGCAAAGGTGTTTCGAAGCTTTACAGAGGGTTAATGCAGCGTTTGCTTTCATATTGAAGTGCCAGTAATCGATAACGCATAAAAAGAGGTTACAAAGCAGTGCAAGAAGGCACAGATCATGCAAAGATAATATAAAAAGCAGCCTGAGAATTACTGAATACTACAGGAATGTGCTAGTGGCTCGGTACTCAGTGTTTAATAACTGTTTAATAGTGGACTCAACTGAAAAGTGCTACCAATTGTGAGGTTATAGTTTTCCGAATGAAAGTAATAAATAGCAATTAAAATTTAGATCAAAGTATATACACCTACAGATGAACAATTGCAAATCATGTTGCTATGGTGCCCTAGAGAGTCGCTTGTTGTTGTTTGTTGGGTGTGTTGGTTGGCTTCCCAATTTTGATATTAATTTGTTGATAAAAGTAAATATGTTGTGCCAGGGCCTGCCTAAGGCGTGTGCAAAGTGTGCAGTCGTACTCATGCGATTTTGAGAGGGGCACCGAAATGAGAAAAAAGTAGAAAAAGTAATATGGTAAAAAAATTAATTTTTATATATTGTAATTTTGAATGCAAATTAGCCATTTGAATATATTAATAATTTTGGTTCAACAATTAAAATGTAGTTTGAAGGTACAGTAAAGAGACTGGCTCCAAGCTCTCCGCTCCGTTGTTTTGACAGAACTGAACAATTGTAGATAGTTAGTCACAATCACTATCACATGCTTAGTCTATTTGTCTGTTATTTTTACCTGACAAAACAATAAACTGAGTAAAAGAATTTGTTAGGAGTTTGCTCTTTACACAAGTACAGTACAGCACGTCTATTAAAGTTTGAAAAAGTCAGTTAAAAGAATCAGTACTAGAAGAAGTCATTTAAAAAAGTAAAAACAATGAAAAGGTACTAAATACTTTACTTTAATATTTACTATTTATTACTAGTTTTAGTTTTTGGTTTTTAATCCCTTTAAAATGCAACTTCAGGTATTGAATTCCAACAAATTTCAGTTATAGAGCACCCATACCATTTTTTGGAGGTTTTTCTGTACCCACTTTCATTGTAAGGGGCGCCAAAACTCATTATTGCACACACAGCATTTGTGTTGTACCTACTTGTCCGTTTAATTTTATGCCTGTGTGTGGGTGCCAGCTGTGGTCAAATTTTCATTGTTCCGGAGCACTGTTCCAGAGTAAATTGGACCTAGAGCGTTGCCTGTGCAAGCTGCTTTAGGAACCGATATTTTACTAGATTTGGGGCTGCGGGAAGTAGAAAGCAAGGTTTAGCAGCAGGGGGGCCTTATTTGTGGCCCAGAGCCAGGTGGCAGTAGCAGTAGGCTTTTCAAGAAGCAGATGCGAGCTTGGCGTCCTTTCCTACCGTAACCTGTGCGAGTTCGCCTTTGGAGCCAAGATTCTACAAGATTTGAAGCTGCAGGAAGCCGACAGCAAAGTGCAGCACCTAGAGGAGGTCCAGAAGCAGGTGGAAGCAGGTAGCAGCAGTAGGAAGCTTGCTAGGAAGCAAATACGAGCTTGACGTCCTTTGCAGCAGCCGGAAACGAGATCGGCGTTCCTTGCAGAGAAAACAAATGCGAACTGGCGTATTTTTGCACTTGTAAAACAAATTCCAGGTTAGCCAAACTACTTCATTATTGTGAAAGCATTGTTATAATTTACCTAAGCTGAACTGATTGATTGTTGGTTAATTTGTTGTCACACTAAGCTGCATTTTCTGTATGTTTCGAACTGCTTTGTTTGGGGTTAAATATTTTTGGTTATCTGTTACTAGTTGGACTCGAGCATTTGCCATACAATGGTAAAATTTCAACAGTGTAAAAATCGAATCCTGCTAGAGTTTCAATAGCTAGCCGGTGCAAAAGTTTTTAATAAGTTGCAATTAGATAAAATATAGAAAGAGCAACATGCCCTTAAGCATAATTAAATGATTATATTTTTAATTAGCCAGAGAGAGAGAGAGAGAGGCAAATTATCATAAAATTCAAACTACTATGTTGCTGAGGCTCAAATTTTATTTATTTAAAATTAAATGTTATAATACACAAAATTTAGTAACAAGTAAATTATAAAACTCCATCGGCACAATATCTAATGGCAACGTGAGCACACATGTAGCAGCGAGTCGTTGGTGCAATCGAAATGTTGAAAAAGTAAACTGAAAACAACAATTCTAAAACGTAGGTAAGAGTGCTCAAAACATCGATTATAAAATCTCAGATGTATTTCATATGAGTCTGCTCACTTTGGCATTTCTGCTTCTTTCAAACAACCTTCTATCAGTATTCTTAGCGGCCACGATATGAACGTCTTTTAGTATTAAGAACACTTAACTGATATAAAACTATTTAATGTTTTTACGTTATATTGCTATACAGTTAGTACAACTTCATAAATATTTCTATTTTTCGTGGAATATAATTCTACATCACAAGTTAAAAGATTGAATGGGAAATATGTGTCCACAGAGAAGAGGCAGAAGCTCGACTTTTGACTTCACAAAATCAAGCTCAACCGAGTTTGCTCTAAGTTCACAATTTATTTAAGTCGATGGCAGAATGGACGCCCCGAAAGTTTATCCGCATTCATTCATTAGTTACCGTGTTGCGCGCTTTTGACATTTACAATCCGGGCCAATCCATATTTTTTATCGGAATCTGTCGGTCCGGTATGTCCGGAAGAGCTTTCGAGCACTCTGTACCATAAAGTTTTTATTGCGATATGTGGTGGATTAAGCCAAGTGTATGATCCAACTTGTGGTTTTATGAAAAACTTTCATCCGAAGCTTCAAATACGTGCGCCAAAACTTCGCTCAAATATAGAACACGTAAGTATTATTAATACTTTGGAAATCTCGCATACTCAAGCGTATTCGTAAAGCAACGTGTGTACTATGTACCTGTTTATATTATTCAAATGCGAAATTCTGTAACTACGTTTACTACCAAGCGAAAGGCACTCGCTTTCATTTTTAAGATTACCTTCCTGAAAAAAGCAATTATATATTATTTTTATGAGATTTTAATAACACGACTTGTTACAAAATAAGCAATTAGTATACCCAAGAAAATTTAAAAAATACAGGTAATCAAATAATCAATTTATAAAGTGCGTTACAAAACTGTTATCACAGGTACCAGGTAACAGTAATTTTTGAAAGCCATATTTGAACTTATTTTATGGATTGTGTATGCACACAACCTCACTTTGACAACTGACAACTCAAGTGACCGAGCGTGTTGAATTCTGGGTAGAGCGATGTAATAACCACCGAAATGCAGTCGTAAGACAAAATCTAGTTCAAAGCCCTCTCGATGATTTTTTTTAAAGCATAACATGGTACCTACGATGTAAGCTACGCCTTTCTCTGATTGGCTACGTACACAACGGGACACAAAAGCCAGCTAAGTGATTTTAAACTAATGCTAATTCTGATTTGCCACTGAATAAACATCTGTGCATGCACATTTTAAAATGTGATGCTCTGACAACCTATTAGGAAGATTTTAGCAAACAATTTTAACATCCAAAAACTGTGTAAAAGTTAGAACTGACTAATAAAAATAAAACAAACTGTCGGTATATCACAACTTTTTGTGTACTCCATCAACTATGTTATCACAAGTATTACAACCTGGGTGTAGCAAGGCGATCCTAAATGAGTGACCAGTAGATGATCTCAAGCCAATTCAACATTTAAAGTTAAATATCAAGACACTGCCGACCTCTTTTTTATATCGAGGTACCCTTTCACTTCGAGTGGGCATCTCTACGTCCACTACTCAGACATAAAAATATTAATGAAAAAATCTATAAAAGGTTCTACCCAGAACTTCCCTCGTCGACATTGTGACACTAAATAATTTTAAAAATAAAATTGGGAGTAAAAATGTCTTCACGTTTCTAATAAATTAAATACATTTAAAAATTAAAAAAATGTATCCCGCTGGGGTTTGAACCCGCCGCATCTGCAGAGCGATCGTAACCGCACCCCTGCATAGAGATCGTATCTGCATCGATAAATCCAACTAGGCCACCGAGCCTCGTCGAAATAAGTCCAGCTCGCGTCTCTCTTGAATAGAACGGTGTCATTGTTGAAAGGTTTTTACTCTTTTGCAACATTATCTTGTATCGGGTGAGTCTTATTTTCGGCAAATGTAAAGCATGACCTATGTGATAGTTATTACTTCCTTCTATTTCAGATTTGAACAATAAAATTAACAAAATTTTATTTTTTTAAGGTGCTCACCTTGTATACAGGCTGTTTCCTAAAAAACGCCGCAACCCATAACTCCGTTGTTTTAAATTTTAGACCCAACAAACTATATATATTCTTAAATGGCAAGATAAGAGCTACCTTTTGACATCGCCCGTTCGTAAATATCTTTCAAATGTTTTGAGCAATGACGTTCAAATTTTTTATTTTAAATGGAACACCCTATATATTTATTTATATTTAGATTCAGGATGAAATTCTGCATGCAGTAGTATGCTTCATTTGTTTTTTGGAGACTTAGAAATGTGTAAAATATTTTTTTAATATTGCATGTAGACAGTCGTACAGTACTATAAAATTTTCAAGTGTGCCGTGGAAAACAATCAGAATGTTGAAATATTCTATCTAACACGTCCAGAAAACGAAGAAATTCTGAGGTAGAGGATTATCAACGCTTGTCGCGAAATACCTCCCAATTTAATATTGAATGCGACCAATGGAGTAACTAGAAGATGCGTGTTCAACGGCGGTCAGTTTGAGCAATACTTGTAGATACGTTTTGTAGTTTTATTTAAATTTGTTTCCAATAAAATATTTCAACACTCTGATTGTTTTCCACGGCACACTTGAAAATTTTATGGTACTGTAGGACTGTCTACATGCAATATTAAAAAATTATTTTAAACATTTCTAAGTGTCCAAAAAACAAATGAAGCATACTACTGCATGCAGAATTTCATCCTGAATCCAAATATATAAAAATATACAGGGTGTTCCATTTAAAATAAAAAAGTTGAACGTCGTTGCTCAAAACAGTTGAAAGATATTTACGAACGGGCGATGTCAAAAGGTAGCTCTTGTCTTGCCATTTAAGAATATATATAGTTTGTTGGGTCTAAAATTTAAAACAACGGAGTTATGGGTTGCGGCGTTTTTTAGGAAACAGCCTGTATATTTGTATGAAATTGTACCGGTTTCATGCAAAGTAGATATACAATATGTATGCAAAATATCGTTTTCCTCCGACAAATAGTTTTTGAGCTATACTGCCAACAGACAGACAGACAGACAGACAGACGGAATTAAGAAAACCTCTTTTTCGTCATCTAGGGACCTTGAAACGTAAAGATCTGAAGAAATCTCGAAAGGTGATTTTTTCGTGATGACAATACTTCCTTCGTCTTTCAAACGAGGGAAGTAAAATAATCTACAGTTTATTGCAGAAAACTCTTGCTTGGTATATTATAACTTCTCTTCCCGTCTAGCCTTTACTGTTGATGTGTTTTTGACCAACAAAGAAATGATTGCGCTGGGACGTTGACAATAACTCGAAGACAAGTTTAAAGGTGATGGTAGAATACATATTGGGGAATATTTTACAGTATGAAGAATCATATGATGATGCAAATTAGTACTTTGATGGGAATGACGTTTTTAATATCAATAATTTCATTGAAACTATTGCAATATAGCAGGTATGTTAATTTTGAATTTCTGGTTCTCCTTAAACGCATACTGTAAAATGATTTTAATACGAATGCTATGACTAGTTTTATACAAAAATTTTAGGTGGGCAACTTTATATTCAAATAATTGCTATATGTGTAATTCATCATATTTCTTACGTGCCTATACTAAAATTACAGTAAATTACAAACGCTACGGAACAATAAACCAATAAATATTTGAAATTTGATCAGAGAGCCCAAGTTGAAAGCATTAGTATGCAGAAGCAGTGAGCCACAAACGATCAAAATGTTAAAGAAGCACAACATTCTTGCAAAACAAAAGAAAGGTATAACCAGATCCTATAAATTAAAGATGAAAATGGTATCCTGATGAGGTGGAAGTGACGAAGAGGAAATGAGAGAAAGACGGAGATAACATTTCTACGATATTTTAAACAAAGGTATTAAAGAAAAATGCAAAGAGAATGTACTGAGGGTACAGAAAAAGAACCTAGTTGCAGAACTCATAAAAGAAGAAGTAAAAGAAATCTGAAAGAAGCTCAAAAACAACTAAAACTCATGTCATAACGAATTAACGGGAGAGGATTGAGAATAAAAGTTATAAATTAATAATAGCCATTTCTAAAAGAGAAAAGATGCCAAATTGCTAGTAAATCGCTGCTATAATACTTATCTTAGAAAATGGAAACAAAACGCAGTTAGAGTTATAGAGAGATATCCTTACTAAACGTGATCAACAAGGTGATGCAGATACTAATACTTAAAATAACGTTAGAAGAAATATTAGATACACTATTAGGGGGACATTAAGAAGGATTCAGGAAGAGAATAGAAAAAATCGATCAAATCTTTGTGCTGAAGGAAGCATTAACAACTTGCTTCGAGTATAACATTTTCAAAAGGCCTACAATTCAGCATAAAGGACCATATTTATGAAAATAAGAAGGTCTTAGGAATACCACCAAAGTTGGTGAGGATGTAAAGGAAACGACAAGTAACTTAAGGATAAAAGGGTAAACGTCGGGAGACTTTGTAATCGGAATAGAAGTTAGGCAGGGAAACACCTTCTCCACATTAGCATTTAACGTAGTAGTCGAAAAATTATCAGAGAGTGGTGCCCTATGCAAATAGTGTGACCATAATAGCTATAAATGAAGAGCTGAAGCTAACAACGAGAAGAATGGTAGAAGCGGCACATACGATGGGAATATAATTAGATAAAAAAAGGCAAAATGATGAGCACATGAGAAGCCTAAGATACCGACAAAAAATTAGAAGTGGACACATAGCTCCAAAACTTAAATTTGAGGAAGTACAGGAGTTTCTCTATTTGGGAGCAACTGTAACGAAATAATATGAAAAAAATTGACGTGATACTAAGCAAACCAAGCGGATGGGCTTGAACCACCTAATAAGATCGAGAAATACACAAATAAGGACCGAAGGCAATACTGAGACCAACAGCATTATACAGCTGAAAAACATGGGTATTGAACAAGAATATCCAAAGCACATTAATAAGATGTCAAGGTAAATATTTAGAAGAATAGTGGCAGGAAAGAGAATCGAAGATGGATACGTAAGAAGAGCAAAGGAACAGATATGTATAAAAAACCGAAGATTGATATGGTAATCAAATTAAGGAAACTGCAGCGGCTGGGTCACAAAGATCGGTGGAGAGGAGGGCAGTAAAGGAAATAGCCTGGTTAGTAACGGATTACAAGAAAAGAGGAGAAAGACTAAAGAAAATATAGCGGGAGGCTGTCCTTAAAGAACCAGATATGCAGAGCTAGAAAAGTAAAGCTATGTAGCTGAGGGCCTAAAACGCCTGTAAAAAACGGTATATACACTATACAGGGTGGTGACTTGCGCGAAGCAGCATAGGGATTTCAATGGTAAATTTTTAATGTTTGATTATTGGCTGCCCTATTTTTTTTAAATTAAAGTGTAAATAAGTTTTTTGTAGAGAAAAAAATACTGCATCTGTAGAGACTATTGTTTATAATTTTCTAATTTCCGGAACCCTATAAAATAAAGAAATAAAAAATGCTATTTTGAAAAATGGTGTCTTGGAAATATGTAAACAAACAACATGCACATTTACTTTTGTCATTGCTGTTTGACGTTTATAACAGATCATTAAATATTCTTCTCGCTAAAATGTATTCAACTGAAGAAAAAGTAGAAATGATAAAATGGTTTTATGCAGGAAATAGTGCTCTTCAAGTAAGTGCCTTGTTTAGCGTAAAATATCCGAATCGGTAAATTCCAAGTAGTTCAACGATTGATAGATTAATACGTAAATTTGAAACTACAGGCACCGTGCAGCAACATGAAAAAAATGACAACACATTGAATGTTTTGGCACCAGTAGCTGCAAATCCCAGTGTAAATTTAAGGCAAATAGTGCAAGAGTCCTGCGAAATTTGAAATAACACAAGTTTCCCTCTTACAAATATCAGTGTCATCAAGAGTTGTTTGAACGTAATGTGGAGAAAGGAAGTGCATTTTGCTTCCAAATTATAGAAAAATGTAACGAAGGCAGGGAGTTTTTGAATAACGTTTTGTTTACGGATGAATGCACATTCATAGTGCATAATGAAGCAAATGTGCAAAATTGCAGAGTATGGCCTACTGAAAATCCACGCAACATTTTACAAACCAGGACCCAATATCCCCAAAAAGTTAATGTTTGGGAATACTAGGTCATCACATTATAGGACCATTTTTCTTAAGTGAAAACCTCACAGGAGAACGCTTTTTGCAGTTCTTAGAAGAGGATATAGCTCTGACGGTGACCAAAGTTGCTAGAGACGATCAAGAGATTTGGCTTTAGATGGATGGGTGCCCCGCACATAACACTCGTGAAGTGCGGGTCTTTGTAACCTACAGTTTTTCCAATAAGGTGATTGGTCTAAATTATTTAATTAACTGGCCTGCTAGGTCCCCCGATCTTTCGCCCAACGATTTTTTTCTTTGGGGTCATTTAAAATCGTAAAATTTACTCTGGAAGAACCTTTCAAACTATAGGAAAGTTAAAAATTGTGTCAAGCCCAATGTGATAAATTATCACAATATCAGTTAGCAAATGTTAGCCGGCAATTTTACGACAGGTTGAGTTGTTTAGTAGTTAATGGTGCTTTGTTTGAACATTTGTTATAATTTATTAATTTTTGTGTTTTTGTATTATGATTATACGTACCATCGAAGTCATAGAAAACTGGAACGCTGAAATCTCTATGCTGCGTCGCGCAAGTCACCACCCTGTATATAAACACGTTTGACAGCCTGCATTAGGACATCTTGTAGAGATCTTGTTTGGAAGGTTGTAACAATTTTAAAATTGCTTCTAATAGAAAACTTGTACAAACCTCAACAATCTAATTTAAAATATTTGGTAAAAACCCAGAAAACATTTTGATAGGTTGCTTAAAGCGACTAGGCAAGAATTCACAGAAGATTGGATCAAGGAACAACAAAATAAACACTACGAAATAGCAGTGACGAATGTAAGGAAAGCCTATAAACATATGAAACTGCACAGATCTCCCGGCCCTAGGAAATATACCTACGGAGATTTTAAAGGTAGGCGCAGGTAAACTATTCCAAATGTTAAGATGGCTATTGCAAAGAAGCATGATGGTGAAAATCTGCCGAAGAAGTGTAAAACCTCTAATATAGCGCATATATACAAGAAGGATTCGAAACAAGACCCGACGACTTACAGAGAGATGGGTAGTGATCTGTTGCGTAGAAAGATTCTATACAAAATATATTAAAAAAAAGAAGCAGAGGAGCAAACAGGTTTCAGAGCAGGGCGATCCACTAACAACAATATCTTTACATTAAAAATTTTGCTAGAAAAAAATGAGAAGAGGTAGAAAAAACCATTTAGCCTTTATATGCCTCAAAACGCATATGATAATGTACCTGTATGTAGACTCTGCAAAACTATGACTATCGGCATAAATGACACCTTAATTAAAGCAATCCAAAATTTATACACAGATGTAACAGCAAACATTAAAGTAGGGGAATGTACAAATTTGTAAGGGACTGAGGCAAAGTCGCAATTTGTCTCCAACACATTTTAAAATTTACCTCAGTCACTGCAAAAATTACAAAAGAGCCGTAGAGCTGTAGAACTAAATATAAACGATTTCAAATAGTACAAATACAGCTGCCAGTAGGTTATGTTTACATTGGGTTCGGAAGTTAAAATAATACAGCCAATCTTCAGATACTGAATTTAATCAGCATAATCAAGTGATATAACGTTACGTTTCGTTAGTTAACTAACTTCATCAGACGAAATATAAATTAAATTAGTAATATTGAAATACATCTAGAAATGATGGAATTAGGTTAGAATAATATAAAAACAATGCAAACTGAAAATATCTTACCATTGTGGTGTAGATAATTATTGTTTGGGAAGGAATTGGCACCTTCATGGTTTTTAAATAAAACATTTAGATGAATTAAAATTAAGTAAAAACTTCAGAAATCAATTTGTTCAAAGCAGCATTAACTTTTATGAAATTAGAATCTGAGGGCTGTCAATTGGAAAAATTCCCATTAGTTAAACAGTTTAATAGTTAGAAGATATTTCAAAAACTAAAACTCAAAGGTGAGTATTAAAATTATTAATTTGATATAATTAAATAGCAATAAAAAAGTTTTAAAAATTGTAAATGTTGTATTAGAGAAGGTTATGGTAAATGGAATACAATTTTTCAATGTCAGTTTTGTAGTTAATAGATTTTGCTTTGTTTTTGAATTTAAATCATTTCATAAACTAAATGTTTATGTAAGTTATTTTCTCTTTGCAAAACTTTAGGCGAGCTAAAATCAAAATTGTGATCATTTTCGAATGCATGGTCAGACAGCGCAGCCTTGTTATGGGTTAAAAACTTTGTTTTTACAGACGTTTTATGTTGAGAAATCCGTTTTGCAGGTTTTGTTTAGTTTGACCAATGTAATTGGCATCACAATTGTTACAATTGATTTGGTATAGGATATTTGATTCTGAAATAATATGAGTTTTATCCTTTAAGTTATTAAAGAATTGATTTCCTATAGTATTATAAATTTTGTGATAATTTTCTTATGTAAGAAATAGATATGTAATTTGAAATTTGAGTCTAGTGATAATTATTAAATTCTTGACCTAAAAAATTAGGGTATAAATCAACAGATGAATTATTATTTAGGGTGTGTGTATATTTAATTTTACTTATTCTTATTTTAATGTTTGAGTTTATAAATGCAATAGGTTAATTACTTTTTAATAAAATGTCTTTAATTCTAAAAATTTTTTCTTTATGGAATTTGGTGGATGAGTAATATTGCACGATTAGTTAAACTATTTATTGCACTAATTTTATATTTTAAAGAAGTTTGTGAATTGTAATTTAAATCTATCTGTTTTAATTTCTTTTCTGAACCAGTTGGCTTCAATTTTACCATTTTCTGTTCTAATTAAAGGTAAATCAAGCAAATTTATAGTTTTATTAATATTTTCTTTTTCTATTGTAAATTGTAATCTAAGATGGTAATTATTAAAAACTTTGGACGTATTGTCTATGTTATCTTTATCAGTACAAATAATTATATCATCGACATAACGTTTATAAAAACAAATATTGTTTAAGTTATTTAACTTCCTTAAAATTTAAAAGTAATGTAATAAATAGTTTAACCGATCGTGCAATATTATTTTCATCCAACAAATTTCATAAAGAGAACATTTTTAATAATTACTCTATTGAATTTATAAACTCAAACATGAAAAAAAGAATAAGTAAAATTAAACATAAACACACCCTAAATAATAATTCATCTGTTGATTTATACCCTAATCTTTAGGTCAAGAATTTAATAATTATCAATATACTCAAATTTTAAATTACATATCTATTCGTTACATACCACAATTATCACAAAAATTAAATAAAATTTTAAACAACTATAACTACAATGTAGCGTTTAAAAATCATAATACTATAGAAAATCAATTTTTTAATAACTTAAAGGACAAAACTCATATTCTTTCAGAATCAAATATCGTATACGAAATCAATTGTAACAATTGCAATGCCAATTACATTGGTCAAACTAAACAAATCCTGAAAACAAGATTTCTCAACATAAAACGTCTGTAAAAACAACGTTTTCAACCCCTAACAAGCTACCACTGCGTTGTCTGACCATGTATTCGAAAATTATCACAATTTTGATTTCAGTTCCTCTAAAGTTTTGCAAAGAGAAAATAACTTACATAAACGTTTAGTTTATATGATTAAAATAAAAAAAAAATCTATTAATTACAAAACTGACATTGACAAATTGCATTCTATTTACTATAACCTTCTCTAATACAACAGTTACAATTTTAAAACTTGTTTTGTTACTTAATCATATCAAATTAATAATTGTAATACTTACTTTTGAGTTTTAGTTTTTGAAATATCTTCTAACTATTAAACTGTTCAACTAATGGGAATTTTTCAACTGACAGCCCTCAGATTCTTATATCATAAAAGTCAATGTTGCTTTGAACAAATTGATTTGCGAAATGTTTTATGTAAAAACCATGAAGGGGAGTGCTAATTCCTCCCCAAACAATAATTATCTACACTGAAATGGTAAGAGATTTTCAGTTTGCATTGTTTTTATATTATTTTAACCTAATTCCCTCATTTCTATATGTATTTCAATATTACTAATTTAATTGTTATTTCGTCTGATGAAGTTAGTTAACTAACGAAACGTAACGTTACATCACTTGATTATGCTGATTAAATTTAGTATCTGAAGATTGGCTGTATTATTTCAACTTCGGAACCCAATGTAAATCTAAACGATAACAACTTGTTCACGCTTTACTTTTCGGATGACCAAGTCTTAGTTGCAGAAGATGAAGATGACCTAATCATATGATGCGCAAACTGAAAGAGCAATATAGACCGGCAGGATTGAACATCAATAAAAGCAATTGGAGTACTTGAGGGTAGGAAAGAAGGAATATAATTGAAACTGATGGAGAATATTTAAATGGAGTGAAAAAAAAATAAATTTTTGGGTGTAAGCTTTATTGAAATGCGATACAGTCAGGAAGAGGTTAACAACCGGATTAATAAAGAAAAAGGTGTAATAAGATCCATGAATTCGCTATTATGGGATCTTCCTCTTATTCATGAGATCTTGGCAGATGTGTTTGACCCATTATTAGATGTCCATGGATTTCCCAACATACGTTTCCAGATTCACATCTCAAACGTCAATTCGACGGCGGTCTGCTACTTTGACAACTCATGACTTGGCGCCATAAATAAATATGGAAAATGCTAGAGAGTTAACGAGTTGGATTTTTGTGTTTTTCTGATATTTGTATCTATCCATGTTTTGTTAAGTTGAGTCATCGCCGTCTTACCCAATTGTATCTAGCGTCGAATTTTATATTCACTGTTGCTGCTGTTGTCTATTAAAGTTCCCATGTATTTCAGACTATTTACAATCTAGAATTGGCCGATGCTTTGAATGTGAGGCCAATTGTTGTTTTCATGGTCAATTATCATGATTTTGGTTTTATGATAATTAATCTATATATATTATATATAAAAAGGATTCTACAGCTGTCGCCGTCTTACTTCCTCCAGCCAGTTTCTCCTTTCCTCTCGTTGGTGCCAGTCGTTTTCTTCCAGTCTTCTCCTTTCCATCGCTTCATCCACTTCATCCCTCCATGATCTTCGTGGTCTTTCTTTTTTTCTTCTACCGGCGGGACTCCAGCCTGTTATTTTTTGAATCCATCTGTTTTCATTTCATCTTCTTAATAATAGTCTTTTATTTTTAATATATTGGATTACATCTGTCTCGACTCCCATTTTTCTTTTTATTTCCTCATTTCTTATTCTATCCATCCTGCTTACTCCACAGCATCTCCTCTAATATTCCATTTCTGTTGCTCTGATTTTTCTTTTGTTTCCTTTCTTTATAACCCAGACTTCTGCTCCGTATGTCATTATACTCTGTACAATTGTGTTATATATTTTAGTCTTCGTTTTTTTTGTGATTTGTCTACCCCATATTATTGGATGAAGCTGCCTGATGCAAGATCTTGTCTGTCCCAATCTGCTTTTAATTTCGTCCTCAGTGGTTGCCTTCCTTGTTATTGTGAAACCTAAGTATTTGAACTCTTCCGTAGGTTTTATTTCTATATCTTCCTCTATTTGTAGATTCTCCATCTCTCCTTGTGTTGTTGCTAACTATAGAGTCTTTTTGAAATTTATCTCTAGCCCTGCTAGATCTTAATCTTAATTTTAAGAACAATAATCTCTTCAAGTTTGTTTAAGAGTGTGGAGAGTTCATTCTCATTTGCGGCAATCAGCGAGGTATCTTCTGCAAACCTAAGGCTTGATATTTTTGTACCGCCAATAGTTATACCACCATTCCACTCTTTCAGCACTTGTTTCGTTATTATTTCGCTATGGATATTGAAGAGCAATGGCAAAGGAGTATATCCTTGTCTGACATCTTTGCGTATAATACTTCCCCAGATAGATATTTATCTACTCTCACACGAGCAGAATTATTATTCTACAATTCTTTTATAACATACATTAAATGTTTAGGTACTCCCATAGTAAGTAATACATTCTATTGTTTTTTTCCATTTCCGATTATCGACGAAACAAATGTATGCTGGAATGTAGTATTATGTAGCCTATTCAATAAGATTTAAAATGTGCCCTGTTCTGAAGATATCTCCCAGCGACATAGTGAGTGTTCCAATGATAAGAAGATACAAAATAACACAAAGAAAATAATCTATTTTAACGTAGTACAGAGTATAGCAACATATGGATGTGAATCTTGAGACATAAATAACAGAAATAAGGGAAGCATCTTACTTGTGAAAATTGGTTATTGAAGAAAGAGTTGCTGAATGTCAACACTGGATAGACTTAAGAATGACAAAATAAGAAGAAAGATGGATATAAATATAAGTATAGTAGAAGAGGTGAAAATAAAACAATTGTATGGTTGGTCGCGTCAATCTAATAGCAGAGAACAGATGGCCAAAGCAAGTATTAAGTTGGATACCGCCAGAGCGAATAAAAGGAAGACCCAGGCTGAGCTGGACAGCATAGAAGAAACAATGGCAACAAGGCAACCGAAGCAATTACCATGGATCGAAGAGCGTGGACTCTGAGAACGAAGAAGCGGCTACGGCTGTAAAACTTTATTCCATGTAGGAAGGCCTGAGACAAAGCGAGTCAGGGTCGCCGAAATATTTCTTTCCGAAAGCCAGTCAATCTGGCACACCGTTAATGACGTGCTGGGTGATGTGGTTAGCATTACGCCTTCGACGACTGCCTTACTTTCCCTACTTCCACACCCGTGGTTTCGGTACCCAATTTTTAAGGCAACTGGGTGGGCTGTCCGCCACTTGCGAGATATGGGGATTGAACCCCGTACCGTGGCACCGTGACCTGAGCTCCTTAACGGCTCGGTCACGCTGGCGATTTAGAAATTCGGATATAGATGAGGTTTGCTCAATATAATGATACTTGTAATAATCTGTAAAGGTATTGTCAATTCTTTTACCGCTTATTAAACATTTTAATAAAGTTTAAGTATGTAAGTTTTGTAAAAGACTGATTAAATGAGATCAGTCTGTGTATCATCCCAATGAAAATGGTTTAAAATAGTTCTGGCTTAGTAATGAACAAATACATTTTGTTTTTGTAAAAGATGCAATTATTTAAATAAATTTAATTTTTACGTTTTTCTAAATGCACTGTGTATTTAAAACATTTTAAAGTTTGTTCAATTCTCCTTTAGCTCTAATTTCTACATGTTCCTTATATGTAATGCCATTGATTTAAAAACGGCTCAACCTTTCTTGTTTTTGTCTATGACAGCTTCATCTGTACATGGGAATACAATGTATTGGCGGCTTCAGAGCCAAATTCGGGCCTGAAGAAGCCCAAACGTTAAATCAATTGCCGTTAATTAATACGATTCTAGCTCAAACGTTAATGGCCCGCAGTTATATAGATACAAGCGGTGCTTACATTTCAATTCCTGCCACGAAAAACAGGCTGAAGATAATTTCCTATTAGTAATTAATAACGTTGTTTAAGCAGTTGTTTGATAGACAGCCCTAGTTACAGCCATCAATCGATGGATGAAGAAATTAAATAACGCAGTGTACAATCTCGGCTACGAGCGAACTCCGAAAAAGAATGATTAATTGTTTTTCTTTGGTTGTTTTTGCTACTTCTGTCGTCCGAACAAAATTAAATAAAAGCTTCAGTACGGATTAGCCCTAACAGTAATTTTTATTTTGGTTCATTTCTCGGTTATCCCTGGCAATGTTTATAAGCAGACTCGCGTAATCTACTCGAAATTTATAGCGCGAATTAGGGACAAAAATGCGTCCCCGTAATTTATAGTTTTCCCTAAAAGCGTCGAACAGCGGCGCCACTTTTTTCAGTGGATAGTTCTGCGTCTGTCGGAATTGAAAACACCTCGAAATTATTCATAAGCGCTCATGAAAAAGCAATAATGCGCTATTAGTAACAGCTTATCGAAATTCAATAAGGGTTTTGAGCGCACACTTCCATAAAATCAGGTTTCGTTCTTCAGTCGAAAAATTACAGTAAATCAACCCTAGTTTTCAAAAGCTCCACTGGGAGTCGGTGGCAGCACGGGGAAGGATTTCCATTTTCCTCAGTCACTATTCCAACCTGAGCTTCTGGTTCGTTTCCGGACTAAATGGTAGAAAGCTGCAGTTGATGTTAGGAACCACTCAAAGCATCTAGAGAGCTTTTGGTTAGTTCGCGCTACTCCGACAGAGGGCCTCAGAATGCCTTTTTCCGCAGTGCGTGGAAAAGTGACGTTAGGGTTTCTGCGACGTTTGGAGCGTGCGAATTTTTGGAATTGCTTCCAAATCATGAAAGCTCTGATAATGGGTTTCGATTATTTTCGGGCTTGTCTGTTCCGTAAAAGAATAAAAGGTCATAATGGACTTTAGCAATAAGAAATATCAGCTGAGCCCGCTGCATGCGTGTCGTGATTGTCTGCCTGTCTATTCAACTACCTGTCATACTGCGCTTTTTGTTTGTCTGCCCCCGAGCTCGAGCTTTTCATCAGCTCCAGGATACAATAATAACATAATTTCCAGCGATATTCCACGTAGCATTGCGGTTAATGTTGTGTACGCGATCAAAAACCTATCGACCCAACAGCATGTTCCTTCATTAGGGGAACCGAAATAAAGCCCGCACTACTTCATTGTTGGCTTTCAATTACACTTCAATTAATTATTATTGAACACGGATGGTGGTGCTACGCACTGGGACACCAATTATGACTAGCGCGGAGAGCAGTCCTAAACTGTTATTGTCGGCGTTTATTATTAATTTGCGGGCGATTCTTATTGTACGGGGAACCCCACAGTTCAGCAAGGACGGACTTCCAATTATACGCTTTGTAAAAATACATCGAGTCTGGAAAATTATAAGGCAAAGGGTTGGCGAAAGAGCCGCCACTTTTATGTTTTTCGTTTTAAAGTAAATTATTTACACTTGTGAACATCAAAAAGTACAGCGTATCATATTTTCAACACTCGCCGAAACGCGACCTGAACCTCATTTAAGCTCAAACTTCAAATCTGACAGATGGCATTAACAATTTGGCATTTTAATAGAAAATGTGGTAATTCTAACTTAGAAACTGCTTCTCATTTGCCATAATAAGGACGATATGGTGTTAATAAACTGGTTTACCTGCTCTGTTTTACGGGATACATCGCTATAAAAACATTTTACATTAACAAAGCAATGATAATCATGGCAGTTAAGAAGCTAATAAGCTGGGATGAGTTGACATAATGTATAATTTAAAAAAATGCATTATCCCGACTTCATATACGTATACTGTTACAAACTTCATCAATAACCTTTTCTTTCTACTTTATCATCACCATCTATATATATCCCTTGTCTTTGAACTATTTCTCATAGTTGTTTCCGTCTCTTCCTAATGTTCATACTGTCGTGACTTCTCTTACACACCTCCTTTATGTTCTGCCACTTCTACCTCTACTAAGTCCTTGTTCCCTTGCCTTAAAATTTGCTTGAGAGCTGTTTACCATCCGCGATAATAACAACAAAATTATACTAGTAAACTGGTTTATCTTCTCAGATTAGCAAGCAACATTATAACTATAAAAACCTTTTACATTAGCTAATCCCTAATTCGTGTGCATACATTGTTGCAAACTTCAGCTGCTACTCCTCCGTCTACTTCTTTAGCATCACCATCTATACCTCTATTTTGTGCCTGATAATGTTAGCTCCTTGATCATTTCCTCAAGACGATTTTGCTTCTTTCCAATGTCCCTACTTCTGTATTTTTCCTTTTCCTCCCCATTTTCTTAATGCTGTAGTTCTACTAAGCAGTTTCTTCCTTGCCTTGGTCATAATAGTGACAATATCCTGCTAATTAACTGGTTTACTTTCTCTGTTAGACGGAAAACGTTAAGAAGCTAATACGTTGGTGCGAATGGAAATCCTCCTTAATTCGTGTCCATATAGTGCTACAAACTTCAGTTGCTGTTTATAGGTACTCTGGCACAATAACCTTTTTCTTGTACTTCTTTATCATTACCAGCTATATCGCCATTTTTACACAGTCATGTCTCTTGTCCATTTCTTACACCTGTTGCCGTCCCTTCCCAATGTACTTAATTCTGACTGGTTTTTTCTTGTTCTTACCCATTTTCTTGAAGTTCTACTTGTACCAAGTTTTTGTGCCCTTTCCGTCTGGTTTTAAATTTAAAAGTTGGTTAGAAACTATTTCTTCTTGACCATACTGAGGCCAAGACCATACTAATATGGTAAAACATTTGATTCATAGGGAGGCTAGCTTTGCTCTGATATCAATTTCTTTATCCCTGGAAAAACAACCATAACAATACGTATTGGAGAATTACTTTTGTAAACATCACGATTAATTCTATGCAGCGCATCGGTGTTGTATTGCACGATTTGAGTTATGTAATTTAGGTTTTCAAGTTTTCTTTCTGGTAACTGGTAATTTCTATATTCATATCCTTGAGTATTGCTGCTGTTCATCTATGCTGTTTGTTAGCTGATTTACCACCTGCTTAAGGCGCTCTTTCTCTTTAACCACATCCTCATTTTTTACGTTCTCGTTGAATACCTTAAAAAATAAAACAGGCGCCATATAGCTACATCAAATTCTAGCTATAAAAAATGTTCATTAACAAAACAATGATGACGGTCAAGAAGCTGAAAAGTCACGACGAGTTTTAGAACAAATTCAACATCACTTATTCATATGTATAATTGTGAAACCTTCAACTGCTGTTCATTGCTACTGCGGTATAATAACGTTCTTCTTTTTTGCTTCTTCTTTATCATGACTATGTTCGAAATCCCGAAATCATCGATTTCTTGTAATTGTTTCCATCTATTGGTGATGTTTCCACTTTTCTAATTGCTCTTTTTTCTTACCCACTTCCTTGACGTTCTATCTCTTCTAAGCTATTGTTATATTGCATTGTAGCATCATATATAAAATTTGCTTAAAAAGTGCTTCCCGTTTGCCATAATAAGGACCATATTAAGCTAGTAAACATTTGATATTAGCGAAGCAATCGTAATTATAATAGTTAAGAAGCTAATAAACTCGCTTTCAAATTCTCTATACTTTAAAATAGATCCACTATCTTTTATAAGTGTGTACTCATCCTTACAAATAAATTGCCCATGGCTATTCCCCTGCAATAACCCTATGCTTCTTCTTCTTGACCACCATTATCTATATTTTCTTTTCTCATGTCTGTCTGACACATTTGGGTCTACTTATTAAAGTGGCTCTAATCTCTATCTAATGTGATGGTTTTGCTCTGCAATTTTTCTCTACTTTTTTATCATTACTATCGATATACCATTTTTTGCCTTACAAAGTTAGATTTGTAATCCATTTCTTTCTGTTTACGTCTTTTTTCAATGTTTATACTTCTGTGAAGAAAGTTTCTTTTTTTACCAATTTCTTCTCTTTGTAGTAAGCTTCTCATTCGCGACAATAAGGTGATTTACTTTCTCAGTTTAGCTAGTAACATTGTATCTTTAATTTGTCAGTAACTACTAAACCGCGGCATATTCAAGTTCGGCATCATTTAAAACAAAATCCACCGTCTCGTATTCGTGTGCATATATTGTAACAAACTTTAGCTGTTGCTTATGACTACCCTGCCTCAATCACCCCCTTCGTCTTTTCCATCTGTATTCCCATTCTTGTTTAATACAGTGTGATTCGTTTCTTACAGCTGTTTACGTCTTTTTCCAATGTTTGTACTTCCGTGATAGATTTTCTTTTTTCCACGGTCTTGACTTTGTACTTCTTCTCCTTTTGTTCCCTTGCCTTCTGTGTTCATTTTAATTGTTTTTTAGAGTGCTTCTCATTCGATAAGGACACACTCGTGCTAATAAGCTAATTTGCCTTCTCTGCAAGGAAAACATAACTATAAAAATTTTTTACCTTAACATAGCAATCGATATTATGACAGCTGACAAGCTAATAAGTCAGGGCGTATATACTGTCCAATTTAGAACAAAATCCAACATCCCTTCTACGTGTGCATATATGCATTGTCATAAATTTCAGCTGCTATTGATGGATACTCTGCCTCAATAACCTTCTTCTTCTGCTCTATCATCATTATCTGCATCCCCATATCTGTCTTATAAAGCTTGGTCTTTGATCTATTTATTACCCTTGTTTCCACCTGTTTCCAATGTTCCTACTTCTGTTCTGGTTATTTCTTTCTCTTGCCAATTTTCTTGATGTTCTACTTCTACATAGCTCTTGTTCCTTTGACTTCTGGTAGCATTTCGAAATTATTTTTTTTTGGAAATTGGTTTTCAGTTGCCATTAAAGCAGTTTACTTTATTCGATTACAGAGCAGCGGTATAGCTATAAAAACATGTTACATTTACAAAGCAATCTTAATTATAACAGTTAAGAGGCTAGGTCAAATTCTGTATAATTTAGAAAAAATATTGTGCCCATTTTGCTATAGATTTCAATTGTTGCTTATAATTGCTCAGCTGGGATAACCTTCTTTTTCTTCTTCTTTCTCATTATCGTCATCGTCATCATCTATATGCTCTGCATTGTCTTACAAAGTTGTGTCTTTCATCCTCAGCTAGTGATTTTCGTTACTTGCCTTCTGGTCTCATTTCCAGAATTTGGTTGGAGTTCCTTCCGTGACCAATATGATTCAGATTCAATTTTTTATTTATTCAATAATTGGGGTAATTATGTACGAACCATTTCTAATATGTTTTTTTCGTATCTGTTCCTTCTTCGTTTCTTCTCAAATTTTCTGGAAGTATCTAATGTCATCTTATCTAATCTCGTTTACATTTCTGCTACTTAGTTTAGTACAGGTGTACATTTTTATCTTTTTTCTACTAATATACTGCTGATATAGATACTAGACACTTGCTTACTTATGCTGTTGACTATTCCTTTGTGAGTATTTCCAGATCTCTATCGTTCGTAAATATTTGCATTTACGCATTTTCTTCTATTTTAATTTATGTAATATGCAAGACCTTATCATCTTATTCTTCTATATCTTCGTAGTTCGTTGAAGATCATTTAGGTTTCTTGATATGGGGACAATACCATCTGCGTAAGCCTGGTAGTTTATATATTATTCCAAACCACAGCCGCAACTATGTCATTTTGATTAACTACGAAGGCACTATCAATTCCCACGCAACGGGAAGAAAGTGGAAATAGGAAGATGTGGAAATATATATCAAACTTGGAGGAAGAAAACAAGGTAATGATGCTGACACGGTTTTTGGGCACTCGCAACATATTAGTTTTTAACTATTCCTTGTTTGGTGAGCTCCTTCAATTCAGGTGCAAATTTCCAGAGAGATCGCATGTTTTGTAAGACCTTCTCTGATATCTGTACTTGTGTTTGATTTTGAGATTGGATTTGGTAGCCCGATTAAAATTAATGCACCATTTCTGTGAAACATGTAACTTTGCATTTATAAGTAGTCGGTAGATTTTTAAAATGTAAATTGTGATGATACTTTTTCAGCTAAGTGGCGTATTTTTGAACTGAAGGTCGATATTGGAAAAACTAACCTGTATTTTCCCACTGTAAGTTAAAAGACAACAGTATGGATAGTATCAAGATAGAAGACGATAACTCAAGCTCAAGTCAGTTATATGTAAGGACTAGCTGACTCGGCAAACGTTGTTCTGTCTAAAAATAATTTCTCTCTGGAACCTCGTTTCACCACTATAGGGTTTTAATTTTATGTCATGCCAACCGTTTCGGACTTAAAAATAAATGACATTTACGCAATCAACGTACCAAAAAACCTCAATAACGACATCCATATCGATTTTTAAGGTTATTTACCCCATTTCACCGCCTAAGTGGTTGATTTTCGGAAAATTACGAAATACCGGTTTGCTTATTTGTTTTTAGGAGTACTCCTACGTAGTTTCAAGACGAAATGTCTATTTAAAATTATTTTTCCATACAAAATTGGAACCCCCGTTTTGGAATACAATTGCGTTTCAGCCGGGCGGGTCACCAGTGGTACGTATACGACAGTTTAGAAACCGCTGATTTAGTTTATTACTTTTAGGTTTTAGTAGTTTTGACACTGCTTTAAATAATTACATATTACAGAGTTCAGTAATCAGGATGCTGTTGTCGAATAGATCTATTTTTATATTTTTCTGAAAATAAATTTAATGCAAACGAACTTAAACTCTCAGCCAATACACTTTTTATGTATCAGTTGACGTTTATTTTTCAACTTACGTTACAAAGCATCTGCGTATAACAATAAATCGCTTCTTTAGTTACAGTTTGTCACAGATACAAAGAATTTAAGATAATTGATAAGACTAAATCCGTAAGTAAACAAATTCAAAGTTGTAGTTTCTTAGATAATTAAAAAAAACAGTTCAGCAGCATTATTCATAAATTAGTTCGAGCAGAGGACATTCGTAACCAAAAGGGATAATGAACTGATGTTGAAGTTGGAAAATTAGACAGACACTTGCAAAATTTGCTGTGTACATTATATAGTATTTATTAACCTTCCTGTGTAATGAGAAATGAGAGTTCTGATTCGTTATTGCATGAGTGAAAATATGTCGTTGAATTTTTTATTCGGATTTTATAATATATTTTTCTTCACTGTTAAAATATATCTGACTATTATCATGTAGGTAAACGTGACTGATGCTAAAGCGTTTCGATTGACTATTATTAATGTTTTTAATAGAAACAATGTTCCAAATAAGCAACAAAGCCCAACTGCAGATTTTTTAAGATGGATGGTGCAAAGGAAAGACTGAAAAAAAACTCCAAAAAAATTGCGATTTTGTGATTAACAAATTTAGGTTTTTCAGAATTTAAAAATTAGGTAAGTATTATTATGTTGTAATTATACGCCGTAATAGTTATTAAGTTTGTGTAATTCTGTCGTAAGCAAAATACATTAATCAACTAAATAAACAAACAGCTAAAGAATTTGTGTTTACCAATAAAGAGCGTTTACCGCCAGTAACTACCAGTGAAGTAGTTATTTATGGTTGTTTATATATACTTAAGTATTACCAAGACACATGGCAAAAAAATGTACGTGACACATTTACTTTGAAAAAAATTTGATATATCATAATCGATTGGCTGCCATTCCGAATTGGGTGTGCTAGTCGCTGGCGCCACTACCTTTTTATTGAAAAATATGTAGATGTTTATGCCAACATATCAACAATGACGCAAATTCGATGATAGAAAGAATTTTCAATTTGTAGTTAAATAACCCGACACCATACCATAAAAGGCAAAAGAAAACGTGCGGAAGTCATGTAAATATACATTAAAAATTTCAAGTGAAAAGTGCTTATCATTAACCCTCGAAATATTCTGTTGGTTCACTCAGTATAGAAATATAATCAGTAGATCACTCACAATAGTCAATATTGTAAAACTACATTAAACGTATTTCTAGTCTTTAATATAAATTGCCTCGTAAAGAATTAACGCACGATACGATATTTATTTTTTAATTAAGGCAAATTTAAACAATTATACAGGTAATTTTGACTTTTGTAATATATCATAGCGACAAAATGTTCTTTCCTAAAGATTGTGTTAGTTTTGTCACAAAAAGATAAGGTGATCAGCTTATAAGAAACACCAGAAATGTTTAACACAAGAAAAGGACTAAGTAGTACATAGATAAAAAAATAAATAATGCATACGTTTTATCTATTCAGTTTAAACTAGTCGATGAACCAATTAATTAAATCACGTTCGTAACGGGTGTTGCACATTACAATTAATTGATAAATATTTAACTAAGCTACAATATGACGACTTGTTTGTGGTTTTGTTCATGATGAATTGATATGGCGGAGTGTTGTCAATGTAGTTATTATATTCACTGTTGAAATAACTTTTTTTTAATTATCCCGCCAGTTGATAATATGTATTTACTCACATATTTACATAATCGAAACAAATTTCCCCAGCACTTGCTGTAATGAGGCTGACTAAGGGCGGGTTGCAGAAAGCAATGTTAAGTCTGGTGTTAGCTAACATCGCGTCAAAGTGAACAAAAACGAATCAAATCTCAAATGCTTATGGTAACTAATACATTAGTAAACAAAATTTGATGCGATTTTGTTCACTTTGACGCGATGTTAGCTAACACCAGACTTAACATTGCTTTCTGCAACCGGCCCATAATCAGCTAGTTTTATAGTAAACTAGTAAGTCACCCGTACTGCGCTTCGGTTCGCTAAATTAAGAGAGATTCATTAATATAAATTTTAAAAAAAGTATGTTTCGGCCGGGAATCGAACCCGGGCGTCCCGCGTGGTAGGCGGGCAGTCTACCACCAGACCAAGTCTGCTTGGTTAAATGAACAACTGCTGTAATAGCATATGAACATAGTGAATCACCCGAGGCAACAACTGCAGCAGCACAGCCCACGCCCGTAGACGCAATTTAATCAAATTAAAACTTTTTTTCGCACTTTTTTGAAAATAAAAACCGGCCTACGATCTAAGTCTAAACATTAGCAAAATTTTAAGCCATTATACAAGGTAATCGGGCCAGTATCTTCGGAGGAAATAGCGAACAAACATACACGCAAACATACAGGCAAACATACACGCAAACAAACACGCAAACATACAAGCAAACATACAAAGAGAGCACCGATTTTATGTTATAAGATATAAGTATATATGTATATATAAGGTGCAATTCTATTTGATTCAACGGCATTGTGAATCTCAAGAAAACTACCCCATGACCATGAAATGTTTTGTTACAGAGCCTGTCACAGTGGTTTGTTGCAAACCTTAAATTAAAGAAAAATTTGTTATGACGTATTAATTTGAATATAAGTGAGCTTAACCTAGCATCGTGTTGGCATCTGACGAAACATACATACCTACTTAAAAACAAAAAGTATAATAAATTTGTTGAATTTGTCAAAAAATATGTGTTGTTCCCGAGTATTTCGCTATAATTCTTAGAAATCGCTATTTTTCGTTGCAATTGAAATGTCACACTCAAAAATTAAATTGTTGTAAAACCACAATTAATATTTTTGTTTAATTGTTTCTGATTTGAGATACTAACCAACCCGCGTTAATATATTTTGTATAATCATTGGCTTTTTGCCTGCAGAAAATAAATGAAATGGTTGATCTTGGGACACACTATAAATCACACATTCAAAACTATTCAGCTGTTCTGGCCCAAAGTTCAAAGCACAAAAGCTGCACGGCAACAAAATCACAGTACAATTATTAGTTAAAAATTAAGAACATACAACCGCTAAACCCATTTAATTTAACTAAAAGAGGATAATAATAATCCATTAAATATATTAATGTAGAACTGTGTACTTCAACTTTCCATTAATTGTGCCGAAATTCAATTACCTTCAGTAAAATTTAGTGTTGACAAATCATTAATTACACATGTTCTCATTATCGAAAATGTCCCTAGGTGTTTTATGGAAATTGGACTTTTATACTTCTATAGCTTGAAAACCATCTACTGCTTCACCACCATATTTTATCTTTCAGCTACTCACGTCAGTAGATTTTGTATCTGAAACATGAAACCATCGGTATCGACGTGGAAAACTACCATAGAGGCTAGTCGAGAAACCAGTTTATATAAGATGTGTCAAATCATAGTGCAACTTCCTACAAACAGTATGTAAGACTAGTTGAAAGCACGTTTTTGCAACACGTAATTAACTACTATTAGTAAATTTCATTGGGCAATTTTAAAACGTTGAATAGTAAAAGGTCTCTCTTAAAATTGCATCCGAATGTACTCTCCCTTACATTGATTCAATACACATATACATATCTGAAGTGCTTATACTCGTATGTGTTTATATAACAGAATCTGTATCAATATAAAACCATGTACGTTATTTAGTATTTATGAATTCACGGCGTAAGTCCAACAGTATATGGAATTAGTGATTCAGTAAAACCTGACATGATTTTTCAACGCGTAATTGAATATTTATTAACCTATCAATAAACATCTGATACGAGAGGCCTCCACGGAAGCCAGTTTATTTAAAATTATGTGCGAATTTAATTTATTTCTTTAAGTTTCCTTACAATTATAAGAACACATGTTTCGAGCGCCTAAATGTATATTTATTAGTCAATCAGAAACGCTTATTAGCGTTGCTATGGAGAAGTTCAGATTAATATTGCTTCAGAACTACGTATTTTCCGTTTTCTGTCGTGTCATTTGGGCTCTGGCTTGGTATTCATGAATCGGTGATTTTCTAAATGACCTCTAAATAATCTCTAATCATAACGTAGAAAGCATACCAGTGGTATGTAGGTTTCTGAAATAGTTTTAATACTCTAAGCACTTTATTAATGTTTAAATAAACTCATACTAAAGTTAATATGAAAATATTCAGATAAAATTTGTTTTTGAATCAGTACTGCTTTAGCTTTTGGCATATATACATTTAAAATATTTGTATCTGCAATATGAAAACGTCGGTATCCATATAGATGATATCGCAAGTGATGCCAGACTAATTTACTTAAAATATTCTTAGAACCTACTTTAAAAACTTTATTCACGTACTAATAAACTTCAACTCTAAAACGTTGGGATTGGACATAAAAGTTTAGTTTAAGGTTGCTTTCCAATGAGTGTCATTCGACTTTTAACCATTCATTAACTTATCACCACTTTCTAAAAATATATATCTACATTTGTCATATCTGAGCTGTTCGTATCAGAAACGTCAACGCGTCAGTATCAACGTAGCAGAGTTCTTTAGGGGTCAGTTATTAATTGAAGATACAGAAAATCTAATTCAGCGAATAGCGTCAGCAACCGTTTACTTTGTACTTTTACTTCCCTCGTATACAAGACGGAGAAAGTATGGTAATCGCGAAAAGATCACCTTGAGATCTTCACGTTTCAGGAATCCTGGATGACAAAAAACAGGTTTTCCCAATTAGATCCGTTTGTCTGTCTTGTCTGTCTATTGCCGGTATAACTGAAAAACTATTTGTTGGAGAAAGACGGTAATTTTGTATGCGGATTATATGCCTTCCTGGTATGATACCGAAAAAAATCAGTAAAATATATCCAGGGTGAACACCTTAAAAAATTAAATTATACTTTACTTTGCTTTAACTCAAGAACTATTCCTGTATTGAAAGTAGTATTTTGCACGTAGCTCAGGGGTTTACCTTTGACGAAAAAGGGCATATACAGGCTGAGCAAAAAAATAAAAAATTGGTTTATTATTACTTTAATTGGGAAATATATAAAAGTACTAATTTGCGCATATCTCAGTCTTTAGCTTTGATGAACATGAGACACAAGAGGTACAGAGTAAATGTTGTAAGAGACAAAAACGAATAAGCAATTTTTACCATTAATTTCCTTTGATTTTTGAAATGGTTTAAGTCACAATATCCACTTGCGAGGAGAGGTTTCAGTAAAGCTCTTTTTTAATATTATAATAGCAAGCTTATTTTAATGCCTAATTGAATATGTAGTAACGTTTTTCATAAACAACATGGAAACATTTTTGCTCGTATAAAAAGCTCCGGTTAAGTTTGATGTTACTTGACTTTCAATCATGCACGCACTAATCGGTGTATTCCCAAATTATATATTGATATCTAGTTACTCATATCTAAAGTGGTTGTATACGAAGTAGCTGAGCACCGATATGAAAGTAGGCAACTGCCACTGGGACGTGTCTAGAAACCAATTTACTTAAAATGTGTTATATTAGAGCGTAATACAACGTTCTAAGTGGAATTGATTACCTATTTTATAAAATCTTCTTGATACTGCTTGTTGAACTTGTAGTTGAATATTTATTAACCAGTCAGTAAACTTTAAAAATTTTCAAACATGTGTTGGGATAAAGTTAAATATTTTAGAGTTATTCGCAGTTGAACTGTTTGTATCGGAAAAGTCAACGCATCCGTATTAATCTATTTAGATTGGATCAAATCATAGCATAACGTAACAGCATATGTATTTATACTGTATTATTATTAATTATTTGTAATTGCAAAAAAACACCTTCCGAGATTTCTTCGGATTTTCGCATACATGAAAAACATATTTATACAGGACGATCACAATAAAAAATTAAATTCGTCCTATTTGTGCTTTAACTCAAGAACGATTAGTTAAATGAAAGTAATATGTTGCACATAGCTCAAGTTTTTACCCATGATGAAAAAGAGCATGTTTTGGCCACACCATACACAGGGTGAGCACCTTTAAAAATATATTTTAAAAATTTTTGTTTAACTAAAAGGGAGATAAAGGAAATAATTTGCACATAAATCAGGCTTTATCCTTGATAAAAATGGGATCAAATAGATACAGTGTAAATGTTGTACAAAAGACGGCTGTGTTGAAATATCATTCGCATGTGCTGAAGTTCGAATCCCACCACCGGTAATGTTTTTTAATATGAAAATTGGTGTAATTTCCATTACCAAGTGTTTTTCTCTATTGTTTCAGTATTATTAGGAACGTTAAGATATTTTTACTCCTAGTTTTCTTTGATTTTAAAAACTGTTTAGTGTCATAACCCCCACGTCCGAGGGAAGTTCTGAGTCAAGCCCTTTACATAATTTGACTTCTCTAGTCTTAAAGAGGAAGGAAGGAATGTAATCGCGAAAAAAATACTTTCTGAGATTTCTTCAGATCTTCACGTTTCAGGGTCGATGACGAAAAACAGGTGTTCTCATTTTTGTCTGTTTGTTTTCTGAAAAAATAGTACTTAAATGAAAGTACTATTTTGAACATAGCACTGGTTTTTACGCTTGACCAAATAGGACTTATTTTGGACCCAACATATACAGGGAGAGCACCTTAATTTTTTTTAAAATTCTTGATTTAACTGAGAATAGGCAAAAGTAATAATTTGCACATAGTTCGGGCTTTAGCATTGACGAAAATGTAACCCAGCAGATACAGGTTAGGTATGTTAGAAGAGACAAAAAGGGTCAAGTATAAGTGCGTTGTGTTTAATACAACTGCATCGTACATATGCGAGCGGTCCCGTGTGGCCACATGCAACACACTGGCGGGTTGTTCGAGGGCTACTGCGCAGCGTTGAAATGGAAGTCGCATGCGCTAAAATTCGAATTCCACCGCCGGCAATGTTTTTTAATTTGATAATTGATGTAATTCGCATTACCAAGCGGTTCCTTTTATTGTTTCAATATTATTAGGAACGTTAATATTTTTTAAATTGTTTAGTGTCACAACCTCCAGTTACGAAGGAAGTTCCAAGTAAAGCCTTTTACAGATTTTTTTGATACTGTTATAATACGTCTATTTCAACGTTTAACTGAATTTATAGTAACCTCTTTGCAAGCTTTAAGAAAAGGTTTTAAAAATAGTATTTCTACTGATGTAGAACAGTTCTGGTAAAGTTTACGTATAATTGAGCGTTTTAACTTTCTACGATGCACTAAGCGCTGTATTCCAAAATTCTGATATATAATTATTAACGTCTGAAGTGTTCGTATCTAAAGTATTATACAATCTGTATCAAACTACGCAAATGCCACAGAAGCCTGCCGAGAAAGCAATTTACTTAAAATATGTCTATTTATAGACTAAGAGAAGCTAGTAGATGGGCTTCATTATTTTATAAAACTATCTTGATAAGCTTACAACATGTTTTTTAACATATAATTGAATATTTAGAAAATCTTAAAACTTTTATTGGCTTGGGTAGGTTAGAATTGCTTTCTAATGGGTGTCGTTTGGACGTTAGGACCGTGCATGTATTAGTCTACGTTTCCTTGAATTATATATTGATAGAGAGTTATCTATACATATTCGTATCAACTCAGCAAAATGTCGCAGGTGTCAGCCTATAAATCGATTTATTTTGCACTATCCTTTTGATGCATTGACACGCATATTTTAATAGTAGTGTACCTACACGGGTTCTGCCTCACTTTGCATGTATCACGGGCGAGGTTGCGGGTCTAGCCGGGGTCAAGGTCATTGGCCTAGCCGGGACCAAGGTCATTGGCCTCACCTAGGTCACGTGCCACTTCCGGGAATTTTTGGGCTAAATGTCAAATTTTGAAGGATTCCCACGATGAATTTTTGGGTTAAAAGTGTCATTTTTGAAATTTTACAAGATTTCTACGTTTATCAAAATGTTCCCAGGCTCAACAGGATGTGAGTCATCGTCTGGCAATGCAAAACTAGTTGAGACTTGTAGATGCAGGATGTTATTGAACAATGGCGTCCATTGTTTGAGAAATCTGCACGAAATTGGACAATGAAGCCATTGTTGTCTGGAGATTAAAATGTGCAAAGCTGGTAAAAATAGAACAATGACATCCATTGTTTTAAAATCAGCACGAAATTGGACAATGAAGCCATTGTTGTCTGGAGATTAAAATGTGCAAAGCTGGTAAAAATTGAACAATAAAGCCATTGTTTGAGAAATCTGCACGATAATTGGACAATGAAGCCATTGTTGTCTGGAGAAATTTTTGCTGACCGCCATTATCAGATAAACAAGCTTCAGACATGTCCAGACATGTTTGAGAAATGTGCAAAGCTGTTAAAAATTGAACAAAGGAACCTATTGTTTGAGAAAAATCTGCACAACAGCTAAATTGAATGCTGCCTTTGTCTGAATTTTTTTGCTGACGCAGGCCTCCATTATCAGCTGCGACGATGAATAAATAGAGCGGCTCGGCTGTTTGCAAGTTAGTATTACAACTGCACGCGCGCGAACATGTCTGCAACAGACAGCATTACCGAATTAAGTTCGAACTCAATAAAAACAATCAAAGACGCGATAGGGATTGTAAAATATAGTGATGAGGCTGACAAATGGATTAAACATGTAAATAAAACCATTTTAATTGTTAGTAGATTTATACGTAAGCATAGTTTTAAAAATGAAAATCCATTTAGGCTAGAGGCAAATTTAAGTTTGTTAAAGGGTCAACGGCAATTATTGCGAAATTTAAAAGCAAAATTAGCGAAGAAGGGAGCGGGTGTAAGGAGTGGTCAACAACAACAACAACAAAAGAACAAGTTGATATGGGAAGATGTAGAATCTTGTTTCAACAGTAGAATAAGAACAGGTATGATTGTAAATTTAGGTTATAAGGAACCACAAGAATTTCTTGCAAAAGCATACAGAAGTTTCTCAATAAAAGTAAAACAAATTATAAAAGATAAGTTAATGCTTAAAGCTAATGTAATATTTAGTGCATATTTTATAAAGCCTA
>OW679202.1:69962395-69996708 GCA_940337035.1 Agriotes lineatus
GTCACAGGTGTCAGCCTATAAATCAATTTATTTTGCACTATCCTTTTGATGCCTTGACACGTTTATTTTAATGTCTAATTAAATGCTTAATAGCCTCTTTGTAAACTTTAATAGATAAACTTCAAATATTATTATTTATTAGTTATTCGACTTTTGACCATGCATATAGAAATTATATATTGATATATACTATACTGAATGTGGGCTTGAATTCTAATAATTTTTGTAATGTTTATTTTAAAGTTTATGTTTTTGTAGCCACGCAAAATCTTTAGAGTTTAAAGTTTACATTTAATTAAATAGGCGAATATTTTGCTTTCTATATTAATCGTTATATATTTATATTAACTGACTAGCACAGTAGAACACGAATACTTAAATCAGGGTTGGGTATTTACACTTGGGTATGGTAATGATTTAATCAAATTGCCAATAACAATTAATAAATGGTTTTTTAGATAAAACCAGTTCTCAATAAATTGTTTCTTATCCGGGCCGTAACTAGTTATAGGCCGAGTAGGCCCCCGCCTACAGGCGCAAGCGGCAAGGGGCGCCAAAATGGCACTGGAAAAATTTCTTTTGTACTAATAAAAAATAAATAAGCAAGTGGCCAGTTTTGCAAATAAATTAATTAGTAATATTAACGATTTAAATTCAAATAATGCTAATTATAATAATGCGAATTGCGCGCAATCTGGTAGATACACTACATTGCCTTGTACAATTTTCAAAGGAACTGTAATATCTCTACCAGATTTATCTTATAGTTCTCACCTATATCAATCAAAACATTAGAATTATTAGCTTGTTAGCACACAGCATAGGTGGCCTTATTCCAATTACAAAAATATGTAAAATGCTTTACCCAGAACTTCCCTCGTCGACATTGTGACACTAAATAGTTTTAAAAGTAAAATGAAGTTAGGAGTAAAAATATCATCACGTTTCTAATAAATTAAATAAATTTTCAAATTAAAAAAGTTACCGGTGGTCGAATTCGAACGACAGCCCCAACGTTTCCTGTAATTTTAAGAAACCGGGAAAGTTGTACCTGCGCCACGAAGCATGAACTTCCGGTATTCCTGCTTTGCAGCTATATTTAGTAACGCCCTAATTTGTGCCTCGTTTTTGTATTCTAAAAAACGTATTCTGTATCTATTGGTGTCCATTTTTGGTAAGAATAAAATCTACATTATGTACAAATTATTACTTCTATCTATTACTAAGTTGAATGAAAAATAAATACAATTTTATTTTTTTAAGGTACTCACTCTGTATATATTTGTCTGAAATTTTCCCGGTTTCATTCCAGGTATATATATAATGTGTGTGCAAAATATCGTCTTCCACCGAGAAATATTTTTGGAGTTATACCCCCAACAGACAGACAGACAGACAGACGGAATTGAGAAAACCATTTTTCGTCATCTAGGGACCCTGAAACGTGAAGATCTGAAGAAATCTGGGAAGGTGATTTTTTCGTGATTACAATACTTCCTTCCTTTTTCAGACGAGGGAAGTAAATACGTTTCCTTTTTTAAAACAATGTAATACAGTAGTGGCGACGAACTAACTTAAATTTTTAACAACTGTTGGATCAGGTTCACTGATATTACATATACATTCACTGGTTTGGGCTCATCGCTGATACAGTCGTCCATTGCAACAATCAGCAGAATACCATAGACCGATTTTGAGAGCTTAATTGTTCCACTACTATGGTATTTTTCGCTACAATCACTTTCCCGGTAGAATTTGTTCAATTTAAAACACTTCTGCGACCCAATACGATGATATTAAAAAAAGAATTACCAAAATTGGCCTGATGCAGGCTTATACTACGTGTCTACAAAAAAAGCTTCGCGTTTTAAATCTATTGATTATTACAAAACAGTGTGATATTGTGGTTGCGAATATAGAACCTTATTCTACGTTTACCTGCTACTACGCATAATAATATGTAATTATTTGTTTATATTGTATTATTTTAACATATTGAGATGTCTTTACTAGCTTTTGAATGCACCATGCAGGTGGTCTTATTCTAATTAAAATATTTTTTTGTTTTTAAAATAAAAATGTAACAAAAGAAATCATTTTCAACTTTTTTAATACAGAAAGCGCGCTGTAAGGAAAACAGCTGTTGCTAGCTCGAATTATGGTTGAAGTTTTCAAAATTCTCTACAAAATAGGTAAAAAAATACCTTAATGCTGCTAATAACACAGAAACACTCAGTAAAGCAAATTACATGAATTTGGAAATAAAAAAAAACATTGCAGCCAGTGGGATTTGAACCCGTGTTCACCGATAAATGTTTATGCTTATCGTTGCGCTCTAAATGATGCAGTGGTGTTCCGATTTTGGGTGCACCATATGTTTATGTATAGGGATTTCTAAAATGTTCTGCTGATTACATAATAATATGTACTTTTTTAAAATTAGAATTGTATTTTCTAATCTTGTTTTCTGTTCTCATTTTATTTGTTTTGTATTTTCGTATTTTAAAATTTAGTAGTTTATTTTTAAAATGTTCGAATAATAAAAGTTTTATTTCTTTTTGAATACCTACCTGTTTGTTTGAATACAACTGAGGTAGTACTTATATCTGATAGAAAAAGTCATACAGTATCATTAGTATTTTTGTCATATATCGTTTTTGTACTGAGGGGCGCAGAAATGTTGGCTTGCCTACAATAAAAGTTTGCCTAGTTACGGGCCTGTTTCTTATTTCTTATATTCAATTATACATTGTTTATGTTATTTACGGTCCAATATTTTTGTCGTCCAAACTTCTGCATAACGTTCTTCTTCTTCTTCTGATGGGGCTTGTTGTAAGCTGCACTGAGACCTATTGGTCTATTGTGCTCCCACCTAATTTGTTATGGGTCTCGTTCGAAGAGGCCGGTTTCCAACGCGAAGGAAAGAATCTACCCATAGGAACGTCCCTTATCGCCTGGGGTTCCACCAGGCCGGCTCCAAAATGTTTATGTCGCAGTGTTAGGAGAACCACACATTGACATAAAACATGAATTGAGGTTTAATCCTCCAACTGGCACTTCCTGCAGGTTACGATTCCAATTGTGAATAAGTGCTTCTGTAGGTGACCGTGTTCTGTTAGTAAACCAGTCACGATCCTAATGTTTTTCCTGCTCATTGACAGGAGAGTAAAGGTGTTGGTAGGCGACATTTCCCCGATGAGGAGTTTTGCCTGACCTAGCCTTGGTTATTTAACCAGTGCTCAACTTGTCTCTTTGCAGTGGCACGGGTAATTCCTAACGCCGGCTCAGGGCCGATGAGCGGCTCTTGAGAACCCCTTCTGGCTAGAGCGTCAGCTTCTTCGTTACCCTCTATTTTACTATGGCCTGGTACCCATAGTAGTTTCACCCAGTTTTTTGTACCGAGTCTATTCAGTGTCTGGCAACATTCCAGAACCAACCTGGAGTTGATTCTGAGTGAACTCAATGCTCTTAGTGCTGCCTGACTGTCTGTGCAGATGTAAATATGCAGATTGGAATAACCTCTTTGAAGGTTCTCCTGAGCACAGGTTAGGATGGCAAATAACTCCGCCTGGAATACAGTGGCATATGTTCCTAGGGCAACGGCGAGTTTGACCCTCGGCCTACAGCCGTAGATGCCAGCACCAGATCCCTCCGCCATCTTGGAGCCGTCTGTGTATCAAACAAGTCTCCTTGGAGTGAGAAGACGCTGTTGCTGACACCAATCGTTCCTATCAGGAATGAGTACCTGAAATGCTTTATGGAACATGTAAAGCGGAGCCATGAAGTCGCCCCTTGTGAGAAGTTCTGGGACCTTCTCAAAATGTTGGATGATCCCTGAGTGTCCCACTTGTTCCCCTTTCATGGCCCACATCTGACTCTGGCTTAGTCTGTAGGCTGATTTCCTAGGCTCCGCCTCAATCACCAGCTGGAGAGGCGGAAGCACCAGAAGCACCTCCAGAGCTGCAGTAGGAGCAGTGCACATTGCTTCAGTTATGCCTAAACAGGCCAATCTCTGTAGTCTGTTGAGGCTGTTTCTGATCATTGCCTTGCTGATTGCCGGCCACCAAACAAGGGCAACATATGTTATTATTGGTCTTGTAACCACCGTGTATAGCCATTTGGTGACACGGGGCTTGAGACCCCAGCTGGTTCCAAAGGTCCGTCTACATCTCCACAGGGAAGCAGTGGCCCTTTGAATTTGTCTCTCTACATGAATCTTCCAGTTCAGCTTTGAATCCAGGATAACTCCAAGATATATGACCGATTCGGAGGGTTGGAGAGCTTTACCGTAGAGTGTGGGCTGTCTGAAACCCTCGATTCTCCTTCTTTTGGTGAAGATGACAAGTTCTGCCTTGGTAGGATTAATCCTGAGCCCTTGCCGTACACACCAGTTTTGTACAGTAATGAGGGCTTCTTGCATGATCCTACTTACTGTGCCAGCAAACTTTCCTATTGCTAATATTGCAAGGTCATCAGCGTAACCTAGCACAAACATGCCTTTTGCAGAGAGCTCTCTTAGTAGCCCGTCCACGACCAGACACCATAGCATTGGAGACAAGACTCCACCCTGAGGACAGCCCCTAGTGACCGTCGCTCCGCATAACGTTAGCATATTAAATGTTACATTATAATGTATTGATCTAAAAGCAATCTGATAACATTTTTATTCAGTTACTAGTTCCTCAAAAGCTATCTACTCTGAATGTAAGTCAAACATGTTCAACCGAAAACCATTTAATTGTTATTTTGACATATCATTAATTCTCTTATTAAGCAGCTTCTCTATTTTATCTAATATGACATTCTTAACGATTAAACCATAACCAATTCTGTGAACCGCTTGCGGGCAGAATATCTTAGAAATACATATTCACATCGAAAGCATTAGTATCTCAAGTATCAAAGCGTCGGTATCAAAGTAGGAAAATGCCACAGGGCGGTCTAGATATCAAGTTATTTAAAATATATTAAATTATAGCGTAGCACAGCGTAATGCATAAACTTAATACTTTTGCTATATATTGTTTAACATGCAATTATTTATTGACCTGTCAGCAACATTTCGAAAATTCTAAAACAATTATTGGCGCGTATAGGTTGAGGCTGCATTACCCAGTCGGCTAAGCTTTCGGCTGTGCATGTACTAATCGGCGCTTACCTAAATTATATATTGATATACACATACAAAGCGTGTAATATCGTTTGGTAATGCATAAATTGTAGCCCGCTTGGCATTTTAATTGAACCTGCCTGGACAAAAGTAACAAATCATACAGCAGGAACTGGTAGTACATGTAACTCTGCTGATTAGCAGTTACACGATACAGCTATCTCATAAAAATTCAACGAGCGTAAACATCAACGTCAATTACAAAACACGAAAGATATTGACAAGGCAATGATTAATTTTATGCTAATTTGGCGAAATAAAACAAATCGCGAGGGCCGGTAGTTTTGCGTTTTCGGCGAAAAGCGCTAATAACGTTAACGGTAACGACTACAAACAACTGAATTACTACCGAAAGAGGCTTGTGGCCCGCAATATACATACATTACGGATATTTAGCCGTTTCCATATTATCCTGAGCGCTGACATTGTGATTCCGTGTACGTTTCGACGTAAGGCAGAGCAGAATGAACTAATTTGGTAGCATTAGGCCTTTGTTGGAACTTGGGAATAGAAAGGACCCTCTCAATAGCAGTTAGCCTATATTTTAGATTACGTCCGCTGAAATGTGTAATTGAATCGCTTCAACTTTGCTCTAATGGCTGCAAAAAGTGGAATAGACAAAATAAACAAATAAATCGGCTACGCAAGCGATAACGGGAATCTTAACGGGCTTTATTTAGACACAAGGATCTGCAGAAAACTAAAAGACTTCTGATCGATTTATTACCATGAACTCGCCGCCTGCATTAACTTCCTCGTTCCGGTTACGAGCAACACTACTTCAACATTATGAATAATGCTTCGCCCATAATCAAAAACTAACTTTGATAATAACCGTAATTTCGTTCCGACATTTTGGAAAATGCAATTTTGCTCTCAACATGCGCGCGGGTTTCCCGCAGATGCGGAAAAGTCATGCCGAAGATTTGTTTGTCTCAGCGCCTGGAAAAATCGAGCCAATTTTGTAACAAAGCAGGCCTAAAAACTCGATACTGCTAATGGATATCGCTAATTAAGTGCGCCGTAAAATATCTGCCGCTCGCAGTTGCACCGGTTCGGCGGTATTTTTAGCGGGCTGCAATTAAATTGTAACCTTACCCGACACCAACTATGAAAAGCGCTCCTAAACTGCCTATTATGGCATTACACCGACCGCAGCAATTTGCACAAACAAAATATGCAAACATACGCTGGTACGTACGTTCTCGTAGGGCGTCCAGGTAAATTCAATTACTTATGCAGACACGGACGTCCTTACCTCTGCGCCGAGTGGAAAAGAACTTCGTACTTAAAAATAAATTATCCCGAGAAATCTTTCTGCAGAAAGTTGGAAAAATCTGTATTAGCTTCGGCGGCCCTTATTAAATATGCTAAACTATGCAACAACTTGTGTTCCGGGGTTTTCCTTTTTCGCCGCCCCGAAAACTCCTGCTAGGGGCTGTACAGGTTTTTCGATATTCAATTAGCAGATTTCTAAGGAACTGCCATGCAATTTACTACTTAATTACGACTGGAACAGGGTGCAAAACATATATTAAATTAAAATATCTGCATAGACAATCTAAAAATCAGTCCGCATTACAATGGTTAGGAATCAACCTCGCGAAAACAGCTTTAGGTACTTTGTTATATAATAGGTTTCCCAAATCTCATCCACACCTAAAGCGTATTCTAATGTAATGATACTGTTGTCCTGTTGTCAGGAAAATCGACAAACATTCGAAGGCTTTCGTCTCAAACCAAACAGCAGCATTACAGCTACACCGTTACACTTGAGAATTCCCCCAGAACGTTACAATTACACCGCGCGTACTTTACCCAGGACGCTTAAGCATGGCCTCCTTTTATCAGATGTTGGGAATTAGCAAAGGTAATACCACCCGCACTTTCATACAACCTTATTTAAACCTTTCGACGTTAATCTTGTAAACCTCACGAGTTGCCTAAGAAAACCGAGAACTTTGATTGTTCGAAGTTTATATTTGCGAAATTCTATTTTTTGATGATGAAACGTGTCTCAACAGATATAATTATTTACCGAGATGCAATATTCTACATAAACATTAAAACATAATTGAGTAGTGAAAAAGGTCAAATCGACCTATCGCTTTTCATTACGTTGGACAAGCAAATTATCTAAATTGATAGGTTCGACATTTCCTCCTCTCATTTGATAACAGTCCACAAATGTGGTTGTTTGTTTACGGATAAGGTTTAAGTACGCAGATTACAATGTGCCTTTAGACAACTGATATGGTTGCACGATTTAAGGCTTTTTAGAATTTTGCTCAACTAGAGTAAGAAAAGTAACTACGATTTGAAACAATCTATTTACGGTTACTACGTCCCAGACTTTTGTCTTGTGCAATGCCAGAATATGTTATATCATAAACATGAACATATGCATACCATCAATTCCATAGTACATGCAAAACTAATTGTAGATGTGACTATATCCATGCATCATCTCTGATATACACTCTTAGCTACCGTCTGGAAGAATAGACTTGAATTACTGAAACTCTTGGTACACCGTAATGAAGATCTAAATGAAGACAGTACCTTTGTTATTATTTATATGCTGAATAAGTAACACTATAAGATGACCAACAATGAGACAAAATGGGTATATGACCAGTCGTAATACAAATAACGATCGTGTTTGGAATGCACGATGATGGTAGTTAATTTTGTTGCATGAAACGCTTATGCTGCGTTGTATATATTGGTATACCCCTTACCTTTCCTTTATTGATGCTTTTTAGTTTATTTAATTTAACTAGCTCGGGTAGAGCAAAAACTATATAAGCTTGTATGGCATTATTTTCATATTGAAACAATAAATTTCCGTTTAGATGAATTTATGTAAAATATAGGCCCTTTAATATTAAATGATTGATTATTGAGTTTATTAAATTTTCTAGCTCCAGCAGAACAATCACTCTCAAATCAGATTAGGTTCATGCACTATCAAAATTATTACACTCGATCGTCGTTTAGTACAATGAAACTTACTTCAAAAAAATATGACAGTTCTAAAATTGTCAACGTCAGAAATTATGAAAGTGAAAACTCAGTCAAAATCATATTTGTTACAATTCTTATCATTTGAAAATCATTGAAAATGTAAGTAAGGTAGAAGCACCAGTAAATGAAAGGCTAAGGCATTCTTAATTTTTGGATCATCACAATTATTATATCACAACAAATATTTACTTTAACTGAATTTCTATGTGATGCTCGAATAATTAATTATCAAATTTTATTAATAAATTCAAGTAATTAGAACGGAATGCAACAAAATAAAAATTGAAGTGTATTTAATGCAAAAATTCCTAGTAAATGAACGCTCAATATCAGTAAATAAACCCTCCTGGTCTAGTGAATGAACTAAGAAAGTATCTATCTAAAAAATTTGGAAAATATTATAAAAATGAATAAATAATATGTAATTTATTACAAAAAAACAAACGAAATACAGGTATGTATTATAAGTATAGGAAAATACATAATTCATATAGATACTGAGAATAGTTATATTTGCCATTTATTGACATTCATAGCATCCGATGTTTTTCAAAATCGGTGGTATAATTACTTCAATAATCTGATTTTTGTTGTACCAAATGTGATCTTCGGGATTCGGCCATTTAAATCAATTGGAGGCAAGTAGGGTCATAGTTTTAACCTCGTATTCATCCTCTTCTATGTTCACGACAATTCCAGGAAACTACTTCTCTTGGTATCTGACTATTACATAAGAACCTATGTTAATTTGTGGATGTTCTCGTTGGACTGTCTTTAAAACACGTTGGACAGAGCCTTTTACCTCATCAGGGTGCATAGGAAATCCCAGAATTTTTTAAATTTTTTTATTTATTTAATACAATGCGCATCAACCTCGAGGGTTATTAGCGCTTTTTGTAGTAACAATGGCTATTTAACAAGTTGGGTATAAAATTATATGCAATACAACATTGATACGGTACAGAATTTGCGAGTACATTTTGTTGTCTTAAATTTTATTTAGGTATTTAGTCTCTTTGAGGTATGAAATAAGGTTTTTTATGTTGCACTTTTCACCTAAAATAAATGCAACGTCTCCTAAGATGTTAAACCTTTGTCTCGCGCTCCTATGTTTTGGACACTCGACAAGCACGTGTTTCACGGACATTGAGGTGTTGCACACATCGCAGAGCGGTGGTTCGCTTCGCGACATAAGGTGGCCATGCGAGAATGTGGTGTGTCCGATTCTTAATCTGGTGATTAACACTTGTTCACTTCTGTTGAGCTTGTTTTGTGACCACCGTTTAACAGATTTCTTTATTTCGCATAGTTTGGACTGGGATCGGTTCCACTTATTCTGCCATGTCGTTGTGATCTTGCATTTTAAGCATGCTATATAGTCTGATAGTACGACTCTAGTTACCTTTTGGACATCTGGATCACTAATTGCTTTTCTTGCCGCCTTGTCTGCAGCCTCGTTTCCGGCTATGCCAATGTGGGACGGGATCCATATAAACTTTACTTCTTTGCCGGCTGTTTGGATTGCGTGGAGTTTTTCCTTTATAAGATGGGTTATGGGGTTTGTGGGATAGGTTTGTTGTATACACGTTAGAGCACTGAGGGAGTCTGATAGGATTATAAAGCGTTGACTGAGGTTTTGTGTTGCATAGACCAGGGCCTGTAGTATAGCATATAATTCCCCTGAACATATGGAATAGGTGTTGGGCATGGAAAACATAATTGTTTCTGTTGGGGTAACGATTGCTATCCCAGTTCCGATTTCCGTTTTTGAAGCATCTGTATATATTTGTGTCCAGTCAGGGAAATTGTGAAGGGTGTCATTTAGGAGTGTCTTGATTAGGTTGGGATTGATTTCTTTCTTGTTATAATGAGATAAAGTAGTGTCGCAGATTGGGGGATTTATAGTCCAAGGAGGAGGTATTTCGACAATGGAGAAGAACTTCGGTGGTAGTATTATGTTGATTTCAGACGTATATCTATTTAATCGTTCGTAGAATGGTGGGACTGTTCTTTTCTTTGTTTGGTAGATGTTGTTGTATCTTTTAGAAAAGGTGTTTTTATAAACGGGATTTTGTGTTTGCGGAGCAATCTTCGTGGCGAAGGTAAGACTTAGATATTTTCGTCTTAGGTATAAGGGGGGCTCACCGGCTTCACAGTACAGGCTTTCTATCGGACTTGTTCGGAATGCTCCAAGTGCTGTGCGTATTGCTAAGTTTTTAATTTTGTCAATTTGCCTCAAAAGTGATGTTTTGGCTGATCCATACGCTATAGAGCCGTAGTCTATTTTTGACCTTATGAGTGATTTGTATATAAGTAGGAGATGATCTGTGTCCGCTCCCCATGATTTATTCGCCAATATTTTTATTAAATTTATGCTTTTTTGACATGACGTAATTAAGTTTCTTATATGTGTTTCCCAATTTAATTTGTTGTCAAAGTACATTCCGAGAAACTTGATGTTGTCTACATATTGTAATTCTTGACCGTATAGTTTTAGTGTCGGTGGGTTGATAACTTGTTTTGGAGAGAATATGACACATTTTGTTTTTGTTGTTCAGAAGAGGAACCCGGATCCATTTCACCAGTTCTCTAGTTTGTCCAGATGTCCCTGAAAGGTGTTAATTATGAAATCTATATTGTTTCCTCTTGTGAAGAGTACAAGGTCGTCTGCAAATATTCTTGCCTTTACGGGCGGTTCAATGCATTCTAGGATATCATTAATTGCTGCTATAAACAAGGTAACACTTATGACTGATCCTTGTGGGATACCGTTTTCTTGAACCGTTCTGCTAGATAAACAGCCGTTAGCTCGTACTTGGAAGTATCTGTTTTGAAGAAAGTTTTGTATAAAAGCGAGCATATTTCCTTTAATGCCCCATTTCTCTAATTGTCTTAAAATTTTATGTCGCCATGCTGTATCGTAAGCTCTGGTAATATCGCAAAATGTGGCTACAAGTTTTTGATGTATTGCAAATGATTCGTGTATTTCTGATTCTAAGTCGACTATGTTGTCGTTGGTAGACCTGTGTTTTCTAAAACCGGATTGTTCCTTGATTATAAGGTTCTTGTTTTCGAGGTACCACATTAAGCGTCGGTTTATAATTTTTTCTAACAGTTTGCACATTACACAGGTTAATGCAATTGGCCTGTAGGATTTGGCTTCTAGTGGCGAATTCTTTGGTTTCAAAATTGGTATTATGATAGCTTCCATCCATATTTTCGGGAATGTTTTTGTCAGCCACATAGTGTTAAACATATTTAAGAGAAATGTTTTCCCGCTGTCCGGTAGGTTTTGTAAAAAGCTTGCAGGTATGCCATCCGGGCCTGGGCTGGAATTTTGTAAAGTGTCGAGCTGCTCATTGAATTCCGCTTTAGTAAGTGGTAGGTTCATGGAAGATCCTTCATCTGTGGTTACTATTGGATGTTGAAGTTCCTCCTCCTGCTTGAGTTGGAGGAAATTTTCGTTGTAGTTGCTATTACTAGAGTATCTTTCATATGTTTTGGCGAGGACGTTGGCGATTTTATAGTTATCTGTAATTAATTGTCCATTTTCCAATATTGCGTTTATTGGTTTGTATGAATTCCTGCCCGATATTCTTTTGATTTTTGTCCACACTTCGCTTGTTGAAGTAGAGGGATTTATGTTGGTAACGTATTGTTGCCAGAATTGCTTTTGAAAGAATCCAATTTTCTAATAGATTTGCTTCATACGCATTAAATTTGGGGCGGGGCCCATTTTTCGGACTAAAGGAACCTTTCCTTTTAACTTGTTAAAGAGTGTGCTTTTTGGTGTTCCATAGCTTCTACTTGCACCACTAATCGAAAGTGTATTCTGTTTCACATTTTCCAGCACTTCTTTAAGGCTATCATCAGAATACTGGAATCTTCTATACTTCTATCATCGACCTGCCAAGGAATTCAAGAAAAATACCAATAGATTCAGTACCTGTAATAGTAGGGAGATCTCACTAAAAGCTCAAAATTACCTATACAAGGTGGTCCAACGAAAAGTAACCGTCTAGCTTTACCTTTTTTTCGTAAAATCAAAAAAATCGCTCGGACCGGTCCATTTTGATAGATGTGAAATAAAAATCGACGGGTTATTTAATCCATATGTTAGAACCTTTCTGGATTTGAATTCTAGTCCACAAATTTACTAAATAAAACTTGGGATAATTATGCTGTTCTTTTAATACTTTAATTCATCTTTGTATGTTTTTAATAATTACCTATTTTTATCATTCTATAAATAATCTCATATCCAGGGATTAACTTTCATAAATAAACTGACAGTCTTAAGATGCTACCATAACAATATATAATCAAGTTTATACCATAACAGGTAAATGTTATTTTTAACGACTTTATATGGATTTATTGTATAGCTACTAAAAACGTTGAGCTACATAATCATCAATTTTAAGAAAAAAATTAGAATCGGGATCTATGGAAAAGAAAAAGTGGATATCAATAAGTAACTATAGTTTATAGAATTATCTACTTCAGTGGTATTGAAACTAGTGGTCGCGACCCCATTTGAGGTCCCGAAGAAGTTGTATGAAAAATGTGACAGAGGTGGGTTCGCAAATTGATCAGAATAGTGATTAGTTTAATTTTGAAAATAATAATATTACGTCTTCGAATAGTTAACAATTACTTAATTTAAACTCACCTTTCTCACTTGCGAACATTATTTATTTTTATTCAAAGTCTGTGCTCGTGTGAAATAGCTTTTATGTAGTCACGATCGCTCACCCATTTAAACTGAAAGTTCTATGGGCAAAAGTAATAAAACTTATAAATCTGTAAAAGGTTTATCTCGCAAGTAAAGTGAGATTTCGGTGTAAAGTCCTACAGCACTACTTTTATTCGCTCAAGACTCACGACATCAGTTCCTAATATTGAAAAGGTGGAAGGGCAGTGGAATCATGGTAGTTGAAAATTTTCCATAAAGGTGAGTCCCACCCTAACCAAAATTTTCTGTGATGCAAAACTGCTCTGTCCACGTTTGCAGCGCGAAAGATCCAAAAGAAGTATGATATGACCCCAAAAAGACATCTGACGGATGCATCATGGCCACCGCCTTCGAGATGACTCGAAGACTATTCGGCCCAACTCAAAACAGTTTTTTATCAGTTGAGGGATACGTAACAGATATTCTCGTAACGGTGCAAAAGATCGCAAATATGAGTTAACTGATAGAGGGCAAATTGGAAGAAATGCCGAATATAACAACAGACGAAGTCAATAGTGCTCTAAACGGAATGAAGACAATGATGCGTATGTTTTTTGTGGATAACGTCCACTGAGACATACAGTAGGTAAGTATATTTACTCTACCTGCTGTAGTACTTCAATTACACACACAACTACCTGCGTCTCCGTCGCAAACCTTTTTTTTTTCATGCGTTAAAGGAGGTCGGACCCCTGTGCAAGATGAGTGCCCGGGAGCGGCTAGATGCGCAAGACCTTCTGTTAGCCATGGAAAAGGTTAACCCTTGAGCTTATGCCCACACGGTAGGAATGTGAACATCAATCCTCTGTCCTCAGTCTTCTTATAAAAGTTACATCGAAATGAAGACAAACAGAGCAGCGGGAAACGGCAAAATAATAAGTGATATGATAAAAGAAATGACAGGGAAGGTAATTAAACTAATAACAAAACCCATCAACGAATGTCTGAAGCATGGAAAAATCTCCAAAAATGGAACAACTCAAATTTAATATTATTACATAGGAAAAGAGATAACAAGAAATTAGACAATGACAGACCCATAAGTTTACTATCACATTTATACAAACTTCTGACCAAAATAATCACAAACTACCAGACAAAAAAATCTGTAAAGGGCTTTACCCAGAACTTTGCTCGTGAACATCGTAACACTAAATAATTTTAAAAATCAAATTAAGTTAGGGGTAAAATATTTTCACGTTTCTAATAAATTAAATACATTTTCAAATTTAAAAAAAACATTACCGATGGCGGAATTCGAAGAGCAGGCGGATGCGTATGCAATCCTAACGTTTTGTGGGATATTACAAGGAGAATGGGCTATTTCTACCTGCGCTACGCAGCACTACGTGACTGCGTGCGTCCCGGCTGTTTTAAATAGAACCTTTTTTAGTTGACAACTCTTACGCTGTAAAGCAGAAAGAGCACTTACGCTGTATATGTTGGATTCTCGTCAAGAGTAAAGTCTGAACTATGTGCAAATTGTTATTTTCTCGTATCTCAGCTAAACCAAAAATAAAAATATTACCGCTGATGCAAATCAAATTCAGCGCTTGCGAACGAGCCGGCCCATGCGGTTTCTTTGTTTGGCGGTAGCTTACGCTTTCGCTTCCAGAGCTACAGCGACCGTTCGAATTCCTGGGTTGCAGGTGTATTTAACGTTCCGCATTAATTTGTTGCTCCTTTTTGTATCGTACACCATTTATTCTGTATCTATTGGGTACCATTTTTGGCAAGAATAATGCCTGCGATATGTACAGATTATTACTTGTATATATTGCTAAGTTAAATCAAAATTAAACAAAATTTTATTTTTAAGGTGCTCACCCTGTATATATGTGTCTTAAATTTTCTCGGTTTCATGCCAGGTAGATATATAATGTGTATGCAAAATATTGTCTTCCTCCAACAAATATTTTTTGAGTTATACCGCCGACAGACAGACAGACCGACAGACAAACACACAAACTGAAAAACAGATAGACAGACGAAATGAAGAACACCTGTTTTACGCCACCAAGGGACCCTGAAAGCAATCTTGGAAGGTGATTTTTTCGCGATTACAATACTTCCTTCGTCTTTTAGACGAGGGAAGTTAAAACTAGGTGAATATCAACCTCCTGAACAAGCGGGTTTCCAGAACGGCAGATCATTTACTCACACTAAAAACATTAATAGAAAGATCAAATGAATATAACTTCCCCGTCTGCCTGGGATTTGTAGACTACCAGAAGGCATTCGATACTATCGAAACATGGGCAATAACGAGAGCACTCAGAAACTGCTGAATAGATCACAGATACTCAGACCCACTACAAAATATAGCAGACAAAGCAACGGCAACACATAGTCTACACACAAAAACAAAACCAGTAAAATTAGAAAAAGGAGTGAGATAGGGGGATAGTTATCACCAAAATTATTCACCCTCGCATTGGAAGACGTGTTTAAGGAGTTGAACTGGGAAATAAAGGCAACAATGTCAACGGAGGATACCTAATAACCTAAGATGCCGACGAAGCGGTGGTTATAGCTCAAAACCCAGAACAATTATAGGAAATTCTGAAGGAACTAAACAACGAATCGCGAAAAAATTGGATTAAAAATGAACACAAATAAAAAAAAGCAATGTCCCAAAAGAACGGAAAATTTAAATAAACAATATAGAAATAGTGGTTGAATATATATACTTAGGACAGTCTTTTACACTTGGAATGGAAAATCAAAAGGCCGAGATAAAAAGAAAATTGCAACAATCGTGGGCAGCATTTGGAAAATTAAAGCACATCCTCACAAACAAGAAAATAGCATTAAGATTAAGAAGTAAAGTGTTTAACGCTTGTATAATTACGGCTATGAGTTATGGCGCCGACAATTGGACGATGACACTAGCCAATATGGAAAAATTAGAGTAACACCGCACGCAATGAAAAAAAGCTATGTTCGGACTTTCATTATGAGACAGAAAGACCAACTAATGAATAAGGGGAAAAACTAAAATAGTAGATATCGCTCAAAAAGTTGCAATTCTGAAATGGAAATAGGCGCGACATGTAGCAAGAGAACTATCTGACCACTGGAACAAACGCATGCTACACTGGAGGCCTTATATGCACAAACGCCCAGTAGGAAGGCCACCGATGAGATAGGTCGACGACCTTAAACTAACAGTTGGACCTAACTAGAACCAACGTGAACAAAACAGAAAGATATGGAAATCCATGGAAGAGGCGTATGCCCAAAAATGGACAATAGAATGCTAAGAAAAAAGAAAGAAGAAGAAGAAGAATGGCTGGGGTCTTGTCTGATTCGACAGTCGAGAACGTTAAGATTGCTCTTCTGGGTGAAAATAAAAGGTGACGAATTAAGGTAGCATCATTATCGACCGGCAACACAGTATTGCTTGCCAATGATGGTAAGAAAAAGAAACCGAAGAGGAGCTAAAACGACAAGTTGCAAATTCAATATTAAAACTTACTATCCGAAACGTACTGCGACTTCGAATCAAAAGGTTTTTTATACGACAGCACTATTTAGCATGGTGCCTCCTTCTGAATGAGTCGACTCCCGTGTGACTTTCCACATCTCCGGGGATAAGAAATCAATGTCGAACCTGGAGAAAGGCAGGAGCATCCAGACCGCCGTAGTTGATAATATCGAGTTTGAACCAGGAGTTACTTATGATAGCTTGTTCGATCCCGATGTTCGTAGTCGTAAGGGCACTAAGACTGTCAAGTCAACATTGGAGTAATGTGTTAGGACTTATGAAGGGGGAGTCATCGTAAAGTTCACGTTACTGTGTCATTTTTGTTGATGACTTTATTATAAAACATTTTGAGTATAGAATCCACATTAAGAGTCAGCTTTTCTTAAAGTGTGGGGAATGTATGGCTTTACTGCAAAATTTATAGTAAAGTCGACTAAACGTCTTCGGTTTGACAATGGAGCGAATATACCAGCAATGAGTCCAAAAACTACAGCTCAGAGTGTAAGGTACCAAGTAACTGTAACTTTCACATTGCAACAGAAAGCATCCGCACAACCCTAAATTGAAAAAGATAAAGCTGTCTGAGCTTGGATTGGACAAGAAGTTCTGAAGAATCTGTTACCTACTGCAATGGTGCAACACCTGAGGAGCCGTGATGTGGTGTGAAGGTTAATATTTCGCACTTCATGTTCTTTAAGAAAAAAAAATGCAAGTTGGACAAGAGGCCAACCCCATTTATTGTTGTAAGTTACTGTACAAAAACTAAAACAATTCGCTTGGTTTATGCTAATGTTCCAAGGAATGTCACGCTTGATGGAAATGTCTACTTTATTTAATCTGATATGAACAGTAGCTTAGTTCAGAATGACAATGTCAGTAATGTTGAAGTTGCTTGCAATATATATATATGCAGAGCACGTGTTTGTCCAACTGGAACAAAATGTTAACGCTGCTAACCGCGTGGCAGTAAATGTTGAGATAGAGATGGAAAAAGCTGATGTTATGTGTCTTCAAAATCTGATTCCATTAGCAGTAGAAATGATTACGTTGACGAGAATGGTAGCGTAAGTGTGCATAAACCTGATGACAGTGAGGTCTGTTCAGCATCGTATGAAAAAAAACCTAATCGACGTGACAGTTATGAGTACTTGCTCTTAGCCACACGATCCTCAGATATTTCTTAACGCGACTTATAGGTATAGTCATAGTTTTCAAATATTAGGTCCTAAAAATAGTTTACACCTCTTCCGTGACTGTTACGATATTCAACGGTGCTTGATGTTAAAAGTAATATGGATGACTTCTGAAGGTCTTGGAAGAGAAGCATTTCCTTCTTCTACTCTACACGGCACAGTTGATGGACGCTCTTGGATCTGTCAAAGTAGACCTCGGTCAGCCAGCGGTGACCATTTGAGACCCTGTTGTCAGCCAAACCCACAAAGCGGGGTACAGCATTCTCAGGAAGACAACGCTTGGGAAAGGGGCTTCTCGATAAGCAATTCTGGTAGGGGTGCGAAGGTCATAAGTTATAAAAGAGAAGAAGATGACATACAAGGCGTGGTTCTATTCTCGAATCAAGGCAGACTACGAGCGATACAAGACGCTCAAAGCTGTTAAAGCTGCACATGGTAATCGATTGTATAAAGAATTGGACACGAAATCTACTATATAGCCAACCCATGCCATCGGTCGGCGTAGCATATTGGCAAAGTCATACACATTAAGAACGACGATCATCAGGTTTTACGAGACTCGGCCTCAATCCTTTAACAGAGTTGAAGCGACTACTTCTCGAGAATATTCAGCAAATTTCCCCACCTGCCGATCTAAAGTGTAAATAAATCCTATCACACGCCAATTACCATCACAGATGTGGGAGCAGCGACCAAGAAGCTGAAAAATGGAAAATTGACTGCTGAAATTTGGAAAATTGTCATCGTTCTCTTTAACCGTATTGTCGAAGAATGTGTAGCCCCATAGACTTGAACGACCAGTATGACAGCACCCATCTGGGAAAGAAAGGGCGACGACGCGGGCTGTTTCCATTACCGGCATGAATATCTTCGAACGTGTACTGGATGCTAGTCTGTGATTTTTACTATCTCGCCCAATCAACGCAGAAAGACCCATATAAATGGTGTTCCTGGACCTTGAGAAGGCATTCGACAGAGTTCCTTACGATCTCATGTGACACGTCCTTCGATTCCTGTTCCTGAGGTCTATGTTCAGTGGCCTCAGCTGCTCTACTGTAACGACACCAGTATGGTAATGTGTTTAATTGGAACCTTGCCGCCTTTTGGAGTTACCGTCGGCGTACACTATGGATCTGCCGTCTCACCGTTTCTGTTCGTTTTCTGAATGGATAAAGCCAGCCGACATCCCCTCCCTCCCCCACCCCCCCCAAGTCGTTGGCTTCTATACGCTGAAGACGTATCTCTAGCGGATGAAGTGTACCAACAGCTCTAAGATCTAACATAGCAGTAGAAGACTCGGTTGCATTAATGATATACGGGTTAACATCAATAAGACTGAGTACATGGAGTGTGGATCATCAAAATTTGTGGTGAAGCGTTGAAAGTTCAAGTACTTTAACTCCATTATTAGTAGTGCCGGTGGCACTTCTTGACGTTCCACTTCGAGTCATAGTTAAGTGGAGCAAATCACCGGAGTCATATATGAATGTTGACCGTCTTTCTGCCTGAAGGCGAAAATCGACAAGATTGTCCTTCACCTAGTAGCCCTCTATGGGTGAAAGTGCGGGCAAGCGATATGAACGTGCGAATGCTCCGATGGTGTCTTGGCGTGGCGAGATGAGACCATGTCGAGAACGAGCCTGCGCCGATTGTCGAGAAGATGTAAGAGACCAGACGTTGATGATAAGGGCGCGTAGCAATGAAGATTCCGTTGGTGGGCACCGACTTAAACAACAAATGCGATAGTCTAATATTCCCTACAGAAGGCGTCTTAGATGGAACTAAAAGGAGACGGTTATTTAAAACATCGCATTTGCGCTAGAAAAACGCTAAGACGAAGAAGAAGATTCTGTTAGGATGCAGGTAGCTACTGTATTATCTCATTTTGGTGTTCTCTTCATAGAACAAACCCCTGCAGAATATCTTTGCGATCTTCAGTTTCTTCACCCTTTTCATCTTCTCTTCTAAGCACTATCTACTGAAGCCAAATGTGATCTTTTGCATTTCCTTTACCTATGTCAAAATTTTTTTCACGGGCAAAACGACAAAAATATTTGTTTAACAGAAATTTCAAAACTAATTGGCGACTTTAAAATGCCAAATTGCATTATTTCCTTATTCTTATCTGTTTGAGTTGATACCGATAGCTGCAAGCTAAGATATTTCGTTTTTGTGCATTTTGATGCATCAGATTCGCTCAACTATGTTGACATGCTGAACGACAATATCTTCACGTTTTCCTGTTATTCCTTTAGTAAATGTGCGCTATATAACCAACTCATTGATAGCTTCGTCCCGAACAAAGGACCTTTTCTAACTTCGGAAACGTCTTTGCGTTAATAAATGAAACGGTACAGAGCAATCATTTAATATTGCACAGAGAAATATCGCTGAGGTGTGCTTAAGGAAGGCTAAGGTATCGTGTATTATTTAATAATGTTTATTATTGAACACGTCTCATGTTCGAACGCTAGAATAAATGTAAACAATTTAATTTTTGTCGGAGCACGTTTTTGCTTGAGGACCCAAACCGCCATTTAGTGCTATAAGGAAAGGAATTGTTAACGATACTTACTTTAACACTCAATACATTAGTCAGCGTTTCCCGTCTATACTGAAAATGAAGAATAAACCTCCTTCATTGTCCACACTAAAACGCTCAAATTGCTATTAAAATTTCAGTTTAATTTCGTCATGTTGCAGCGTTATAATAAAATGTATTAACGCTGCCATTAAAATCGCATAGTTCCATAAATAACTTTAATATTGGAGCGTTTTCAGCGATTTACTACACCGTAAACTGCATGTTAATGATTTTAATGAAGGTTAATCAAATCAGTCACATGCCCGTAACTATTTAGCTTGCTAATTACGTTCAATCAGCAACCCCAATTGAAAAACGTTATCGCTTCTGCTGTTTCAAACCAAAATCGACATAATTTGCAATCGACATCCTCGCAGACAAAAGATGACGGGCTACTTGTTGCACGAGGGGATGGATTTATCGCTATATCAGGATGGAAAATCCAGAGAAGTTAATGTTTTATTTTTGCTATAAATTTTCCTTACAGTTCAGATACGTATGTCTTCCGAGCATCGAAAAGCTTGGAAATCGTTAAAAATATTTCCATATCAGAGTAATCTCAAATTTAGGCATTATTTGTGTTCGTAGGGAATAACAAGATATTTATTTTTTTGTAATTTTTGCCGGAATCGACTGAAAATATATTTCAAGTTGCAAAAATTGAATACTACTAGAAATATAAAACATCTATTAATTATTCTTAATTGTGCTAGCATGATGGAAATTCGGTATAGAACGTGGTTAAAGATAATAAAAATCTAGATTTTAAAAATTTTAGCATTATATTTTAGCCGACTTCGTAGAAATATATATTCAACTGCACGTAATAGACTTTCGAATATAATATACATACCCTTCTGCGCATAATAGCATGTATAAATCATTGTTCCAGTGCAGTTTTACAATTCAACTGATATTTTAACTTGCAAGTTTAATATCATCGCAGTGAATCAAACTAGCGTCAAAGTGAACAGTTATGAACTACTGCAGAAAGTAAAGAATATACAAAAAGAAAAAGAAGGAAATCTTGGTATAGCATAGTTACTGAATGAATGGAAGCTTTGCTGTGCTATACAATCTGGTACGTGCATTTATTTGAAATTTCATCGACACCATGTCATATTTTTGGTAATGCAGAATGAGGTGTGACTGGTTTCGTTTATTTTAAGATGCTATCAAGTAGGTTCCTAATTAAAAATATCAGATGTCTGCGCCTACTTTCGCCGAAAAAATCTTAAAAGGTTGTATTTAAATGGTCACAATAAGCAAAAACTCTATTTAAATATCTTAAAAACTAGTATGCTACCTATAAGACAAAAAATTGGCAGTCAAATGTCAGTAATGGCACCAACTTGATCAAATCTGATAATTCAGATTCTGCATAAAAAGGTATTTTAATAATGTGTGAACTACAGACATGTAAAACAAATAACAATCGTGTTTTAACTAAAAACAAAATTAAAAATTTTACGTTTTGTCAAGTACCTATTTTAGAAACTTGAGAAGATATCCCAAATAACTTTTTTGACTAGTAGTATATTTAACCGACTATTGCCGTTTTTGGGATCTCATTGAACAGCCGCGAAAATTCGACGCCCTGTATAGAAACCCAAAAGCAAGTATTTGTAGCTGCAGACGATTTTTCTCAATTATTACTTGATTTGAATCTAATTATATTTATTTATTTATAATCTGAAAAAACTAGTATGCGGTGAATTAATACAAAGAAAATAGTAATTGGATCAGCAACATGAAGGATGGGATACATTAACAAAGATAGGAAAAACAAAAAATAGTATGATAGTGATTGAGAGAAAGCAATAAGAAGAATGAGGCGATTAAACAATAATACTGCAATAGACAAACAACGCTACATGAAAATATAAAACAATACTATAAATAACTAGCAATTAAAAATGACAAATGGAAAAACAATGCATGTAGTTTCTATAATAGCCCAATCCAATTTATACATCCGACCTTGCAAAAGGTCATATAGTTCTAATTTTTACTTCCATCGTCTGAAAGACAAAGGATGTATTGCAATCACGAAAAAATCACCTTCCTAAATTTCTTCAGATCTTCACGTTTCAAGGTCCTAGGTGACGAAAAAGAAGTTTTCTCAATTCCGTCTGTCTGTCTGTCTGTGTGTTTGTCTGTCTGTCTGTCTGTCTGTTGGCAGTATAGCTCAAAACTATTTGTCGGAAGAAAACGATATTTCGCATACATATTATATATCTACCTCGCATGAAACCGGTCCAATTTCATACAAATATATACAAGGTGAGCACCTTAAAAAAATAAAATTTGATTTATTTTTGGGTTAATTTTAAAATAGAAGAAAGTAGTAACTTTCACATAGGTCAGGCTTTACATTTGCCGAAAATAAGACTCAACCGATAGAGGATAATGTCACAAAAGAGTAAAAACATTTATACAATAACACCGTTCTGTTCAAGAGAGGCGCGCGCCGGACTTATTTGAAAGAGACTCGGTAGCGTAGTTGGCTTTATCGGTGCAGATACGATGTCTATGTACGGGCGTACTGCAGATGCGGGGGGTCAAACCCCAGCGAAATACATTTTTGTTATTTGAAAATATATTTAATTTATTAGAAATGTAAAGATATCTTAACTACTAACTTAAATTGATTTTTAAAATTATTTAGTGTCACAATGTCGACGAGGGAAGTTCTGGATAGAACCTTTTACAGATTTTTTAATATGTTTTTAGGACCTATGCCAATAATAATAGACCAAGTTTGCAGCTTCGAAAGGCCTGTGCGAGCTGCGCAATGCCCAAAAAACAGGAAAAATTTTGTACTTGTTTTGGTTTTTGCGCAATATCTCCTAAAGTATGCGTCCTACAGACAAAGTTATTTTTCTCTTTTTTTAAGTGAATATGTTCCATAATTTAAGCTAAAACCGAGCTCTTCACGTCTAGACGTTTCCGAGTTACAGCTCTTCGAAAATTGGCATTTTTTTCTAAAAAGTGATTTTTTTTTATTTTGATCATGTATCTGGCCAAATATCGAAAAAAGTACTCATCCTATGCGGAAAGTAATATGTAATTAATTTTTAGTAAATTTATTTAGCTTTAATTTGATCTCAAAATACGACCCAATAGTTCCCTCGGAAATGACATAGAACCGAAATAAAAAAATCTGTAAAAGGTTTTACCCAGAACCTCTCTCGTGGACATTGTGACACTAAATAATTTTAAAAATCAAATTAAGTTAAGAGTAAAAATATCTTCGCGTTTCTAATACATTAAATACATTTTCAAATAAAAAAATGTAGCCCGCTGGGGTGATTTGAACTCCGCCGGATCTGTGAAGCAGATCGTAACCAAATCGATTTTTCATTTGCGCCATCGAGACGAACCTCTCTTGAACAGAGCGGTGTTATTGTTGAAATGTTTCGACTCTTTTGTAACATTATCCTGTATCTGTTGAGTCCTATTTTGGCAAGTGTAAAGCCTGACCTATGTGAAAATTATGACTTTTTTCTATTTCAAAATTAACGCAAATAAAAAAAATGATTTTTAAGGTGTTCACCCTGTATATATTTGTCTTAAATTGTACTGGTTTCATTCCAAGTACATATATAATGTTTATGTAAAATATTATTTTTCTTCGACAAATAGTTTTTGAGTTATACCGCCAACAGTCAGACAGACAAACAAACAGATAGACAGACAGACAGACGGAATTGAGAAAACCTGTTTTTCGTCACCTAGAGACCCTGAAACGTGAAGATCTGAAGAAATCTCGGAAGATGATTTTTTAGTGATTACAATACTTAGTCTTTCAGACGAGGCAAGTAAAAAAAATAAATTTTGGGAAAAATCGATGTAAACAGTTCATATAGTAACTGCATCCTTTTCTGCATTTCCAAGATATCAATCGCAGTAGATTATGAGGAGCGGGATCCATGGTAGTAGTGACTGGATGGGCTCCTGATTGTCAATCTTCCACCCCCAATATGTAGGGTGTTTATTAGATACCAACCACTTCTGAACTTGGTGGTAAGTTCTATATGAATGCTGGTTTGCTGCTTTTTCCGTTGGGAGCAAACGAGCAAGATTGACCTTTGTGTTGGTTGCCGACTTTATGAAAACTGGTAGCGGAGGCTATTCAAGGTGTCCTTTTTTATATCACCCCCGTAAAGAGCCACGAAGCATTTTTCCCCAGCTTTGGCTATGCCCTTATGAGTGGTATCTGGCTGCAGGAAAACTGCAGTCAGTTCCTTGAGGTGGATATTGTTCTGGAGGACGCTGGCCAACTTTGTTTTTTCCTGCCAGAAAGGGGCAGAGGTGGTGTCGTACCCGCATATAGAAAGAGAACAATCTCTTGTTGGTATTGTTTGGTTCCGTAGGGGTAAGGTGAGCTTGAGAAATGGAGACACCCAGCTTCACCTCTGCCACTTTTCTGGGAGTAGACGTTCGTTGCAGCTGAGCCGAAAACATTGAAGAGGACCAGGAGGTTCACGTCTTCTCCATTAACGATAACACGGTCAAATATTTCACTTTTCGATAGTGCTGTATCAATAATGTCCCGATCAGGGTAATACACAAACAGCTCAGCTTTCACCGAAGTGAAATTGAAATCGTTAATCATTCGTACAATACTAATGTTTAGTGGTTGCTGACTTTTTGGTTACCATATACCAAAGTAACACTTACCATTGTAAAACTGTCACAGACTTAATTTCTGTTTGTGGAAAACGAAATATGAAGTAAAAAAAAAATTTCCCTACACAAGCTTGTTTGAAAAATATTCCTTGTAAAATCCCTACGTCATAAAATTGGGTCAACTTTTTCTCTACAAAAGAGATATTTTCCTACAGAATGTATAGGGAGTGGAGAGAGGAGAGGGAGAGACGAAGTTTAGGCAGAGCTACCTTGGAACCGTATTTAGAAGGAAGCAACACTTGGCGGAGGAAAAGTTGTCTATTTATAGGTATTTATATTTATTAGCAAAAACCAGATATTTTTCTTTTTAGTTTGAGACAAGGTAATTACCTCACTACGCTTAATATGGTATTATGGTAATATATAATATTTATAATATAGTAATCGAAGTAATAACACAACACATTACAAATTTACTTATAACTTATTTTTTGTTTTTTAGTATATAATGCTGTACTCAAAACTTTATATCGATTTTTCCCAAAATTTATTTTTTCATAATTTTGGCTTTATGCCATTTTCCAGTGAACTATTGCACCTAATAGCGTCCTTTTGAGCTCAAATTGAAGCTAAATAAATTTACTACAAATTCATCAACTATCACTTTCCTAGTGGAATGACTATTTTTCCCGATAGTTGGCAAGATTCATGACCACGTTGAACATTTGTCACTTTTTGGAAGAAAATGCCAATTTTCGAAGAGCTGTATCTCCGTAACCTCTAGACGTACTGAGCTCGGTTTGAGCTTAAATTATGAAGGATTTAATCTACTTTAAAAAAGTAAGTTTTTCTGTAGCGCGCGCACTTTAGGAGATATTGAACAAAAACCAAAACAACTGCAAAAATGTTTTTATGCATTGCGCATCTCGCACAGGTTTTTCGAAGCTGAAAAGTTGGTTTGTTACTATCGGCATAGGTCCTAGCAACATATTAAAAATTTAGAACTACATGATCTTTTGCAAGGTCCTCTCACGCAACAGGGTTAAAATAATTCTCGCCTCGAAGAGGAATCTTGGCTCGAGTTTATGGTCCTATTGTCCAGCAGGGTTGACTCAAATCTGACGCAAAAAAATTTTTTAACTGCACACACAATTGCTGCACTCCGAAATTTCACTTTTATTACTGCCTTTCGTAAAGCAATATGCATACTTGACATTGAGACAAGATGGTTTATGGACTCTGCTACAGAATTATAATATCAGATTATTTTTATACTAGTCTAAAGAACATAACATGTGAGCAAATGAAAATGAAATCAAGCTTGCTTAAAAAATAATTTATGTGCTCTATTACCTCTCATCTTTTGTTACTAGGATCCCAGATATATCAAATTTGGTACTAATTCGACCTCGATTGTTTTTCCCCATTCTTTATATTTTTCTTTTGCGTTGTTGCTATTTTCTTGCTGCTCATCCACATAGCCATATTGCATCTTATCTTCATTTACTCTCAGCTCAAAACTACTTTCGGTTGTCTGAACATCTCTTACTATAGTTGTCAGCTCTCTTCGTGTTCTTGCCATAAGGAGCGGCGCATGCTGAACACTATACGCTTTTCCCGATTGCACTAGAATGATATTAAATAGAGTTGTGGACACTGCATCTCCTTGATATAACTCTGTGCTTGATTTGAAATTGGAAGACTTTTTTGCCCAAAGCACTGTCGTTTCCCCCTGAAACCTCTTCCGCATTGCTCCAGGTGGTGCGAGCATCACTTATACCGCCTTAAACTTAAGAGTGAACTAAGTGAACCCGACCGTTCGGCCCGGGAGTCGAACTCCCGAGCACTCCGTGTTCACTCGACTCTAGCGGCGGAAAGCACTGACCCACCGAGGCCCCCGATGTGAGTTTACTTAGGGAAAAAACTAATCTATTACAGATGAAATTCTTTGTGAAACCTTCTTTATACCTTACAAACTCCCTTTCAGTGTATTTTTGAAATCTTTTTTGTGTTCACCGGTATTTTATAACATCTGAAAGTGCTATTCGCGTTTTATCGCCCATTTTGTCTAACTATATGATAATAGTTAAATAAACGTAAATAAATAAAATACGGTGTAAATTAACAGAACTAATTTAATAGTCAAACATATACTGGGTGGCGCGCGACCGCTTGACACATTTCGACCGAGTTCTTCAGGGCAAAACAAAAGAGAATGTGCAAGCCGTAATTTGCTTGTCGTATCGTTTATTTATTTTAGTTTGTGACTTTTAGGCATGTAATATATTATGGTTTTGGGGTGCATTATTTTTAAGTTTTAATTATTTCGTTTCTGGAATATTTTGAGCCTTGGAATATAATACAATCTTGACAAATGTGTTAGTCGTTGCAACCAATGCACCGTATACTTGGGTTAGAAATGAAATTCGGAATCGGCAAAACGTTCGGTGCTGTGATAGAGGCTAGACGAGTTTAGTGAAAGTGGGCTGTTTTGCGTAGTTAGTTCCTGGCGTAAGCAATTCTGCGAGTATGCGAACCAATAATTATTTATAATTTGTTTAGTTGCAATAATGCGAGGCAAAGCTGCAAGCGCGGCTATGCGTATCCTTAGGTAGTAAATTAGATTAGCTAGTGAAGAATGTTGTCCGTACTATCGTAGTCAGTTGAATGATGTTTGGTAGTTACAATTACAGCAGCCGGTAGACGTCAGAGGTTCTTGCTCATCCTAGACGATTGTGTGATAATCGAAGGTACTCATGCCGCGAAAGCACGAGGTTTCGCATAGTAGTTCGCGGAAGCATGATAAGTTCGGCAATAGCTTATTAAGATTTACGGTAACTACTTTACTGTGAAAGAACAGTAGCCTGCGGGTTTTTACCGACTTTGTACGGGTCATAACAATAGCTAATCTAGTGGATTACTATTGGGCAGTAGTAGCGAAGAGTACTGACAGTTAACCCAACCAGTGAAGGCAGCTATGTGGTGCCAAAGAGTTGATGCTGATTGATGCAAGCCCAAGTATTGTAATGTCGCTGCCGGAAGTACAATGCCAAAGGGCTGCCTCCCCCAATGAGTATGACTATTATTATCGATGAGATTTATAGATCAGTACGTTTATGTTCTTTTATATATAACCGCCTGTTTCCACCACTGGGCCAAGGAAGGTTCGAGCTTGCACTGTTTGCACCCCGTCGCCGCCTTGTGATCATGGGTGAGTTGCATCCACTATTTTGTATCGAGTATCGAAATCTCAATTTTAATATAACAAACTAAAATGCATCTAACAGTGACAAATAAAACGAAAAACCAGACAATACATCACCGTTTTACAACAGATCGTTTTTATACATGAAACTGACTCGTTAATTAAAAAGCAGCTAAGTTTATGAAAATAATTTCATATTGTTAGACGTAGTCGTATTCCTAGCCGCAACACAATTCCAGCTGGGAGTATATGTAAATCGTCCTAGCACTATCCAAGATTTAAAACAAGCAATCTGCAAGAACTTTTGAGAAGAGTTTATAATAACATCATCTGGCTGATATGATATTTAAGAAATAAAGCCTTGTCTAACATCAAAATCTGTCAATTGGCAGCTCACCACCCAGTACAAGTACAGATTGGTACAAACAACCACAGTATCGCTAACACGTCTGCCGATAAATTGAAGGAGAGACCAATTCGCAAACTCTTTTATACATTGCTGCCCATTGTCCATCGGAATTTAGCAAGTTTTAAAGATATTTCTTTCCTGGACTTCCCAGACAGTGAGCAGTCACAGGTGTAGAGATTCTTCGAGGTATTACGAATTCTGTTAATTATTTGCAAAGCCCGCTATAATAGCTAGAAGAGGCAGTGAGTCTGGTAGTTGCTAAACAATGGGTTATGAAGAACCTTTAGATAAAACTAATAATTAAATAGGACAACAAACAGAATCAATCATAGACACCACGTTAACTATAAAAGGTATTAGTTAAAGGTTTAAAAATTAAACGTCTTCTACCGTTAAATATTGCACACATTGTTCTATTCTATAATACATATTTAAAAAGTAGAACGATAATTTACAGAGCATTCGCGTGAAATCCAATCCCGAGTAAAAAAACAAGTATGTGTAAGTGGTAATAACAGCGCTCGAGTAACCGTAGCTAATTTTATCTGTTATATATAACATGTAGTTACAATGTCTGGACTAAGTTTGGCGCTTGTGAATTACAAAACTTTGCAAGCTGTTAATTTAACTCGTGACCTTTAGTTTAACAGCCTAATTTCGTCGTTGAGGTGCTCGAAATGCAATAGAAAATTATTCCGAATGCAGTGAAATGCAACATCTCGTTGAAGCCAGAAGTTACAAGGGCACATTTCCCCGAAAAATAGGGTATGTGCGAATTTCAGTTATTCGTTTTAATTTTAAAAATTCACGAGTGGAGGTTTGGTGCAAATGATTGTTCGCAGTTTCAATTCAGAACGAGACAATTAAAAAAATTACAACGCAAAATCTGATAACAAAACGCGGCAAAACAATGAAGTGGCTTTAACAAACACATTAAACCAGAAAAACATGGAACACTTTAAATAGCACGGAATATGTGAACAATAGGCTGAAAAGTAAACACAAGCGCAGTACGTTTTCGAATAATCAGAAAAGAATCTGGTAAATAACGAAGATTTAAATGTTTTCCAACTGGTGATTGCCACGAAACATTAAAAACATTAAAAATCAAGAATTGGAAAACAGTTGGCCACCATTAGTAAATCAATAATTTGATTTCAAGCAATTTACTCCCCACTCATTAAAAGACAATAACATTTTGTTTTGATGGTAAATATAATAACATACATAACTTTTTGCGCCCGTGCCTTTCATATTATCGATACTAATTAATGAATTATCGGTTTCTCAATATGAACGAAATGAAATATTAAAGTAAATATTTATTTACGACTGCTACGCTTACGTAGCCTTCTTCAGAAACTATATTGACACAATAAACACACTCGTTGTAGGAGCACCATTGCAACGTGCAATTAATAGATACTAATTCCAGTTTTAGAAAAAAAGTGTTTATTATGAAATCAATATATCTTCCGAGAAGCATCATAGCTACAACGGCCAATAAGGTCTTGAATAATTTTTCTATTCTATTTTACTAATTATTTGAACCAGTTCATTAAAATAAGTAAATAGTCATTCTATAATGGCACAGCATTCTATAGCAATGTAGCAGTAAAGTATGTCATTGACGTTAGACAGTGCTAGAAATGGACCGGAACGCACCGGAATCCAGTTCCGGTTTGTAAAAACCGTAGCTGTTACCGTTCCGGTTCGTGGAAACCTGTTTGATACGATAACGGTTCATTATTTAAAAAATTCTCGGAAATTGGAACATTTTCCTGGCATTGACAATATTAGCTTCTACTTGGTCGCGTTGGTTCATGCAATGAAGATTCAGTCAAAAAAAATCTAGAAAATAGATACGCGACATAATTTTTTATAGAAATTACTACAGCCCAGCTTTTTTTTGTTGGATATATTTACTTGTCTGTTGTTCAGTTGTACTTCAATATATCCTTACATATAATCGTGTATTGTGCTTGTTTGTGTGTGTGTTCTTCCGCGTTTGATCGTATCGCTACCGTGACCTACATAATGCAACGATAAGCCTGTATCTTGCCAAGTATTTCATTTGTCAAGCGGTTAAGGCGTCAGACTAGGAATTAGATTCCCTGCGAACGTAGATTGAAATCTTACTAACTGTGATACTCTTCTTTTTTTGCGACTTAATGTCACTTTCTTTTTCTTAGCTTATTTTTCATTCAGATTTCGACTTCTGAATATAATCCTCCTCCAAATCTCTCCATTTTGATCTATTTCTCGCTGTTTGTCTCCATGTCAACCCTGCGTGTCTCTTTAGGTCGTCCACCCATCTCATCTGTGGTCTTCCTCTGTTGCGTTTACCATCATAAGGGCGCCAGCTTTGTATGTGGTGGTTCCAACGATTATATTTATGTCTTTCATTATGCCCTGCCCACTTCCATTTTAATTTCGCTGCATATTTTACCGCATCGGTAGCTTTGGTTGTTTCTCTGATCCAAGTGTTTCTCATGTGGTCTTTTAGTGTTACACCGATCATTTTTCTTTCCATACTTAGTTGTGTTTTCTGCAGCTTGTCAAGATTAGCTTTTGTGAATGTCCACGTTTGTGCCGCATAAGTTAGAACGGGAAGAACACAGCTGTTGAATACTTTGAAATTTCATTGGTGTGTTTTTATTTGTGAGAATAAATGTAATTTTCCCAAAAGCCATCCACGCCATGCGTATTCTCCTACTTATCTCCGTTGTTTGGTTTCCTTTAGTAAGTTTAACGGATTGTCCCAGGTATATACACTCTTCGACCATTTAATGGTGTATGGAGTCTGTTTAGGAGTAGTACCTCTAAACCCAGGATTGCCGGACCTTCGGGTCATACTGGGATATTGGTCTCAAAATAGGCTCTCACTCTCATTTATGGCTCCTAGAAGTTTAAAAGCGGCCACATCCCGGAAACTGTGTCGGCACACAGGCTAAACTAAATGAGAGGCTATGGGTGGCAACTATCAAATAATGATCTTAATGACTCCTATAGTACACCAAAGATAGCGGCTATCGACAGCGTCTGTACCCATAATGGGCGACTGAAGAATACACTTACCAACCCGTCCGGCCAGCGTAGTGAGTAATGGCCAATTCCCCTTACATTCTCTCTCTATCATGATATACAAGAACAAATACAGGCCCTCAGTCTCCAGCAGCATCAAAGGACCCTGATCAAGGCAGCGACCAGGAAACCCAAGAAGCAGAGGGTGCTACAAATCCCTCGAGTGGTTCAGGCTGCCACAGGAAAAAAAATGTCACTTTACTAAGAGTTTAATTTGACTGGTTCAATCATATTAGAAACATTATTTACTTTGTACATAACTATGAACACTGGTCACCCGTTATTTAATCCAGCATTATTGATTAAATATGTTAAAAACATTTCTTTCTGTAACTCCTTTATTGAATTTAATTTTAAAAATAAAGTAATATTTAAGAATAAGGTTGGAAATCAGGCCACCTATGTAGTGAACTAAAATGTTAGTTCCCCTCCTATATAAACACGTATTTTGCCTGTATGCCTGCGTGTGTCACGTTTTCATCGTCAGTGATCGATTCTGTCATCAGCGTACCCTTCATAATACAACGATAAGCCTGCGTCTTATAAAGCCAAGCGGTTAAATCGTCTGCCTGGAAAGCAAATTCCATTGGGAGCCCAAGTTCGAGTCCTCTTCACCACCAAATATCTTGTCCTTTACCTACTGATCTTAAGACCTAACTTCTCATATTCTTGATCTAGGTTTAATAGGATGTAACTTATGTCACCTCAATTTTCCACACTAATGACTTGGTCGTCTGCAAACAATAAATTATTGATGTAGCGTTCTTCTGTAGGGACTAGTTGCTGTAATTTGTGCAATCTGCTTTGGTTCCTTTCTTAGGAATCGTATCGATGTAAATTGTTCTCCATTTTTCTGGTACATCATCAGTAACAAATAGGTTCATATGTTACCTCTAGTATTTTTGTAGAACCATCTTTCCGATCTGCTGCTTTACAATTTTTTATATTCGTTTATGCTTTCTGTATTTCTGAGATTTTAACTTGTTATATTCCTGTGTCGTGGTGTTATTCTACCAGAAAGCTATGAATTCCCCTATACTTTCTATAAGCTACTGTCTGTAGTGTTTCTCTCATTTTAAATTTTAATCTTCTTCTTCCTCTTATTGTGGGTCTGGGACCTGTTTTTCCGGCTTTTAATCTTTTAATCTTGATCTTGTCACGTCGAAATCCAACTGTCCATTCACCTCTTTGAATGTCTGCTCGGCAGTTTTGATCCATGAGGCTTTTGGATCATTGCTACCTTCGCGATTCTATCGTCGTTCATTCTCTGTACATGCTCTCTCCATTGTCTTCTTCTTTGTCTTCCCCAGTGTACAATATCTTCCGTTTTTCATGTTTCTCTAACTGTTTTATTTCCTACTCTATGCCTTAGTGATATTCCAGCTAGTTTTTTAATATTTTCAGTTCGTTCGTTCTTAATAGTCTTTTGGTTCTAGTTGTATCCACCCTTGTTTGGGTTTCATACGGCATGATGGGTCTTACGCAGGTCTTGTATATTCTAACCTTACTCTCAGTGTCCATATTTTTGTTTTTCCATATTATATGCTTCATACATCCCGAGATAGAAGCGGCTTTGCTAGTTTGTTTAAATAATTCGTTGTATATATCACCATGACTTGAGAATTCTATGCCTAAGCAGTTAAATTGCATTACTTGTTCGATAGGTTTATCATTGAGAGTGAGCTTGCATTTTAGCGGTTCTTTCGATAAGGTGATGCATTTCGTTTTCCCTACATTGATTTCCATATTGTCTCTTGCTGCTGCCAGGTGGAATCTGTGTAAAATACGCTGGAGATCATTCTCATTTTCAGCCAGTAACACTGCATGATCAGCATAGCATATTATCTTAATTTCTGCAGTGCCCATTCTGTATCCCCTGCTTACTGTTTTGACGTCCTTAATTATTTTGTCCATTACCAGGTTGAACAAGAAAGGCCTTAAACTATCCCCTTGCCGCACTCTCGTAGTTAGCTGTATTTCTTGGGTAAGTTCGTCGTTTACTCTGATTTTTGTTGTGTTATCTGAGTTAAGCGCCTTTATGATATGTGTTGTCTTATGTGGAACTTGTTCTTCGTTGAGAATATTTACAATGTCTAGTAGTCGATAAGGCATAAAAAAAGCTGGTTTATTATACTCTAGTGCCTTTTCTCTTAATTGTCGCTTGATGAAGATCGTGTCTGTGGTTGAACGATTCTCCTGAAACCGTGCTGTTCTTCACTTACCGGAATTATTTCATTTAGTTGAGTTCTAATGATGCTCGTAAGCAATTTTAGTATAGATCTTAACAGCGTTATTCCTCTATAGTTTCTGGGATCTTTTTTGTTGCGTCTCTTAAAGATAGGGATGGTAATGCTTTTTTTTCAGTCCTGTGATATTTTACCGCAGTCTATAATTTTTTGAAAGAGGTTAGTTATTTCCTTGATTAAATGGTTTCCCCGTATTTCACTAGTTCATTGAATATTTTGTCTTCACTTGGTGCTTTTCTGTTCTTTAGCTTTTTTATACTGTATGTTACTTGTGGCTCTTCTATTATTACTGCGTTTTCTTCTTCTCCAGTTAGTTCATTCGTATTGTTATTTACTGCATTATTGTTAAACAGCCTATTGAAATATTTCACCCATTGGTCTTTGGTTATTATATTTAATTCCTTGTATTCATTAATATGTTTTTTTCGTGACCGTAGTAATTACCAAGCACCATAAAGGTCGCTTTCCATTTCTTTTGTAAAACGTTGCCAGTAGTCATTCTTTATTTCGTTAATGTTTGCATTGACCCGGGTTCTAGTCT
>OW679202.1:69996808-70046588 GCA_940337035.1 Agriotes lineatus
AAAAGTGAAGAAACATTGATTGCTCCCCAAAACTTCCTATTGCCATCAAGAATACCTCAAAAAAAAAATCTAAAACTAAAACGTTATCGAAGCACTTCGTGATAGACCTCTGGGAGCAGAGGCTAAACAGCACTTAATCGACCTTTTCAAGAGAGGAGAGTTTGCGGCTACAGCTTATCACACATATTGTATGGAAAAAAATGGAACAACTGGAACACGAATACGAAAATATATTTTACGACACGCACTATATCCGGACAAAAATCCAGGTCTTTAATTTTGAAAAAAGCAAAGCGAAGAAAATTTTGGTGATCGAATTGGAAGTAATATGCTCCTGAAGCTGGAAGATGAAAAATAATCTGGCTTATAGTTCACGGTAACGATAGTGAACAAGTATGCTGTATCTATTTCTACCCCTCTAATGCAGCTTGCCTTAGAAAGTCCGCAAATAAAGTAAGGCTTGTTGATGTACTGGGTAAATGCGATGTGTATGATCATAAATTTTTTTTTCGTAATACCAAGTGCGGCGGGAGGATTGCCTGTTCGTCGCATTTTGAGTAACTGTCAAAAAACTGACATCTTCGATGCTGCGGTTCGAGGATTGCTAGACATAATGCCTAAAAAATCATCTTACGCTTATCTTAACTGACGATGAGGAGTTGGGTGAATGAAAACTGTTGAAGCATTGGCCATAAGGAAAACTGCTTCTGTGCATATTTCATGTGGGAAAAGCAGTCTGGAGATGAATTTTAATGGTTGAAAAATAATAAACCACGGCATTCTGCACAAGAATATTACAGATTGTTCAAAAAAATTGCGCTTCAAAACAGAAATTGAACTTGAAGAAGCCAAAATAGAATTATATCAACGATCTGCTAACTCGTGAAGAAACTTGGTGGGTGCTGTATAGAACAAATTTTAAGTTAAGAGGAAGCGATACCAATCATTACAAGCAGGTTTATAATTCAACTGAGTCGCAAAAGCAGTTGCTGCTAGATATTTACCTAAATCAACTGATGATAAAATGAGTGTTGAGCCAATCAATATGGATTCCTTTAAAATTTCTGTGAATAGTAAAAAAATTAAACCTAATATCGTGTGGATCTTTCAACTTGCACATGCACGTGTCCAATTGTTTTTAATGGAAAACATTGCAAACATTAGGGCGCCGTTTTGGAGAAATTTCGTATTTTAAGTGCAATAAATATTCTTTCCTGAGTGACTAAACTGCAGCTTTATCTGGTCGCAACTGTAAAAGAAGCAAAGAAAGAAATCTTTCTTCCTCTGCAAGATGAGTGATGGAGTTTTGGAAGGCATTGGAGCTCAAGACTGTAGTGACGAACTTGATTTAGAAGAGTCGGTGGAACGGTTGGAGTTTTTCATTAAGTATCAATAAATTTAAAAAATGAGAAAAAACGTTATTTCCATGTTATGTACCTACCTTTTTACGTTCCTGCCCAAAGCTCTTAGTTATTGATATTAAATTCCTTAAATAAATAATAATAAAGTTAATCTTGAACATTTACGGATATTATTAATCTATCTTTAATCACTCTTAATAACCCTGTCGCTTGCATGTACCTTGTAAACAGCAGAAGCGTCAGAGAGGCCTCGTCCGCTGTATACAATCCTTGCTTCGGGCATACACTTTGACGGATCGTCTGCTGTTTACAAATATGCAGCCGGGCGCATTATACTCGGTGGCATTCCGATCGGGCGGTAATAGTTGGCGTTGCTGCCCGGCAGGGGGCGAATTATATGCTTCATTTCCGGTGAACTCCCTATCTCAAAAGTACCAATGTGTGTACTATTTCAATAATATCTATGTGTTGGTAGGGTAGACTTAGAGCGTATAAAAATAAAATAAAACTTTACTGACACATCATAAAATACTGGGTATTTCATTTGAAATAATGCTACAAATGTACTTTAAAAGTCGATTTAAAAAGTTTATTTTGGATACCCTGCCAGAAATATTTTAGTTCTAGCCCCAGTTGGCCATCCTATCTTATATGTAAGCTAAATTTGTATCATGTATCAACGAATCATGGAGTCGGTATTGAAATTTAAATGAACGGTTGATACTGATCAAAAAATCATAGCTTGGCAACGTTACATTTAAAAAAAATAGTATAGAATGCAGACCCAAATGAGGATGAAAAATACTGGGTATTTTTCTGACATACGCTGTATATGTTCCTATAATTTTACTCATTACTCATTAACATTCCCTCAATCGGAGATTTTATCTGAGTCACTATACAGCTATATTCAAAGAACAGAGTAGAATAAATGAACACCCATTAATAAAGAAATATATTTTCTTTCAATTACAATGGAAATACGAGTATAAATCCTTATTTGCTTCCAGCCTCGGTTTAGAAGATTAAGACGTAAAGTTTTCGATTCGATATTTCAACAATTTTAAATATAATCGGAATGAAATGCTTGATCATGTGGTAATATGGTACAAAAACAATATGTAAAAGGCTTTACCCAGAACTTCCCTCGTCAACATTGTGACACTAAATAATTTTAAAAATCAAATTAAGTGAGGAGTACCAATATTTTCACGTTTCTAATAAATTGAATACATTTTCAAATAAAAAAAACTGTATCCCGCTGGGGTTTACGCCCACCGCATCTGCAGCTCTGCAGAATCCTCGATCCTAACCGAATCTCCGCAGCGGATATAACTACAGCGAAATTCCATCTGCGCTACCGAGTCGCCTCCAAATAAATCCGGCGCGGGCCTATCTTGGAGAGCACGGTGTTGTGGTTGAAACATTTTTACTCTTTTGTGACATTATCCTTTACCGGTTGAGTCTTATTTTCGGCAAGTGTAAAACCTGACCTATGTGAAAGTTATTACTTCCTTTTATTTCAAAATTAACCCACAAATAAATAAAGTTTTATTTTTGAAGGTGCTCACCCTGTATATATTTGTAGGAAATTGTACCGGTTTCATGCGAGGTAGATATATAATATGTACGCAAAATATCGTCTTCCTCCGACAAATAGTTTTTGAGCTATACTGCCAACAGACAGACAGACAGACAGACAGACAGACGGACAGACTGACAGACAGACAGACAGACTGACTGACCGAATTAAAAAAACCTCTTTTTCGTTATCTAGGGACCTTGAAACGTGAAGATCTGAAAAAATCTCGGAAGGTGATTTTTTCGTGATTACAATACTTTCTTCGTCTTTCAGACTGCTCGTACTATTGTTATACGAAATTTTCTTCATAGTATAGCATTGTTTTTGTCTGTGTATATTTTGTGTAATAATAACTATTGGCTGTCACTACATTTTGATGTAATGTAAAAAAGGTTTGATTACCAAAGCACATCGTTAGTTTAGCACTGTTGCGTTGTTTTTTTAAATTATTTTTAATAAATTACTTTCACTTGTGATTTCAACTGAAGGTTTCTTTAAGTCGAACGTGAATATGACAAGAACCCGTATTATAGTTTCTTGCACTTGCACACTCGGAGATGTTACCGAAATAGCTTCTTGTATGGGTTTTAATGTAATTAGAAATTGTTGGCAAATTGGATTCTCAATGAAGTTGCGAGTTGCGTATAATTCAAAGAGCGTTGACAATTATTTCATGTACTTGATTTTCAAATGCTTAAACTTTCTGCAAAATAGCTGATGATGTTTAACACCAAACCTAGCAGGGGTATGTAATTATTGGTGTTAAGATGGATTGATAAATCAGAATGTCACATTCCTGTTGATGAATGGATACAACACCCAAATTCGTACATAACCCTGACTTCGTCTTTTTATTAACGTAAAAATCGAGTGAGTTATTTGTCTATGTAAACGCTTATTTGACGACGTTATCTGGTGGGTCCATTCAATTTCCTGATTTTCAATGATAATATTAGATGGGGTAGCTGCACGCCGTATAGTGAATATTTTGGATTAGTTAAACTAAATAAAAAATATTTTAATGTTGCTAATCATACTGGAGCAGTAAAAGGCAACACTTAGTAATGCGAATTACATTAATTTGTAAAGGATAACAATGTAGTCGGTGGGATTCAAATCCGCGCTTCCAGAGAAAATCTGATTTGTAGGCATACGCTATGTGCCTATCGTTGCGTTATAAATGCCGGGGTGGCGCTATAAGGAACTGTCTCTGATCGCGGACGAAGTGTCTATAAAAACGTGACGCACACAGAGACGTAGGCACAACATTTGTTTATATACAGTGAATTTGTTTTAATAGTTAACATAGCTGTTTCGTTTCTATGCCAGCAATTAATCATACAGGTCACTTCCACAGTTACAAATGAGACCAATAGATTAGAGCGTTTATTTTACGAGTTAACATAGAAATTTGAATTAGATACCTTTTAATAAGAAACTTTAATTTTATTACCGGAATGTAGGTGTGCAACTAAAAAGTAGATACCTAGGTACAACTTGTGTGTTGATAACACAAGGTTTAGTTCGAAAAAGTTTTTGATTTATCTTCTGGTTACTGTTAATATTGTTTAAGTAAAAATGAATAAACGTAATTAAGCGAATAAAAAATCTTTAAGAAAGATGAGAAAGAAACATTTATAATATTTTTAAAGATTAAATTTCAAAAACTACCTGTAATACATGAAAATAACGTACTTAAATTAATTTAACAAATGTTCAAAAATTCCGCCATTAACTTCAAGGCAATATCCTAAACGATTGTAAAATTCATTTACAGTGTTAGTTATCTGTTCAGGAGTTATTGCTTCTGCTGCGATTCTAATTCTATTTTTGAACTGTTCACAGTCACCATTAAAAACTACACTTTTTAAACGACCCTAGAGAAAATAATCATTTAGAGCTAGATCTGGAGATCTTGCATCCCAGTTCACTTCTCCTCCTCGTCCTATCCATCGATGTGGGAATACACGATTTAAATAATTTCGGACATTTTGCGCGTAGTGAGGTGGAGCGCCATCCTGTTGAAACCATACATTGTCGATGTTCATTGCATTAAGTTCTGGGACTATCCGTTGTTGCAGTAGCTGAAGATAACTTTTTCCAGTGAGGTTTCCGTCAACGAAGAACGGTCCTACAATAAGATCTCCGATTAGCCCTGACCACACATTTACTTTCTGGAGTCGTTGAGTTCGAGAAACATTGTACAGATGTAAGTTTTCACGGCTCCAGATCCTGCAGTTCTGAGAATTAGCTTCTCCAGAGTGTAAAATGTTTACTCATCAGTGAATAAAATTCTATCAAGTGGCACTTCACCATTATTAATTTTATTCATCATTTTTTCACAAAAAATGTTTCTTCTTTCTTCGTCTTCGCCTACTAACTCATGATGGTTTTGAAAATGATAGCTTTTAAAGCGTTCTCGACTAAGAAACTTGTGTATCGTGCTTTTACTCACATTAACAACATTAGCTATTCTTTGTGTCGACAGTCTATTATAATTTTCGATTAAATTCAGAATTTCATCTTTTTTAGCCTGCGTTAGTATAAACTCTAATCTGTTTCTTTTCTCGTATTTATTGACGCATCCTGTGGTTTAAAATTTATTCATAATTTTCAAAATGCCAGCTGGAGTAGGTTTGGGACGATCGGGATATGTTGTTGAAAATAAATCAGAAACTCTTCTTAAACTTAAAGTGCTATACCAACTCACAAGTTGTATCTTTTCTTTAGTGGTATACATTAGGGTAACTTTTAGTTGTCTTTTTGACAAACAATCATTTCTATGTTAACTCGTAAAATACACGCTCTAATCTATTGGTCTCATTTGTAACCATGGAAGTGACCTATATGATTAAATGGCGGCATAGAAACGAAGCGCTTATGTTAATCATTAAAATAAATTCACTGTATAGGAACTACCGTTTGAGTCCACCAGATAAATGGTTTTACTCTAATTAACATTTTTGTATTTTTTCAACTGAATTGTAGAATAAAAGATAAGAAACAACTGCTTAAAAGTCTTTAATAAAGAAAGCAAGAGTGTTCCCAATTATGTACAAAATAGGTGAAAATATTTTAATATTTCTAGTAATATTCAAGTAGTAAACAGAAACAATTCGAAATACATTAATCCGGAAAGGAAAAAAGCATCGCAGTTGGTGGAATTCAAACATAAGCTCCTAGGCCGAATCCGATTGCTAGTCAGGCGTTTAACTGCGCGCACAAAAACGCACACCTATAATATCTGCTTATCGCTGCGTTATAAAGGACACGGTGATGACATGACCGATCACGGACGAAGTGCACCCGATTGGTGCCGATGAAAAAGTAACACAGACAGAGATGTATGCACAACATTCGTTTACATATAAGGACTACCTCTAGAGTGCACCAGATAAATGTATTTACTCTAATTAATACTCTTTTTGTAATTTTACAATTGAATTGTAAATAAAAAAGTTATAGAAGTAACTGTTTTAAAGTCTTCAATAAAGAAAGCAAGAAAGAGTGTCCAAATTATGTATGTTATGTACGTGCAGAAACAATGCAAAATACATTAATTTGGAAATGAAAAAATCATCGCAGTTGGGGGAATTCAAAGCTCATATAGCGAATCGGATTGCTAGTTCGACAATTTAACTGCTCGCCCAAGAACGCACACCTATCATACTTGCTTACCGCTGCGTTATAAAGGCTACGGTTATGACACGACCGATCGCGGACGAAGTGCGCCCGATCAGTGCCGATGAAGTAACACAGACGGAGACCCAGGCACAACACTCGTTTATGTATAAAGATGGTTCCTTATTTGGCTTCAGTTGACTCATATCTGTCACTTCCTCTAACAATATAACTCACAGCCGAGAGAGGCGGCATATGAGACTGTGCACCCCTGCAGCAAGTAAGTTCGAGACACCCCTGTATACACACCTCTAGCAGTTTTATTGGTAATTGTATTTATTTGTTTTTTGGAAAAGCACTATAATAAATGGGTTTTTAAAATAATTTCGGAATGTTCTTTTCCACATCATTAGATATGCATCCCATGCATATTGTAATTATAGAGCCAAATATAATTTTTTTAATCACCTTAAAACGTTCCGTACCTTTTCTCCAGCTCTCTGTAAATGGCTGTTACGAGCTGAAATATAGAACAGCGTAGGTAAAATTTTATTTAGGACGCTGGTAATTACAATGCGTGCAAGGTCGTCTGAAACTACACGTTTTCAGAGGAACTTTCTTTTGTAATTTCACACGCATTTAAAAATACTAATGGTGGAAATGAAGGCCGTGGGAAACGCTGCCGTTAATGGATTAACCTGTAAGAGGCAAGTTTTTTAACCTGTGTATGTGTGAACTCCAATTAGAGCACAATAGTTCTCTTTCCACTTTTAACGAATATCGACCTTTGCAATCATGCGGAAGCTTGAACTCAATGTTATAACTCATAATTGTAACGACACGAGCATTTGAAAACTTTTTTTAAGGGGGTGGCTTGAGTCCTCTCGTTGCAATGCAGATTGTTTCCGTCTTCGTCTTTCTCTGCCTAAGGAAATTCAAATTTTATTACCTTCTTATCAATAATTAAGAGAGAAATTCTAATAACAGGCAGTCACGACTTCATAGTTGCGGTGCGGATTCGAAAACATTTTTGAACGACAGACACACGTGGAGCAAAGGAAACTACGTCTTGTGCCCAAGATCGATGTGAGCTAAATAAGTTTTCGACATATTGCGATGCTCGCAACCATAACATACCGATTAGATAATTACATCGATCCAGTTCAGACTCTTCACAATACGGAAAGTTGCGTTCCAGGCCTACGGCAACCTTGTCACCTAAATCCAGACTAGGATAAGTACCAAAACTAAGCTTTTTTGACCGAATTCGCACAATAAGTGGCCACGCGAAACTTTATCGTGTCTGCCCAGAAAGTTTATATATTTTCTGTGTTCTGGATCGCTGTTGCTTAGAAATTAATGTCGTCACGCCGTATTCGTGAGGTAACTAGAGGGATCTGTGGTTCTACGATATCGCTGCTTAATCCCTGTGTCCCTCTTGGGCGCATTGAAATCCGCAGTCATTAAAAAGGCATCATTACTTCACGCCATTTTTGAGGCCCTTTTTACCGTTTTAGCTGTGTATTTCCATCCTGCAGAGCAACTATGAGATAAATAACGAAATTACGGGTGAATAATGTAATTGACTTTTCAATAACTTAACAGGTTGTAAGTATACTGCTGTGCTAAGCAAAATAGTGCATCTATAATTTTCAGACTACATTAGCTATGATTAGCTTTCCGTCTACAATTATTGTGTTCTTACCTGTATAGAAGGTTCGGCAAGGATGCGGGGGTAGAAGACATGTCTAATAAATGTAAAATAAACAATTGTGCGGACTGTACAAAAGGTCACTTATCCGGGAGTTTTCGGAATTACCATACAAGAACTAATCGATTGCACTTGCACTCAAACACTTAAGAGTTTTATATCAGATCTCCTTAGAACCGAAACAATGCGCAAAAATAAATTTTGTTAGGTGTTGCACAATTTGAAACGATGAACTGAATGTCTTACTATACGAAGATATCTCAAGAATATCCGCAAAAACGGTGAAATTAAGGGAAGTAGGCGATAACGACAAAAAACTTACAGCAGGTGGGAAGGGTAACCTGTACCTATTTAGAATCCTATGAATTCCAATAATATATACCATTAATTTGAACAAGACCTATAAATCTAACAATGGGAGTTACATGAAATTTGTTTATGTAAAAGTTGTAGGTACTAAGGTGGTGCACATTAGTAAAATGTTTTTGATTATACAGGCTTGCTAAAAGCGTGTGGCAAACCAAACTTACATTTTTCACTTCTACAGAAGTAAATGTCATGGAACTCTAATATTCTTAAAGATATTTTCTACCCCCTATAGCTACCTGACCCTGTATGATAGTGATTATACACCCTGCGATAATGCTACATTTACTCTACTCCCCAAAACATGCATGCATCTTTGAAGAGGTTACAGGGAGTACAATATCTGAGATAATGAAGAAGTTTTGCACAAAAAAGACTACGCCGAAGAAGTAAATTGTACACAGAGTCGACATTAGAAGAGAAACAAAGAAAATGCCAAGAAAAATATATAGTCATAGAGTTGAGGAGATCTGTGGAAAAAACTACCCTTCACAAATAAGCAAGAAAAGATAATTTGAAATGAACAATCAGTTTCGGAAGGCGAATGATGGTGAAAAGAAGATTCTTTATGAGGTACCATAATAATAGTAATAATTATAATAATATTGGTAGAGGGTTCTGGCCCTTCAATGTCTTTCGTCTCAGCGACCCTATCGGTTGCAGGCTATTAATAAACCTCAAGATATCTCTAGGTTTTGAGTCCCTTATTTCGCTAGGCATCATGATTGCCTTTCCGAAGATGTTGTGCTTACCTCGATAGACAGCATTCCATACACATAGAATGTGTTCTTCCGTTTCCGCTGCATCATTGTATAAGCGGCAAGTTTGATCCTCAGCCTTACCAATCTTGAAAAGGTGGTATTTTAATGATGCGTGGCCTGTGAATATGCCAGTGATGGTTTTTAATTCCACCTTACTGCGAGACAAAGCAATGTTTGCTTTATTTTGCGAAACAGTAGTGAACTGCTTTGCCTGGTGTTGTCCTGGTGTTTTCCCAGTACGAGGATTTCAACTGCTCCCCCCATAGCCTGACTTCATGTTTTATGTGGCTTTTCTGTATTCAACAACAGGGTTCAGGTCCGGTGAATGGCTTCATTTCACCTCGTCTAGTGAGTTTATCCGCCTTTTCGATGCCTGGTATGCGCTCATGCCCTGGCACCCACTCTAACGTGACGTAGTTTTTGTTTGCCAGTTGCTTGAGATTATCCAGGCACTGCCAGATAAGCTTGGACTCGCACGTGTAGGCTGCTAAGGCCTTTAGTGCTGCTTGGCTGTATGTAAGAATATCAAATGTTGCACCATTGTATCCATTTCTGAGGTTTATTCTGGTGCAAAGGTTTACAGCATAAACCTCAGCTTGGAAGATGCTGGTTCTAACTTCTAGCGGTTTGGAGATTCGGAAACCAGATACAGATACAGATGCCTGCACCGGTTCCTCCTCCTTCCATTTGCGAACCATCTGTGTACAATTGGAGAAATCGGCTTTTAAAGTAGAACCATACTTCGCGTTCTGGGATTATCACTCTAAAAAGTTGGCCAAAGTTGTATTTTATTGACATAAAATCTGAAATGGTGAACCCCTTTCGCTCTACTTGTGAAAAACTTAAAATTTATAAGTGGCCCGCCAGGTTACTTGACTTAAATTTATTTCTCTTTGCAAGATTAAGGGTATGGGACATTACCTCCTTTTGTACCTGAAGGTGTAGGGGTACTAGCCCTAGAATGGCTTCCATAGCTGCAGTTGGACAAGTGCTCATAGCAGGTGAGACAATGTTCCTTCTCTAGCTGTAGCCGAGTAGTGGTTTGTCGGGTTTTTGGCCACCAGACCACCGATGCATAGGTGATTCTGGGTCTTATTATAGCCACATATGGCTAGTGGATCAATTGTGGTTTTAGAGTTGCTAATGCTGCCTTGTTTTGCAGTTTTTCAATATGTGCTTAGCACGTCAACTTCTGGTCTAGTGTAACTTCTAGGTGTTTAACTTCATTGCTGAAGTTAATGGTCGATCCTTCTAGCGTAGAATAATTTAAATTTAGCTCCCTTCGTCTAGTAAAGGGGACAATTTTATTTGGATTTATGCTTAGGCTTTGTTCTTGACACCAACTCTGGATGGTATCTGCATACGGTGTGCCACTACTGTGTCGAATTTTCCTCGTATTACTACTACCAGGTCATTGCATACCCTTGTATTTCGAAGTCGTGTTGTGTGAGCAGGTTGAGGAGATCGTCCACTACCAATGACCACATTATAGGCGATAATACCCCTCCTTGGGGGCACCCTCTAGTGGCCGTTATGGTAGCTGTCGCTACCGTCTTTTCCCATTCCAGGAGTATGGGATTTTTATTGAGGTTGAGGTATTTTAACAACTCAGGTGGCTTTTAATAATCCAGGAACCACCAACGGCCTTAATTTATTATTATGAAAACGTAATTGTTTCTTCGGATTTGCTTTACCAGCGTTATATTGAGATATTTGAAGACTTATTTATAACTCATCTACGACATTGCCAAAATGGTTAGGTTGTAACAGTAGCAAACGTAAACAACAAGAAATTCTTCAGACGAATTCGGCATAGCATACAATTGTATCTTTTCCCTATCTGTATCTGCTTCTATATTTATTTATCTGCATCTAGGTACCGCCAGAAGAGTATCTTTAACAACACTCTGTACAACTAAATTATATAAGCCTAGATACATGACAGGCCCCATTCAAAAATGTACACAGACAAGACCAAAATGGCAAGCAACTGGTAATATTTAATCAAGGTATTCCTAGTCATAACCAAACTCATTCACCAAGCGAGTTCATCGTGGGAGAGAAATTTGCCGGCAATGACAATATTACGAGTGAGATACCTAAGTAGGGGGAACAGAAATTGCTGTTCTATTTTAAAAGATATTTGTCTCTGAATTTATTCGGAGGCAATGAACAGCATGTATTAAAAGCAGGAAGCAGAACCGACCCCAGAAACTATTGGGGCATATATCTTGAGTGCTATCTTAAAGCTGATGGCTAAAATTACAGATAATATAGAAGTAAATAATGGAAAGAAAAATCTCAGACAGAATTGATGGACAGTATACGCTATATCCATACTTAGGCAGGTTATGCAGAACGCTATTAAATACAATAAACCAGTATGTCTGATATTAGCCTCCCAAAAAGTGAATCGAAAGCTGAGCTTCAGAACCCCAAGATACACATAAAAACTAGTAGAGACTTAATTGCCACAAATAGGAGTTGTTCTAGAAAAATAAGAGCAAGAACAACTAGAAGAAGAAGAGTTCTCATTAGGTGAACCAATTTCTGATATCTATATGTGTTATTCTATCTTCTTTTGCACACTCTTTGACTGATTTTAGAAATCTTTTATCAGTAGCTTGGATTCTACTTTCGTCTTTCTTTCTCATTGTCCAGAATTCGGATACACTAGTAAAGTGTGGGTACTGGCATAACCTAGAAAAACTGGTGTTTTGTATCTTTGTGTATTTTTCCGTTAGTTATTCGCCAGATGGTGCCGCATCTTGTTTTAAAACGACATAGTTTGTTGTATATGTCTTTGTTAGTATCAGCAAGTATGCCACTGCGTTGCCTGTTCTAAAGTATTATTGTCAAATACCATTTTAGCTCGTGTTGGATCTTTGCACAAAAATGCCATGGCTTTTGTTTTTTCTTAGTATTCATAGGCTATAGTAATATAATTTATGTAGATGATATATACACCTTCGTAGGTCCCCTTCTGATTCCTGTATAACTACCTAATCGTTTACAATTGGTATAACATTTTTTGTAGTATTTTGGCTGAGTGTTATACTTGGCTTTATCATATCTTTCTACTTCCACATCATATTGCCTACATATGTATTAAATGGTATTGATGAAAAGCTGCACCCTTGTTTTTTTCTGACGATTTACTCGGTGTAAAGCCTTTTCATTTCTATGGGATCTATTCCAGCATCGGCGTGTCATTCAAAAAATCATCAAACCGCAGGAGAAGGATTCATATGAAGTAACTTGTTTTACTGTCGTTTGTAAGATACAAATGGCGAAAGACAGCTTGTACGTCAAAAAATCATGCAACCTGTAGCTACATGTAACCTGTATAATGAGATTATCTCGTAGAAGAACATTCTAAATAACACTAAAGCGCAATTTCCATTTATATATAATACATAATCACATATTGAAGAAGACGGGTAGCGCAGTTGGTAGAACGTTAGGCTTGTATTAAGCAAGTCTTCGGTTCGAATCCCACGGTGGACGAAATTTTCGATATCGGGTCCGGTGAGACCATTCACAGTTGGGCACCAAATTAATTGTGCTCTACTCAGAACCACAGACCGAAGAGATAGAGTAACAAGGTCCATATCTCACCAAGACACACGTGGTTGCTACGCAATCACAAAAAGTTCCGACTTTATAACTCGAAACACGGGGCACGTTGAGCACTACAACGCCAGATGCAAGCATGCAAAGCACCAGCCTCTACACCGCTAAGGTAACAAGACGTTAACGATAATAAGTTACAATACATAATCACATAAAATCGTTTTACCCGCCAATTTCCTATTATCGACGAGAATATACCCAAAATAGAAAATATATATCGACACTCATTATATGCTGTACTCCATTACAATAATTGTCATTGGCAATATCATTTATGGAATTAGGAAAGAATGAATGCCTTGCATGCGAGACATTTTCTTTGGACGAAGAAAATAGTGTTCACAGAAATCGCAATCTAAATGAAACAAAATGATTAGACTTGAAAAGTCTATAATAACATACATAAATATGCCAGAAGCGAGTCTACTTCAAAAGATAAGTTTTGTTATTTAACCCTCCAGTCCCGTTCAAAATTCTAAGACATCAGTACCCGCACCGGTCTCGCAGTCCGACACCCCTCTTCCACCTCCATAAAAATAATGAGATACCTTATGGCATTAGTTTCTTGTTCACTAACGTCATCATAATCAGATATTTCCTGTTCAGTTTCACTGTTAATTTCCCTAGTTTTCAATAAATTATCTTCGTCAGACGATGGCACATCATCATAAAACGAGTTATCGACATCCTCCTCCGCTATTATATCTCGCATCGTCTGTTCTAGTCGCGCCTGTTCTTTCTCATAAAATCTGCCATGACTATAATAATGTTTCAGTATAACAGTATTACTAAAAATGCAGAAAATACTGTCTTCTCCTCAGATTGGTCGTATATCAGAGGTAAAAATAAAAGCAACTCGGGTACCCGCTTCGGTCTCTGAAACCGAAATTATAAATAACTTTTAAACCACTGCACGCACGAACTCAAAACTGCATACGGATCTTCAATGGAAATATATAGGAAGGTAGTGAAATGGGCGGTAAACTAACGCTAACACATTAAGTAATATACTGCATCATGTGGTTGCTCGGTCTCACAGACCGTAAACGGGTACTGAAGGGTTAACTATCCTTTGACAGGTACATTTCCATTTAATTAGCGTTTAATTCGCATGATCTTTTAGCCCATCACATAGGTGGCCTTATTAATTAAAATAGCTTTATACGTTTTTAAATTGAATTGTAACGTAGCAAGAAATTAATTTTGCTAGAATAACATTCGACGATTGTTCATAATTATGTACAAAAAAAAATAAAATATGTTAATGTGTCTAATAAGATTAAATAGTCAAATGAAATACTTACTAATGTGAATTACATTAATTCACAAAGTTAAAACAAAATCGCAGTAGTTAAGATTCAAACCTAGGATAAAGAGGAGATCTGTATTTCTAGTCAAATGCCTTAACCATTCGGCTAATTGCATGCTATGATACACATGCTTATCGTCATATTATGAAGGCAGGGTGGCTACAAAAGGAACTTAACCTGATTGCAGACGAAGTTAGTTCCATCGGTGACGATAAAAACACACGCAAATAGACAAGCAGGAAGGCACATCACATGAGTATATATAAGGATGTTTATGTGTGTTGTACATAATAACAAATAATGAAAAAAAACAAGCTATCGAGTAAAACATAGTAAAATAATAAAGTAAGCGAAGCAAAAGGATAATATATGATCAGGAATTTATATTGAATATTCCTTGTATTAAAAATGTGATGGTTAAATTTAGAGTAACTGTTTCAATCGTCAAGAGTATCTTCAACCATATCTAAATTTTTTTATCTGCTGCACCCAAAGAACATCTACACGATATGGTTTGTTTGCATTTTGAACATTGAAAAAACACGCTAAGGTATATAAGAATACCTATAACTCACAAACTATCGAGTGAAATTTTTGAATAGCCTAAAAAGGACTTCAGTGCTCTCTTAGAAGAACTAACTTCATCTTCACATAAAAGGAAATTTTGGAGTTTCCATACAACAAGTATTAAAGAAGAAGATGCCGTTGATGATCATGCTAATTAGTAATATGTATTTTCTAGTTTTCTTAAGAGGCCACAACAAGTAAGAGAAGAATTATCTATCGTCGTACAATAAACGTTTTCTGAAAAGAAGTACTGAAAAAGAAACGATGAAACCAGCGGAAGGACGGAAGTCGGAGGTGCAACTATGGTAACAAAAAATCCCTAAGAATTCTACCTAACTGTGACGTCACGTCCAACGTTAAACAAGTGCACAGCACTTCACTTCTAACGAAAATGCGCCCCAAAACTTATTGCGTAAGCCACTTATTACATATACAAAATTGGCTAAAATTTACGACTGCAACATCTTAATATATACGTCTATCTTAAATTGAAGACAATCCACCCATTCAGTGAGAACAGGTTTAACATGGCTTGGTGCAGCGATTCAGGAGATGGCAAGATGCGAAGATCAGGATAAATCTCGATCCCTGGACGCTGAGCGAAAATATGGCCAAAAACCAAAATGGGTAGCTTCAAAATGATCGGAAATCGAAATGGCATTGTTTTACACACTACAAGATGGGATAAAAAATGGGCAGCGGCAATTTTAAGATTGACTACGAGCAAACGAGCTACGAAAATTTTCTCCAGGGCTGTGTCGGAATACGAGAGTTCCTTTAAATATATCCGGTAACGAGACGAGGTTGGAATTTCAGAAACTCTATGTAACCCGCAATGGTCGTAATGTGCCATAATTGTTATGATAAGGCTTTTCTAAACAGCTACATTAAAGGAATTCTAACGGCCACTTACGTACAACCTCTCTGCTTGATGTGAATTGATTAAAGAACGGCTCCTCACCTAGCTTGGTGCGACAAGCTTTGCGGTCCCCCACTTATGTTTTCGGTTTGCTACCATATGTTCTATTCCCTGTTCTTCTACATAAGCAAATTTTATGGAACTCTCATACTGTCTGAAATATTTACCCGATAAAAAAGATTCTTCCTACGATAATACTGACTGTACTTTTCCAAAACATGCGTGCATATTTGAACAGGTTACAGAAAATGCACTATGTGAGATAATGAAGAAATGCTGCACAAAGAAGACGACGACTTAAAAGGAGATTGTACACAGGGTCAATATTAAAATACAAACAAAGATGTCTGGAAAACTATATAATCATAGAACCAGCTCCATTATTCTACCTTTCAACGTTTTTCAGAGTCTTCCTACTTTTTACACTGACCTTAGGGCCTCTATTATTTGCCTCATTATTCGTCCTGCTCCTGAAAGTTCATCAAAGATACCTTTAGAATGTCGAAGTCATGTGTATTATAACACCAGAAAATTCTACGTAATCGTTGTCACTGACATTTTATTGACAGTGGCGGACCACGGCTAATTTCTTTGGATTTTCGCGTTTCAGGTAGGTCTGACTGTCTGTCTCTTTGTCTCTTGACGCTACAGCTCAAAAACTATTGGTTGGAAGAGAAAGATAGTTTGCACAGGATGAGATATCTATATTTCTAGAAACCTAATATACGTTCGTGTTAACTATATACAGGGCGAGCACGTTAAAAAATTACATTTTGTCAATTTTCACTTTCACTCAAGAAGTATTGCTTAGAGAAACTTAATATTTTAGATACCGCTTGGATTGTTACCGCTGACGAAAATAGGTACATTTTTGATCCAATAGATAGAGAGTGATCAACAGACACAGGGTGGACATCTAAAAAACATCAATCCGTTATTAGGCTTTTTCAATGTTTCACGCAAAATTTTAGTTCTATTTCTTTTGTTTCACAATGAATGACAAGGGTGACAGAAGATAAAATAACATTTGTAGTAGATTTATAGCGGATATAACATTTCTCTCCTTGATATTTAAAAAGAACTAGTTTTAAAACGTCCATATGCTAGAGATGTTCTGTGTAGAAGCTTTTACAGAATTTAAACCATATTGTTTATGTAAATTATAAGTAACAGTGAGTCCTTGTTTGACTACTGCATCATTTGAAATCGTTCTGATGGGTATTCATTTGTCTATTGTATTCCTTATGATACATATTTGGTTTTGAAACATATCCCTTCTCTAATTCTTATTAGTATCCTTGTATACATTTTTAGTATTACCTGCATTAGGCTCTATAGTTTTTATATTCTATAGTATTCCCTTATCGCCTATGACTCTTATTAAGCCCATATAGGCTATGCGTATGGAATTTAGGCAGCAATAGTAATACAGAGAAAAAATCTTAAATACATTGCATTGATTACTGTAATAGGGACTGTACAATGGTATATTCTTAACACTAGCTAGTACAGTGAGCAATTTCTGTATACCTAAAACATCGGCAGCTGTCATTTTGACGGCGCATAAATAAAAGTAGTTAACTTGTCTTCTGTGCTATTAATGAAATACCAATTTGCTTTAAAATTAATTTTATTTTAAACTGGAAATAGAAAATAGTTTGCCATGGCAATATGGAGTTACATAAGGGACAAACACTTTAATATGGATATTAGCAGCAGTGATTGCATTGCCTAGTAATCTCTTCTCTGTATTTTTCACTAACAGGTTTCTGACACGACGTGCAACTATCAGACGTTTCTTACCTTTCGATTGCAGTTGCCTTCGGTCATCATCAGGTTGAAGATCACTTCTTATTGTGCTCTTGGCGGATTTCTTCTACAAATTTCTGAATGAAGCATCTGCGACTAATATCTTTTTCTATCACCGTTTTGAACAACATCCACGCGTTGATACCATATATCTAATACTCCTATATTTCTAGCGCCTTCTCTTTCTACAAAATTGGTGCATTGCGCGCAAGCGTCGTTCGTGAACACGTGAACGAAGCTGTGCAGTTCGAATTCTCAGGTATGCGCACCAAACGCGGAGTTCTCAGAAAGATACGGACGTACTATATGTCGGCGCCGTAATGTATTCGCCCGTTCCCAGACCCTACTAGCAATATAGGAGTATTTGATATATGGTTGATACCTGTCGAGTCCAGGACGTTGTAAAATGCCTGTATTGGCCAGCGTTGAAATGATGCCTTTACTTAAGGTTTTTAGTCATCTGATCCAAAGCATCCACCCCGTAGTTGGTAGCATCTTAAAACACAACGGTTTCTAGAAGTGTCCTAAGCACTTTCCCTTAATAATTCCTTCTTTATAATGGTAGCCGAACATAACTGATTACGGAGCTCTTTAATGATAGTGGAATTTCGCTTCTCGTACGTTTTATTATTCCAACAATGTTCGTTCCTTTTGCATTTAATTCTTTAGCTAGCTTTAGTGAAAAAGTTATCGGTAGTTACATTTCTATCCATATTAGATATGGTCCAGTAGGCGTAGCACTACGTTTTGAGGGTTTTATCAGCAGGGAGAAGCTCGTTTTTACCCAGATAGGAAAATTCATTGAAGAGATACTTTGCATTAGCATCTGCTGCAAATCAGAATTTGACGCAAAATTGATCTGGCTTGTTGAACATCTATTGGATAAATCTGCATCTGGTTTTAGTGGAAAAAAGCTATTCATCTACAGTAATATTTTACCCTTGCCTATAGCAGCTGTTCAGCCTTCAATGAAAAGGTTTTACACTTGTTCTGCTAACGCAAATGTCACTTTTCAAGCGTTCAAGCTTAAATATCTAGTGATTTCACGGAATCTATCGCTTGGCATAGTTTCTCCAAAAATTCTCTTTCAGTTCTGACAGCGAAAATGACCATATATTGTTCAAGTTGCCTATTAGCTTCAATTTGAGTACAAACTCTTGTATAACATAGTTTGGTGGTTTGCACCATTAGAACTGTTATGATGTTTATTAAACGTTGTTCACCACTGTGTCGGTATATGCAGAAAAAAGTGATGTCGAAAGCTAAACTACTTTCGCTTATATAGGTTGCGTGTGAATGGGAAGGATATTTCCCATTCTTTTGAACACAATAGGATTGTGCAGCTCTATCTATTGTCGCACAAGTGGTTGAAATAACTTCCACCAAAAATGACTTTCCCTTTTCGAGTCGTTTACGACTGTATTGTCCTGCAGGGTTCACTTTCCCTTTTGCCTGGTCTATTGTTACTCGGGGAAAATGCTTGTATGTTTATTGTCCCTTTTCCTTTTTGCAAAGGGGTACTTATGTAGCCCTCTCTTTTGTTGGGCGATATCCCTGCGTTGGCGACATGGATCCTGCTGTGCTAGAAATAGCATCGTGACGTTTAGGCAAGTTAGTTTAGATTGTTTACTCGACGACACAAACTTTACATTACAATTGACACTTTCTCTAGAACTGTCACATTCGTGAACTACAGTTTTACTAGCTCATTTAGTAACGCACTACAAAATCACATTTTACACTCCGGCTTATGGCCTTCTCTGCACGACAGACGTTTTCAGGTCGTTTATTCAGCTGAGCTACAATAGCATAGATTTATCGAGGACCAACAGGTCGGCCTCTTCCCCGTCTAGTAGTTGTTTGATGTAGGAGCGGTTCGAAAGTCAAATTTGATAGGTCCACTGCAGGCTCACCAGCACAACCTGAAGATTCGCAATGGCCCAATTCTCTTTCGCTGTTTCAGAAGTCTTTGTTTTATACTCCTGCTTCACTGCCTTGGTCCTCGGAATGAACAATCTCAAGCTCTTCGTCCGACGATTGCTGTAAAATTTCAGCAAGTTGCTCGTCCGTGCTGTAGTCTCGTTGACATGATCACAACAATATTCGTCACTCGACTGAGACAAATTAGCCTTTTCTATTACTGTAGAGTGGTTACTGCAAACGGCACAATACCCGACTGCAAATGGCAATAAACGAAACATCTGTATCGGTCACAGTGGCTGCTGCCGCTGTTCAAGGTATAATTGTGGCTATCTTTGTAGCGGTTCAGATCTAGGTATCAAACATTTTGCCAAAGACACTCAAGGATGCGGGAATGCCACTTGATTTATCATGTCCGGAGATGCCAACACTTGCGCTGGAAATCTCAAAACAGGCTTGATACGTTCAGGGAGATGGGCGTGGTCCTAGAAACGGTACACCATAGGGCAAGCGTGACAATATGTAAAGGGTGTTGCAAAATAAATGGGCTCCACGGGATTCCAACTTAGATCTCACGGTAGGCAGAACCCCGAAAGCCAAACGGGAGTAGAATATTTGTGCACAGCTTCACGACTCCCAACACTGCGGCGGCTAACTTACCTACGACGCTTAAGAACTCTTCTCAGGCTCCACCTTACATAAATCTGACACAGTGTATAATTCAACCTGAAAATAAGCATGCACAGGTGTAGAAAAATTATAAGGCAGTACGTACAGTAAATCGATCTATTGGTCTAACACAGTAACTAGTTGGTGCAAAAGCCCCGACGTCGTCAGCGTACACAAAGAATAAAAAACCAAAGAATGGGCACTATAACTAAAAAGCCCAGCTGCGGGGTCGCTTTACCTCTAAACTATTGCGGGATTGTAGCAATTTGTATACAGCCCCAATGCACAACCCAAGCGGGCGGCTGGTCTTTAGGCGCATGAATTATCGGTTGGAAGCAGCCCACGTTGGCGGCTGGTATTTAACAAACAGATACATGAATCATCTGTTAGAAACAGCCCACGCTGGTGGCTGGTACTTACATAAATTATTAATTATAAACAGCCCACGCTGGCGGCTGGTATTTACATGAGGTGTTAATTATAAACTGCCCACGCTGGCAGCTGGTATTTACATGAATTATTAATTATAAGCTACTCACACTACCTTGATTTAACGGCTGCACAAGCAGTCGTGCCGCGGCGTGATGCGTGGGTGTTGTGCGATATCCACTGATCCCCCTAATTTGCGGTGCGGAACCCCCGTAGGAAACCAACGAAAACTGTCGAGACCTGCAGATATGCCCGTTCTGAAAACTGGATCCCAATGTGGCAGAGCAATGGCCCTTCAGGCCTTCGGAAATTTGCAGAACGGCGGTCATCAAAATCAACAAAAGGACACGCACAACACACCCCCAACAAGCACCACTTCACTCTATCAGACCCAGTAAAAAACTCTCTGAAAAACAAGCCAAAGCTGCTCCCGCCAGACGCACTAGGATAGCGGTGTGCAAGGGGAACCTGTTAGCCACATCGCCTGAGCACCGGTAACCAATCACGAAGCGAGGAAACCCCGCCGATAGCTCGGCTCGACGAAATTTCTAGAAAAAGACCTTAAAATTCCAAATAAGCCAAGAAAAGTAATTATGAACGAGGCTACCAAAACGGATGCCTTGCAGAAAATTAAAGTGGCCGTTACAGCTGCTTAAAATTCTGAACCGCCAGCTGCCTGCACACAATTTGATGAACTAATACACGTAGAAATATGACCGAAAAACCTATATACAAGCAGGATCAGAATCTTTGAACCGAAAATACTCCAAAAAGTCGCACATTTGTAGAATTTAAAAATGTCCTGACAATCAGTTGATATAAATATTCCCACACTAAAAATTGAATTCAGTAAAAATGTATACCAAAGAAATCGATAATATGCTTAAAAATGTTTAAATAATCTGATCTGCTAAGCATTTGATTAAGGTATACTATGCTACAATTTCGGTTAACGGAAACTGGTATTAGGCATTGTTGTATGAAATTATTCACAAGCATTGTTGCCTTCGAACCAATTTTATTTAAATAGCATCAACTGAAAAGTGTTCGTTAACAAAATATAAATACATATTGGACACAAATGTTGTGCTTTATCAGTTTATCATCTGTACGTCTCACATGTCATCATTATTATGCTCTATGTATAGTGGCACTTTTAAATCACTAGTCACATATGTGTGAGAATTTATATATCATCCATGTGTCTAGTTTCTGGAATTACAAAAGTCAAAACCTGATCACAACTCTCCTTTCCTTTAGATACCTATTTGGACAACATTTAACAGCTTAGCTTTTGAATATACAGGGTGTTACGGAAATGAGTGCAATAATTTTAACCAGTGATGAAACTCACCAAAATGAACAAGTTTGCTATTTATCATTTTTCATTTAATCGCATATTCTCTCAACCATTTATCTCCCCTAAATTTGACGAACCGCTTAGTAAGCAAATCTAAGTTAAAGGTGAACGACACAAGTATATTAAAACTGCAAAGTTCTAGCACAAAAACCATGCGGTCAATAACTTACCTACCTCAATTATTGATAAAGTACGTTGGTGACCAGATGTGAACTAAAGGTTTTATCAGTACTTATGCAGTTTTTGTTGGTTTGCATATCAAAGAACTGTTTTGTGTGTTTTGTGCCATTAAATTGAAATATTATTCCATACGCAGGTATACATTTTAGAGTAAAATTGTTTTGAATTTTAACTGAGTTTTAAGGGCGTTTTCGAAAAAATGATAAATGAAGTTGTTCAGTTTAGCGAGTTCTATTACGGGTTATAATATTTGCACTCATTTTCATAACACCCTGTATATCTGGAGAAGTTAATAAGTGGCATGAGGATTTAGCTTTTGCGGTAATCATTATTGATTCCAAGTTGAAGGATCTGTTATGCGTTTACAGTCAGAAATATATGAATACAATAAAAGTTTTGTAGCTAGTAGTGTAAATATACCAAACTAAGCTTTTTCGGACGAGCTCGTACACTAAGTGGCCAGCGCGAAACTTTATCGCGCCTGTCCAGAAACTTTATATATTTTCTCACTCCTGGGTCGCGGTTGCTTAGAAATTAATGTCGTCACGCCGTAATCGTGAGGCAACTAGAGAGATCTGCAGTTCTACGATATCGCTGCGTAAGCCCCTGTTTTCCCTCTTGGTCGCATCGAAATCCGCAGTCATTAAAAAGGCATCACGATTTTACGCCATTTTTGAAACTCGCCGCAGTCTTTAAAACCTCGATAATAAATGACTCGATACAAAAAATTGGATATTTTTTATCCACGCCGGCTTCCTATCGACACGATTTTTGCAGTTTGCAATTGTAACGAGATGGATGGGTTGATTGAAACAGTAATTCTGTTTGTGGAAAATAGGAAAAGCAATTCAATTTTACGAACTGTTTTTTGCTATGGTGTCCTGATTAAATACGTTTTTATCTCCCTCCCGCAGTAGTCGCTTCCTTTCCAAATAGATCCCTTAATCGCGAGGATCCGCAACATAAATTCCAGCGTTCCTCACTTGGTTCCTAAGCAAATATGTACACGTATTAGATCGAGCAGCATCCAGTCACGGAAAATGCTCTCGTGTACAGCATCACGTAAGGAAAACATCTGCCTTTTAAAATCCCCGAAATTAAATGATTAAGAACGACCTTAGTTTTAGCCCAGAATGACTGCAGCGCGATTTTGCTAGATTGTAGACGGAACAATGTGGCGTAAAGTCGCGCAATAAAATGGTTAAGTAGGGCGCTGATTATGACTGCTTCAAGTGCCCATAAAAACTGTGTTAATGAACGCGAAACGCTGGGATTTAAATGCTAACATGATTGGAAATATGTAAATACGGGTACAATCTGGAGGTTACATCGAGTGTCCCTTCGAACGAATGGTTTCTAAATTGTAGGGCAGCGGACCAATGGCTATCAAAAGATCTGAGATTCGCCCGAATTAATTGCTAGGATACAAAATGTGCAAATACTTAGTTCTAAAAGAGCGTAAATTATTAACGATGGCTATCTAAAGGAAAAAGCTAACTTCTTCAGGAACAACTCGGAACAGTTAAAACTATGATTAGATGTACTTACAGAAAGTGGTTTGAAATAATTTCTTATAAACACGACAAAATTGCCTCATTTCAAATCACACAAAATGGTCAAATACATATATCAATGGTGAAATATATTACTTAATGCTGATATAATGCTACATTATAGCGGTTCATTTGCACTTGATATCCACAATTCGTCATAATGTTCAATAACAGAAAAAGAAGTCATTGGAATATCAGACTAATTTTAACCAGTTTGGCTTACTTTCTAATATACCTATCGCTCTCTCGTCTTTCATTCTGCCCCGCGAAGGGGTGGAGTGACATTATAAGCTGTGTAATCGAATTTAAGGCCAATTTCCATTGTTCTCTATCTTGGGCGGGGTGTATGACTTCCTGGAATGTTTGGCCTGTTAATGTTTTCATTTGATCCATGCATCTCATCAATGATCTGCCTCGTGGTCGGTGCTCCCCCACTTTACCTTGTATTATTAGTGTTATTGGGTCTAGATATGCCCGAACTATCGTACTCATATATGTGACTGTGATATGCTGATACTTAGACGTTTCTCAATACGAAGGTTCTTTTACTATTGATTTGAAGGTTCTGTGCTTCTGTTAGGATTCGTTTGTACACCCACATTTGGAAATCGTCAATTATCGGTTCGTCCATGTTTGAACCACATAAGTTCCTATCGATGTTCCTTGCAATTGTGATACCTCTCCATATCTTTGTAAGTCCTGTTCACATTGTTCTGTATTGATTATTACGGATCTCAAATATTTAAATTACTCTACCACTTAGAAGAATTCTGCTATTCTGTTGTGGTTCCTTCTGTCTACGATCATCACCTTGGTCTTGGATTTGTTTATTTTTAACACATGGGCTTTGCTTACTTCTATTAATCTTGCCATGATGGTCTCGAGTTTTCCTTCCTCTGCAGCTATGATGAGGGTATCGTCGGCGTATGGTAGATTCTTTATACACCTTTCTGCTTTCTCCTTTAAGAATCATGCCCAGTATGTATTCCGTATATATGTTAAATATAAATGGGGAAGGGGTGCAACCTTGTCTCACTCCTGCTTTGGCTGTGAAAGGCGGATAACTTGTGTTGTTAACCCTAACTTTTGCTTTAGTGTGCAAGTTTTTAATATATTTGACTAAGTGTCCATTTCAATTAATATTTTCCACAGTTTGTACCATTTTACTAAGTGGAAACACTTTTGGTAGTCCGCGAAGTAAAGGTGCATGCCGATAATTACTTCTCTGGAATTGGCAAAGTTAAAATCTGCTCAAGATATAAACCGTGTCTTTTCATCTGGCATTTGGCGAAAGTATATGTATATCTAGTGTTCCAGGCTATGCGAGGTAAGGAAGAATAGGAAGGATGCTTAGACCAGCAAACGACGCCGCACAATGGTCCAAATCTCGAAAAGCTGGCCAACACCTCAGACGAACTTAAATCAAGCAAACATTTATATACAGGAGGATTTTAGGTCGCTAATTACAAATATGCAATCAAAATTACTGTAAACAAAATGGCGGACACATGTAAAAACGTATCGAGCTTTGATAAAAAGTGTTATACAGGGATTTTCGAGATAGCTGATTACAAATTTGACGTCAAAATACTGTAAGTAAAATCGCGGATCTTCCATATGTTGATGATTTTCTATTACAAGACTTGAACTGTGGGTTTTTCTACTTTGTCGTTGGCCATGTATTTAGTTTTGCTTACGTTTTTCCTAGATCTTCTTTGAAGTACCATTACCATTTCTTGTAAATTTTCTCTGCTTTCACTGAATGAATATCTTCTTCAGCAAACTAGAAAAAGTCTATGGACTTGCCAGATGAACAAGCAAGAAATGAAATAGATTATACTACATCTAATAACAAAAATAAGGTTGTGAACACAATTGTAATTAATGCAGCGAATACGGGAGTACGACAAGGAGACGGACTATCGGCAACTATTTTCAATATAGCAATGGATGGAATTATAAAGGACTGCGACGTAACAGGAACAATAAGGAATAAAGCAGTACAGGTAGTGGCATACGCGGACGACGTGGCAATTATAGCAAGAGATAAGAAAAGTTTAGCTGAGACACTACTACAACTTATAGGAAACGTCAAGAGGAGAGGATTACAAATTAATGAAGAAAAGATAAAATTTATGGAGATACAAGGAAGAAGTAAAGACAAGGAAATGAAACAAATAACAATCGATAAACACATAAATACAGATACCTTAGGAAATCAATTAGAAAAGTTACAAAAAGGATGAAATAACATAGCGAATACAGGCGGGACATCGAGCCTACCATAAATATATACAAATAATACAAAGCAAAACTGTAAAAAGGAAAACAAAAATGAAAATATACAAAACAGCAATCAGGTCAGTAGTACGCAGCTGAAACTACAACAATGACAAGTGGAGAAGAGGAAAAACTAAAAAATTTTGAAAAAAACATTATAAGAAAAATATATGGTCCAAAGAGGATAAGAGAGGGGGAGTGCCAAAGACTAATGAATTTTGAAATAGAAGAGATACTTCAGAATGAAAATATAGTAAGAATAATAGAAGACTGAAATGGTATGGACACATAAAGAGGATGAAGGATGGCAGCGATGTTAAGAAGATTACGGACTGGAAACCAGATGCAAGCAGACCAAAAGGGAGACCGAAGAACAGATGAAGAAACCAAATCGAGAAAGACCTAAAGATAATGGGAATTACAGATTGGGGAAGAAAAATACAGGACAGGAAAAAGTGGAAGAAAATAGTAGAGGCAGCAAAAACAAAACAAAAAATTATAGATGGACATGTGCCTCATTGAAGAGGCGGTTACTATTCTGTGATGGAATGTACAACCTTGTATATAGGGTGTCCGGAAAATACGTGCACAACGGCAGACCACAAGTTCCTTGGCTCAAAATATGATGATTTAACTCAACTTACCTATATACAAAGTTGCTTAGTTTAGCCGCTAGAGGGATTTAAAAGTGATTAACTTTCTTAAATTTTTTAACCCTTTGTATAATCACTACAAATTTTTTTCTGAATAGTTACTTTAATTTAGAAGCTATTTCCTTTCTTACGAAATTTTAGTTGGATGAACGGTTTAGCCACAATAAAATATTTTCTAAATCCCTACAAGCCTAGTGTTAAGTTACAATATTACTGATTCATGCTTGCAGAGATTCAGAAAATATTTTTTGTGGCTAAACCGTTTACCCAACTAAAATTTTGTAGGAGAGGAAGTAGCTTCTAAATTAAAGTAGCTATCCACAAAAAAACATTGGTAGTGATTATACAGGGGGTTAAAACAGTATGGATGGATAATTTATTGTGACAAAGTTTTTCAACACCCTGTAATTTTCGAAATTAGGGTTTATTCCACAAAAAGCTGTAGTTTACTGATACAAACGCATGGTCAAAAAATGAATAAAATCTATGAAAGATTTTTCGACTTATTTGGAACAAATTAAAAAAGCTAATCATCTTTGAAGACCTCTAGCGGCTAAACTAAGCAACTTTGAAAAAAAAATTACCAAGAAATACTGCAGCTTTCGTTTTGTTACTGGTTGAATTTATTGTACTTATTTCTGGGACACCCTGTATATACAGCGAATTTAGATAGCGATCATTGTATAGTAGGAGCAAAGATATATATTAGCATAGTATAAAAATAAATACAACTAACTGCAAGTAATTCCTACTAAATTGACGTAGAATAACTGAAAATGAACACTATTCAATACTAGAAAAAAACTCTCGATTATAGCAATGCAAATATAGTACGTGGCATAATAAAAGTATCTCAAATGACAGTAACAAAAGAGGTAAAACGCAGAAAAAAAATAATTAAAGAAACGTATTTTTGTTATAGGTGAGTACAATAAGTCACTAACCTTATTTTCAAAACGGCCAAAAAATAATATCAGCGGTTTATTTTCAAAATTTTTTGTGTATTCTTATAGGTAAATGCGTGTTATACCTGCCTGGGTGTGTGTCTCACGTATTCGTCAGCACCGATCGAGTGCACTTCGTCTTCGATAGGCTCTGTCGCCACCGCGTGCTTCATAATGCGACGATAAGCAAGTACGTGAAGCAGTTTTTTTATCCGAGTGGGTAAAGTATCTGACTAGCAATCGGATTGTTCATGGCTATGGCGCAGAGTCAAATGTTACCGACTGAATGTTTTGGGAATTAATGTAGTTCACGTTGCCCAGTCTTTCCTTTAACTTTTCAGTATTCTCAAAACACATATTGCTACCTATTTTGTACATAATTTTGAACAATCTTCAATCGTTATTCAATCTGACAAAAGTTGTTACCATAGCCGTAATTAGAAAGAGGGTACTGGTTACCAGCAAAATCTTTATGTTTTTAGATCTCGGAGAAGTGAGTAAGAAATGAGCTTAAAGACAAACAGAAAATAAGGGCGACAAAGCTTTAAAAGGCATTAGGTGGTAAACGATGATCGTGGTGCAGTGAGATACCGACTTATAATGACCTATATGTTGAAGCATCAACTCATGTTGAAAAAGCTGCCTCTGCATATATAAATACGAAAAGCATTTGAGTAAGAACCAAAGCATTAACAAGAAAGTAAGTTTAAAATATAACCGACTTGAATTCGAGCTTTAGGACATACGGTACCCGTATCTACGAGAAATTACAACAAAAAGTACTAGTAAGCCTTGACAGTTTATAGCTCTTCAGCATAGAATCGAAATAATAAATCACAGGTTTACTTTGAAAATCGTTCATTTCCTGTTTTCAACAGTAGTGTTTATTCCAGAAAAGGTTTTAGGCAAAATATGTGATGATTGGCAAGTGTATACTAAACTTAAATGTTCTAAACCTGTCGTAGAATGTATTATTATAAAAGTACGCTGAAAGTAAATGCTCATTTCGCAGAACTTCAGCCATTAAGGGTGCATTCGGTGACTGACTGTAAATCAATACTGTTAATGTTTTGTACGTTATTTCTATTCTTGTTTGTATTTCGGTACCGTTTCTAATTTGAGTTACGTAATAGTTCTAGAATATTCATTGCTAGTAAAACAGTAATAGAATTAGATTAAACATTCAAGAGGAAGCTGCAATTACGTGTGATTCCTTTAAAAGCAATAAGGCAAGCAATCAAGCTTGCACTTTATAGGGTGATTACAAATATATAACCTTCGTATCCCTTTATTTTTTTTTAGTATTAAGTGAAGAAACTACTGGCGATGTGCAAGACAGTAAACGAAAGTGCACCGTGACTAACCGTTTTCCCATAGTACGCCAATTGCTATCTGCACTTGAAATGAGGTTCCTTTTCTTTCAAGTGCTTTGGCAGTTCTGTCTCAAGTTGATTATTGCAGTATCATCCTGTGCTAAATGAATTCTTAACTCCATATTGATTCATTGTAGTTGTTCTTTAGCCACCCTTTTCTTTTCTTCCAATATATCGGTTTCATTTGATTTTACTTTCAAGTACCAATTGCTAAAGACGACATTTTGAATTTATCAGAAAGTTCTTGGATCTACTCTCTGGCGGTTTATATATTTTCGTGTAAATTGTAGAAAAGGATATTTTCAATTTGTCAGAGTATGGCCAAGAATTTTTTTTTTATATTTCAACGGGTCGCCCTTCAAATATACCCGTAGAACTGCCTAGCTCGTATGTATAACACTTTGACTGCGAAGAAATTTTCTATGTCAGCGCGTGTTGAGTGATGCACATCCATTCATTATGCTGAATTTTAGAATTCACATCTTCGTTCCGCAAATCAGTTCAAACGGTCACTCATTTACCCTCTAGCAACATTTCAGATTTATGTTGCCATTACATAAGAACGGTTGTATTTTAGTTTCATGCTGAATCTTGTTCAAGCCATTCTCGCCATCTTCTTTTTGTATACCGAAGCTGCCTATAAAATCAAATTATGTGTTATCTAAATTTTTCTGGCACTTATTTCTATTCTTTCAATTATATGTAAGAACGACGTGAGCCTATATGAGACGTAGCTAATCAATCACTGGACTTGGCAATATTTTCGATGTGATATTCAGGTATTTCTACGAATGTAAATTCTAAGCAATCATCGGTTTTTACAGTGTTACCGGTAAATCTTCGTTTACAATATATAACAAGCTTATTATATGCTCAGCAGTTAATCGGGTTGGGGGGAAGGGTTATAAACTAAAATTAGTACAATTACGAAAAATACCTTTATTATTGTTTAGGTCTCACCATAAAAACCACCTGGCAATGTAAAATGTGTACGGTACTCAGCTCAGGGATTTGAATCTTACCTCATTGCTAAACCTTTGTGAATGCTTACTCAGCTTTAAAACACACGTAACTGCACTGTCCTTTACGAGTGAATGTAATATTCAAAGAACTCAATTAAGACAGCATTTAGTACATTTGAGAGGGTCAACTTTGCAGTTGTGAATGCAACAGAGGTTTCCAAACAATTCTACATGTGCGTTGTCAATAAATCATGCCGATGTGCTCGGAGAAAAAAATCACCGCACAACGCTGAAGGCGTTACTACACTACGAACGGAGATATTCCCCAAAACTTATGTCACTAAGGCAACTTAAAAACATGTTCAAAAACATTTGGTAATTTGCACATGCAAAAGAAGAGGTGCAACTTATTAACATATTGAAACGGAGCCCTAAATTGACGATAGTTTCCACATACAAAATCTTATTCCAACTCCAACCGAATGCAGGCGATTTAGCATAGGAACTAGCGGGAAATTCGCAGGGCGTTGGTTTGGATGCTGCCAAAGTTAAGCCACGTTTGCGGGCCTGCAGATGCCGTGAGCTTCTGGCTCGAAAACAAAGCAAAATACGGAAGCTTTACGGATTGAACTACTGCAATGCTATAGGGTATGTGGGGGACTATTTTCTCCAGAAGTTTATCTGAAGAATGGACAACGCCAGTCGTTCCTCAAAATTTGACCAAATATCCATATAAAATTTTCATGCTATTACACTATGAGGACGGATTTTGAATTTCAAACTTAGCAGCCGCATTTTAGGAAAGCTGAGTAGATCCGGAAATCGAAGCAAATTTGTGTTACTACAAAACGGTACGCTCACATCACCAATATAGAAACCCCTAGCTTGGCTGGCCCTGATCAACTCTTCCTTCTCCCTTCTTTGCACGCCAAATAAAATGCGGCTCTGAATTTTTAAGCGATCCTAACAAAATTTCCGTATGTCACTGTTCCGACAGAATCAATATTTCCACTTCTAGATACTTTTTTCTGTTCGACGATTATAGACTCGATTTACATTTTATATAGTTTCAATGATCAGGTGTATATTTTTCTATATATTACTAACCCTTTCCCATGCTCGCTCTCTCTCTCATAGATAGCAACTTTTACTTAATCTAGAACTCTCAGGAAATAGCGGCTATTTTGCAGCAACATGATTGTGATGGGGACAATGCATAAGACTATGATTTCGTACCTTTGATGGAGTTTCTATAGTGCTTATTGATGATGATCTAATTTGTTTAATTTCTCTTCAGTTCATGCGCAACTTGGTCATCAGGTAGTAACGTCCACGTAATAGCCCGCGCTTAGATAAGTGCAACCATTCAGGTTTCTTGGTAAAATAATATAATAAGAATAGTAAATTTAACGACAATTTAGCTTATGCGTGAGCCATAGTAAGATGCTACATCTGATAGTGACAATAAATTTAGCAGCGTTGCATGATGCAACTTTCTCAAAAAATCTGTGAAACAATGTCAACCCTCTTGCTTATTAATGCATAAGACGTTCCTTCCACAATATTGTCATACTTCTTAATAACCGTATCAATCTGTATATAACTCGCTGACAAACTTCTGCTGCAGCGCTTTCAGTTTTAATGTGTCAACTGGGCTGGTTAATCCGGCTCGAAGGACCAAATATATTTATGACAATTACAAACTTTACTCTTGCCCCAAAGTTATCATGGCGTGTTAGTTTCAATATAACGGACGCGCTAAATTGCAGTAACAGTTTTATTTCTATTCGCAGTATTGGGCTTACGAAGCTTTCAATGAAACAACCAGTTTTCGGCAGTCAATATTTCAAGAGCTAAGCATATACAGCTGTCTGATGTTAGTGTTTTGTCAACGTTTGATTAAAATGGAGTCGGAAGAAAAATGTGTGTACATACGCCACTCGCCTAAAAGCGGCAACGCTAATCCATAAAGCAGCTCTTTAAATTTAAATCTGCTCATCCATAACATAAACAGTGCTCGCAGTAGCTGCCTACTACGTTGAACACACACTTTTTATTTGATCAAATAATCCCATCATTGTAACTGCAAGATTAATTAGTAGAATTAATAAAGTGTGTTTGCCTTGCCCAAGTGTAGCGATATTTACATAAACATAGCGCCGTGTGTACTGTAACGAGATTCCCTCCGCAAAGATGAATTGAACAGCGAATAAAAATAACAGTTTATTTATAGCTAATCAATGAAGATACAGTTAATCACGTTTTGGGATGTGGCCGCAGCTATCGTATGGATTTATTAGTATCGCAGCTTGTGACACAGTAAGAAAATACTGGAAGAAAAAGCCTACACCTTAGTTATTTATTTTTGCCCCTTTAAATGAACCGTAAACCTTTTAATGGCCCATTTAGAGCTTTTGCTTGACCTATTGGTGGTGATAATTAGTGGTCGGTGTGTTATTAACGGAGCTTGAATTTTTAAAATGTTTTGTATTTGCACGATGCCGAAATCATTAAGTTATAAGCACTAACTGAATTAGGTCTCCTGGGAAATATTAGAAAATGGATGATGTAAATGCAGAACATTTTCCAAATCAGCACTCTGATACACCAAAAAGCTGTAGGGTAATATTTGTTGAAATATCAGCAATATTTTATGTTGGTCTAGCGAAATATGGCTGTTATTTTACAATTCATTAAATTGCAATTGTGTGGCGAAGAATTCAAAACTGCTAAGGACCAGGAGCTTCTACTGATAGCTTCAGTCATGGTGCAGACAATTCAACTTATGGTAGAATGACAACCTTACGATCATGTTCATCTATACATTTTTATTTCTTCAGCAGAATTATGGTAAACATTAGTTAGGTAGGCACTAATTACTAAAGTTCGTAAGTGTCTTGTTATTTTCTGTTCTATTTTTTTAAATACTTTCTAAGAATTGAAGGAGCATAAGAGCTCGTAGTAACATAAAAAAAGATCTGTGTTAGTAGGTACAGATTCGTATTTATAGACTTTCAATATAGCTGTCAAAATTGTAGTGTTCGTGATAACAACATTTTGAAATGTCACAAATTACTTCTGCAAACCAATCGCAGACACTTTATGTGACTTGTGGTATTATTTTATATATCCACGTTCCTGACACTGACACTGACATTTAGAATTCTGAGCTAAAATACTCTAGATCCCGTGATTCTCCCCAAGCTATTAAATATGTCAATGCATGTGCAAATATATTTTTTTAAATTGTTCTCGCGCTGATTTCTATATTAAGTTCTATTTAGAAAAATAAAATTTACTACCATATAGTGATCAATTTATAATTTATAAATTCTGTTCTAAAAAGTCAAAAGCATTAAGAAAAAAAAATACAAAAGTATGGTCCCATGCAATGTTTCAGAAATATCTACTTAGTTTTATGAAACTATACTTATTTATGAGATGAAGCAAGTTCATTATTATACCTGTGCAATAGGGCGATTCCTCTCATAAGCAGACATTTTTCTTATTTCTACACCTATAAATATGGGTGAAACGTATTTACCTACATAGAAAGAAGCAAATTGGTGTAGATACCGTAAGTTTTTAACTTTACACAGCTAGAATGCATCTCGTTTGCTAATATTTACAGAAAACCTGATATACCCACGGCTAAACTGCTAAACAACTGATTTAATGGCCGTTAAATCAGTTATTGTCGATAATTAAGGTTCCCTAATCGACCGCGTAGCTGATTTCACTGAGACTCCAACTACATATTTTAAACTTTTCTAAAGCAAAATAAATTAGAATTGCTCAGTCAGGTCACAATTTTGTCAAAAAATAAGTAAAGAAAATTTACGTAAACGGAAATAGTTCTTAAAAATTTATTAAATAAATAAAACGTAAAAAACTGTCACTGGGGCCCTAAGAAAACCCACGTGGTAGTTTCAGGACCAGGTTAAAACAACAAAATTCGCATTACTTCAGCATAGAAGACCTAAACATTAAAGTAGTAAAAAGAGAAGACAAAGAAGAGCCAACTGGAAACTTAGGAATACGTCAAAGAAATGAAAAAGGACATATGTTAATTAATTATACTGAAAGACACAAGTGGTATATAATGGATACATTTAAAAAAATATGTAATGGTGCTTAGACGAAACTTCCCTCGCGCGAATTACATCAAATACAAAAATGTAGTCTCGTTGGGATTCGCATTCCGCGCACCCATGCGAATGAGATTAACATTTCGAGCCTAGTTTCTAGTAAGCCGCTCGGGTCCGCCACTTGTGGCCGCTTGAAGAACTGAGCCACGACCGTGCTCGAATTGTACGACTTTCTACGATTCTGTATTATGTGTGATGATTATCCTGTATCCGCTAGGTCTCATTTTCGTCAAGGATAAAAACTGAGCAATGCGCAAATTACTACTTATCTATTTCTCACTTAAGGCAATAGTAAATAAAATTTAATTTTTGTAAAGTGCACACACAATTAATTACTACATTCAATTACTCAATTACTTTTGAGAAATTAAATTACTCTGAAATATGTATATGATATTTAGTAGTTTATTTACTAAAGTACTGACCTCGATTGGGTTTTATATCTTGAGAATGCAAAAAAAGATATGACATTATCAAGTTATATATTAAGCAAATCGCAGTACAATATTCCTGGAACAACATAAGTATAATTTATGATTTCCTGTGACTAGTCGAATAATAGCCAATTTTATGCAACATTTGCAATTCAAACGACGTGTGCACAAGCAAAATATTAAAATACTTGGTGTAATTGCGAATGTCTGTAGATTTGCATGTGTTGTGCGTTGTGTACTGTAGGCGGTGCGGGGTGTAGCTGTATAGATTGCTAATCATTATTGTATAAGAAGTGAAAAATATGCCTGTATGTACAGATTACAAAATGCAGTACGGTAAAAAATAATCTAGTTTTCTTCAAAAGAATCTACACTTAGTCTATTGGATGATGTTGCTTCATAATTATTATTTATTATCTTCAGCTTGCTTGTACTAGCACAGGGCTATCTTAATAATACTCTTTCATTCATTATGCTCAGCCTCTTCTACCTTTCGATGTCGAGGACCATTTATACCCCGGGAGAAGTGCAATGGAGATACTACTAAATACAAATATAAGACAACAATCTCCACTGAAAGTAATTTATGATGTGCAATTACAATTACCAAATAAGTGATAATTGAATTACTGTTGCATTTTAGTAATTCAACGCTCTGGTAATTTAATTGCTGTATTGGGAGGTAATTGGTAATTGGCAATTAATTACTTTTTTAAAGTAATGTGTTAAGCTCTGGTTTTATACCAGGTAGACATATAATCTGCATGCAAAAGATTGTCTTTTTCCAACAAATAGTTTTTGAGTTATACCGCCAACAGAAATACAGACAGACAGACAGGCAGACAGACAGACAGACAGACAGACAGACAGACAGACAGACATACATACATACATACATACATACATAGATACATACATACATACATACATACATACATACATACATACATACATACATACATACATACATACATACAGACATACATACATACAGATATACAGAATTGATAAAACATGTTTTCGTCATCTAGAGACTCGAGAAACGTGAAGATCTGAGGAAATCTCGGAAAGTGATGTTTCGCGATTACAATACTTCCTTCGTCTAAAACACGCTTGGAAAACCAGGAGTAACTGTACAATTGACAAATCAATCACTTTAGCTACCAGGTTTTAGAAAAAAGTGTACACCATTGACCATATTCAAGCCATAAAGAGTGTAATAGGAACAACCGTAGAATACATTATCGGTTTCACCTGTCGTTCGTGGATGACAACAAACCCTTTGATGCAGTAGATGTAAGCTTCACCTGATTTTCTTGAGAATTCTAGAATCGATTTTAGATATATTGTAGTCTTGAAAAACATAATATAAGGAAGTTAACACGTATAGTTACATTAAAAATTATCTGAAAGGCAGGTGCGCCCCCTAATCTAAAAGAAAAGCTTATAGTGAAGAATAAAGAGTGGACGGGAAGTTAAGCTAGTTTTGAATATAAAGCCTACAATATTTTATAACCAAGAATTAATCAATATAGATTTTCTAAGACTAGAATAGATACATGTCGTTTCCGTAGAGTGATATACCTTAAGTATAAAATATAAATGTAGTAGCATCGGTTATTTGATAAATATTTAGGTAATCTTTGTCATGGTAAATGATTCTGTGTTGCAACTACAATCTGATTTTCTTAATGAACATATTACGAACGCATCACGGCTATGGCAAGTAAATTAAGTAATTAATTATTCTATATAAACTTAGCACACAAAGTTCTCAGTAATGTGACTTATATTAATTCGTAAAAATTATTACAGTCGATAAGATCTACGCTATTAGAGGGTTTCTGACTTCCAGTCAGACGCTTTAACCACTCAGCAAGGAACGGTACCCAACACACAGGTTTATCATTATATTAGGAACTGGAGATGGCGTTGTGAGAAATAAACCCGATTACGGCCGAAGAAAGTCCGGCCGGTGACAATCCTGCGTACGCACCTGCTTAGTATCACTCGCTTTTTTATATATTTAATATATCATCGCTAAGATAAAATACAACATTTCCCAATAAGGAGTAAAGTAAAATAAAGTTCAGGGCGTTGCATTTCACACGGAAGAATATGGAGTAAGACACGGTGGGTCAGGGCCGTCAAAATATCTCTTTCCGGGTTAATATCACACCTTTGACGACTGCCTTACTTTACCTACTTCCCCAACTGTGATTTCGGCACCCAAACTAAGTGGTAAGCCCGCCAGTTGCCAGATGTGGAGATTGAACCCCGCACCGTGGCACCTCAGCTCTCCAGTAAAGACTACTCACTTCAAATAACGTTCTAGGTAATAATTTTCAGAAAATCGCAAGGTAGGTCGAATAACCGTTCAGAAGAGGACCTAGTACAAAATACGTTATTCAACTGCCATCCCAGTATAGCATTTTAAGTTCAAATGGCAGATGAGTGCTAATGATATCTCATCTGAAAGGAATTTCAATTGTTTATGCAACCGTGCAGAGTTTTTTTTAATGGATAAATATTTAACAAAATGAGGGTTTGTTTTGTTCCCCGAGAAAGAAGTGCAATGCGTTGGATTGGGTAATTCAGTTGAGCACTCTAAACTTCTATCCTGACCATCTATTCTTCAAGAAATTGATTGCCTAACTGAAAAAACTAGTGCTGATAATTTTCTCACTGACTACTATCTACGCCAAGAATCGTTTACGGTCATATCTCTAATACTCTTTATAAGATCGAGACAAGTATCCTTTTGCCTTGGAAATACTGGAAAAACATAGTGAACAAAATAAAACTTCAAACCCTCAAACAGTTACACAAAAGAAATATTGGGGTATGTCATTCACTTACTTCGAAAATTTTAAGAAAGGCTTTATTACTAGATATTTACGTCGGTGTTCTATTTCGTTCCGTTGCTTATTAGAATATTTATATAAAACCACGTCTATAGAAAGCCACACATCTGATTGGTTAGACGATAAAGATGACGACAGTGCTATGAAATGGATTATGCCGAAAAAGACAAACACAGAAAAGAAGAAAAATAAAGAAAGGTCATTAATAAAAATTGGTACTTGGAATATAAGAACGATGTTAGGCACGGGGAAAATGGAAGAAGTGGCCAGGGAAATGATTAAATACAAAATGGAAATATTAGCCTTGCAGGAAATAAGATGGAAGGGGGAAGGTAAAATCGACAAAGAAAGTTACTCACTGTTTTATGGGGGTGAAAGTAACCAAGGATTAAATGGAACAGGATTTATCGTCAGTAAGAAAATTAGAGAAAAAGTATTAAAATTTCAAGTAATAAACGGAAGAATAACAAACATTAGAATTAAAAACAAGCAAGCGAACATAACAATAATAAACGCATACGCGCCAACCGAGGCTGCAAGAGAGGAAGATAAAATAGAATTTTACGAGAAACTGGAAGAGACGTGCTATAGTATACCAAAAAATGACATCATAATGCTAGTAGGAGACTTCAACGCAATGATCGGGAAAGAAGACTACGTAAGCAGTGTAGCAGGCAAATACACTATCCACAACGCTACTAACAACAATGGGACAAAATTATGCAACCTAGCAGCAATAATGAACATGAGCATAATTAGCACTACGTTCAAGCATAAGCCAGAACATAAAGTGACATGGATGATACCAGGGAAAACGTATGGAAACCAGATAGATCACATGCTCATATCCAAAAAATGGGCGAGGATGGCACACGACGTTAGATCGTTTAGAGGAGCTAACGCTGATAGTGACCACTTTCTGGTTATGGCAAAAATAAAAATAATAATCATCAAAGAGGATAGTAAACCAAACACAAAGAGAAAATGGGACATCGACCAACTAAAAGACAGAGAAGTAGCGCAGAAATTTAGAACGGAATTAGAAAACTACCTCATAAGAAACCCTAGAGAAAATGTAGAAGAAGAATGGCTGACCATAAAAAATAGCACGATAAGTGCAGCTGAAAAAGTCCTAGGCCAAAAAAGAATGAAAAGAAACGAGTGGTTCGACGAGCAATGCATGGAGCTTATAAGCTTGAAAAACCAAGCAAGAATAAACTGGATCGGAACAGAAGGAGAACAAGAACTGAACGATTACAAAGAAAAAAGAAAAACGGCTACAAGAATATGCAGAAGTAAAAAGCAAAAATGGATCCAAAACTACATGAACGAAATAGAAACAAACAGCAAAGACAATACTAAACTATTCCTCTACATTAAAAAGCTAAACAATAAGAAAAAAACAGGAAGTGAAATGATTGATAGCAAAGAATGGGAAACGTACTTCACCGATCTATACAAAGATAAAGAGAGCAAAAGGGGAAACGACAATACAGAAATGGACCAGGAAATAAAGGAAGGGGAAGCAGAACAAGAACCGTCATTTAATGAATTTGCATAAGTGATTAAAAAGCTAAAATCCGGGAAAGCTACAGGGACAGACGAAATAAACAACGAATTAATTAAATATGGGGGAGACATCACGCTAACAAGAATATATAAACTAATAGTTCAAATATGGAGAGAAGAAGTCATGCCATCAGAATGGAGAAGAGGAACATTAGTACCTGTACTAAAGAAAGGAGATCCCACGATATGCCAGAACTACAGAGGGATTATGCTTCTGAATACTGCATACAAAATCTTAACCTCAATTATCCGCAACCGATTAGAGACACACATAGAAGTAGAAATAGGTGATTACCAGCAAGGTTTCAGGAAAGGCAGGTCCACTATAGACGCCATCCATATCCTAACACAGATAATAGAGAAATGTTATGAACACAACATCGAGCTACATATACTCTTTGTCGACTTCAAGCAGGCCTTTGACAGCCTCATTAGGCATAAAATCATAAAAGAAATGCAATGTATGAATATACCAGGAAAACTAATCAATTTAGTAAAAATGACAATGGAGAGATCAGAGGCAATAGTGACAACAAACAAGGGCACCCCGAATGCATTTAGTATCGAAACTGGAGTGAGACAAGGGGATGCGCTGTCCACAACCCTATTTAATATAGCCTTGGAGGGATCACTGAAGACTTTGGAAATTGGAGGAACTATCGCAAATAAATTAATACAATTCATTGCATACGCCGATGACATAGTAATAGTTGCTAGAAACAGGAAAAGCATGGTTGAAGCTTTACTTAAACTCGAAAAAGAAGCAAAAGACAGAGGGTTAACAATAAACGAACAAAAAACAAAATACATGGTAAGCAACAGACAGATAAGAAGCAACACAAACCATATCGCAATAGGGAAATATCGGTTTGAAATAGTGGAGAAGTTCAAATATTTGGGAGTGATGGTCAATGGGAATAACGACAGGCATGAAGAAACCTATGAGCGCATACAAGCAGGATGCAGGGCCTACTATGCTTTCAAAAAGCTATTTTGCAATAGTAATCTGAGCAGAACTACAAAAATGAAAATATACAAGGCGGCAATCCGACCAGTGGCAACCTACGCTAGTGAAACAATGTGCCTGACGAAGAATGACGAGGAGAAACTGCGCGCTTTTGAGCGAAAAATCATCAGAAGAATAATGGGACCCAAAAAAACGGAAGAGGGAGAATACAGAAGGCTGATGAACTTTGAAATAAGAAATATACTGGGAGAAGACATAGTGAACTTCATAAAATCGCAGAGAATACGGTGGTATGGGCACATACACAGGAGATACGCTGGAGCCACTATAAGAAGAATAAGTGAATGGAAACCTACAACAGGCAGGCCAAGAGGGAGACCAAAAATAAGATGGGAGGACCAAGTGATAACTGATCTGCGCACTATGGGAATTAAAAACTGGAGAGCCAATATCGAAGACAGGAAAAAATTGAACAAGATAGTAAATAAAGCAAAAACAGAAAAGAAGCTATAAGAGGCAGGAAAATGTGGACTGACTCACCACACTAAACGAGTCAATAGAGCTCCACAAAGGAGCGGTTTCAATCCCGAAAGGGATGTACAACCAGATATATATATGCAACCGCGCAGAGTTTTTTTTAATGGATAAATATTTAACAAAATGAGGGTTTGTTTTGTTCCCCGAGAAAGAAGTGCAATGCGTTGGATTGGGTAATTCAGTTGAGCACTCTAAACTTCTATCCTGACCATCTATTCTTCAAGAAATTGATTGCCTAACTGAAAAAACTAGTGCTGATAATTTTCTCACTGACTACTATCTACGCCAAGAATCGTTTACGGTCATATCTCTAATACTCTTTATAAGATCGAGACAAGTATCCTTTTGCCTTGGAAGTACTGGAAAAACATAGTGAACAAAATAAAACTTCAAACCCTCAAACAGTTACACAAAAGAAATATTGGGGTATGTCATTCACTTACTTCGAAAATTTTAACAAAGGCTTTATTACTAGATATTTACGTCGGTGTTCTATTTCGTTCCGTTGCTTATTAGAATATTTATATAAAACCACGTCTATAGAAAGCCACACATCTGATTATGACGTACTAATAATTACATGAAAATTGAGCACGTCTAAATAGATGATTTTATTTTTAAATTAGCAAATCTGCACTTACCGCACCTGTCATCTGTCGTCTTAGCATTCATGACGGCCTTTCCTACTGCTTAGGAGAAACGCAAGCAAACCATTCTAGGAAATTCGTTAATATTCTCTAACCTCATTACTAAAGCTGTATTCAATCTATAATTTACTAGATAGGGGAGCTTGGAATACAGTACACATAGTCCGGGCCCCTTTGGATTTTCAACATCTTCGGTTCTTCAGAAGTGCAGTTTAATTAGTCGCCATAAAAAAGCATTTAAGGGATATGTTTCGTAGAGGGCGGGTTTTAGCAGACGGCTTGATTAGGTAACAAGTTTATGGTTGTGGAGTACTTGAACAATCGATGTACCTACAACCACAGGCCTCATCCTTTGGGACAAACAAAACCCACCCGCTGTGGAGCATAAAGTTCTACTAGGCTCATAACCGGGATCCCAAGAGGTAAAGAGCATGGGGAAAAGTATTCCATTCAAAATGATTCGGAGAAACCCACATGCTTGTTAATTTTTTAAGCATGTTTGCGCCACGATGGACGTTGCGTCTGCTGAGTAGTCTCAGATGCTATATTTATCATGGTTGCAATTCTATAAAAAATATGAGTTTCTTAGATATCATAATCAACAGAGACTATTAGTAGGGTAATGATAATTTATTGTCAAGTTGCTCATATGTACTGGGCGCTTTTAAAACTGGCCATTTAATTTTAGGGGTTATTATGTTTCTTATGAAGTAATTTAGTTATTGCTTGATCATGGTGAAAGCATTATCACATCATGGCAATGGAGGCTTAAAAAGACTGACCAATCGTGAATGCTAGAAAGCTTTAAATGCAGCTAAACAGTAGATATAGTTTTTCGCGGATGCAAAGAATTTCACAAAGAAGATCTATTAACCCTCCGATAGCCGAAATCGGGTCTCTAGTTACCCAGACTTTCGATTTTTGAAATAGTTTTGCTAATCTTTTAAAAATCTGTTGCTTGTTTCAGATATTATGATGTGTACAAAATGTTTTAAGGTAATGTTAATATGTTTTCTTGAAATAATGTGCTGACAACCGAGTTTTACTTATGCTTAGTTGCCGTGACATTCAGTTTTGTTAGTCCTATCTGGTGTTGTAACGTGTAATAGTTAATTTCATCAATTTATAATATTTTTAATAACCAAATAAATATCATTTGCACCGGGTCACTCTGAACCCACTTCAGCTGTGGAAGTTTCCAGTATACAAAGAAGTCACCTAAATATTCTTCTTAACATGGAATTTCGGTTTAGACCACGTAGTATTTGTATATGAACACCCAGCATTTTCTGGCTTAATGTGCCTTGCACCTTGTGAAGTCGAGCAAAAACCCGCGCGATGGTCATGCTCTTTGGTGGCTCGTGTTGTTTGAGTATCTTGAGAACGAGGATACTTAGGCAGATTTGGCCGTTTTGCCGTTTGTGCATCCATTCACTAACGTTTCGCAAGACTTTGCAGCTTGCATCATCAGAGTGAAAGTCGCACGTGTTCATATACAAATACTACGCGGTCTAAGCCGAAATTCCATGTTAAGAAGAATAACTCGAGTAACCGCTAACCCCTCAAAAACAGTATATAAAGTCACGTAATATAATAATAATAATAATAAACGTCTTTATTCTTGCATAAAAAAAACAGGAATTGTCGGGGAATTCAGAGAAACTAAGCAGTTAAAAGCTTACCAAATTTTTATAGGACAGTTGTTTCTACCAATTTATACTTGTATCCGTTGGAAATATTAAACTAGTCTATAGCTATATGCTTGGATGAAAGGTTCCCCAGATTTTAATATTGTAATATTTGTGGTTCTTTTAAATGCCGCAAAAAGTCTTCCAATCTGTAGGATATCAAAATAAAATTTGGTAAAATATTTTCCAGCTTTGTGGATACTATTTTTAAGACACTCTGGATGGATGTTGTCTTTTCCATGTGCTTTGTCTTTCTTATTTTTACTATTGTTTGTTTTATTTCGCATAGCGTAAAGGGTTTTGAGTACTCGTTGCTAGGTAAGCTGGGTTATACCTTTCGTTGAAGCTGACTTTGGAGAATTGGACTATATGACTGGCAATTTTGTTCGGTTTGACGTATGTTTCCAATTTTTACTTGAGCATCATCTAGGCTATATCCACAAGAGATACTACTTCTTAGTAGCATTTGGGGAGTGATGACCCCACGGACCCTGAGTTACCTGGCAGGAGGTAAACATGCAGTATCCGCTACTTTAAAAGGGATATTAATAAAAGAAACCGACCAACGGCTTCTAAACCGGAAGAAAATAACATATCTCAACGGTAAGGGAAGCGGAAGAGCTACAATAGGGATGATAGTTCTCTACAGTTGCATCTCAACAAATTATCTAGGGGATGAACACCCCAAAATCAAAGTCCTTGGTCCCCTACGGTTGCAGGTTGAAGACATTGGCTAACTCCTCGTAACTCGTAAAGCTAAACATACTCTTAAAAAGATCAAAGCGGAAGCCGTGGGACCAGGATGGACATTTTTATGCAAGAAAACGCAAAAGAAAAAGTTTAATGAATTTTGGTACATCAGGATATAAGAATACAAAAAAAGAGTTTTTCACAACTTTCCAAATATAAGATCGATATAGCGAGGCTCACAGAGACGCAGAAGAAAAGAACAGGAAATGAAGAAGATAAAAAATATATATTGTTCGACAGCGGAGCTTCGAAAGAAAAGAGAGCAAAAGCGTAGCGTATAATCAAATAAAACAAGCAATACACGAAGCCGCATATGAATCTCTAGAAGAATTAGAAAGTAAAGTAAAAATAAACAGCTGGGCAAATACAACAATGGAAGAGAATATCAAAGAGAAAAGAAAAGCATATCACAAGTGGTTACAAACAAACGATCAAGAAGATAGAAGAGAATATGTGAAAATAAGGAGAGAACTAATGCGAGTTGTAATCAATGCAAAAAACAATGAATGAAATTTAAAAGTAGAACAAGAGCAAATAAAGCTTTGAAAGCCATAAAAATTTTCAGACAAGATAATAGGCAAACAGCAAATATCCAGATGTTACAAATAAAACAATGGAAAAAGCACTTCGAACATATGCTAACAGAAGACAGCCGAAATAGGTACGACCTGAACCAGTACAACGACGAGAAAATAACTATAAAGCAGAAATAATTACAGAACAGGCAATTCTAAAAGCCTTAAAGGATATCAAAAATAATAAATCACAGTGTTCTGCAGATATTTCTGTTGGATTGATTAAAAACGCCCCTACCATACTTATTTCAATTCTACAACAAATCTTCAATAGAGGTATTTCTACAGAATGGAAATTGGGTTACATTCGTTCTATTTATAAAAAAGAAAATAGGCATAATGTTGTATTACCGTCACATCATCAATAGGAAAATTGTAAGAACGAATATTGAAACAGAGAGTGGAAAACGTAATAAAAATTGGAGAAGAACAATGTAGATTTGTAGCTGGTACATCTTGTTCTGATAACATTTTTACTTTAAGTCAAGCAGTACAGAAAAGAGTAGCTAGATATAGAGAAGCACATATTGTTTTTGTAGATCTGGAAAAACTATATGACGCGGTACCGAATATAAAGTTGTTCGAGGTACTAAGTCATATTGATTTGTCCCAGGCTTACATAGACGAGATTACAAAGATCATAAAAGCGGCATTAATATCGAAAATACGATATCAAAACCATTTATGATCACTAAAGGACTAAGACAAGGTTGTCCCTTATCTTCAACATTATTCAAAGTATACATACATGAGGTACTTAAATTATGGCAGCGGAAATGCAGCAGCATGGGAATAAATGTTGATGGAAATTACTTACATACCTTACTATTTGCCGATGATCAGGTAATACCTGCAACAGATGAAGACGATATAAATTACATGACCAAAAACCTGCACGAAACTTATAAAAAGTGGGGACTTACAATAAATTTTGACAACACCAGATATATGGTGACTAATGGAAAAGTTCATGACGTGAAGGATATATGGACATGCAATAAAATCCTGCACACAGTATAAATGTCTAGGTACTATAATGTCGGAAGAGGGCAACAGTGAAAGAGGAATAACGAACAGGATTACTCAAGCTAAACAAGCAGCGCAAAAATTAAATTCACTGTTGCGGGATGGGGGGCAATGACAAAAGGATTTAAAAAAAATGTATCCTCAGAAATTTACTTTTTACGAAGAAGCTAGGAAAATGCTGTAGGAAAATCCCATTAGAACATGTAAGAAATGAGGATATCGGAGATTATATGGTGATGAGCAAAACAGTCATAGAGGAAATTGAGGAAAAAATATTAAGATGGTATTTGCATATGAGAAGGATGGAACCTCGCAGGTGACCTAAAAGAATTTGAAGTTGAATACCCTGGGAAATCCGACCAGGGACGACCCCCTAGAGGGTGGAATCAGAAAGTACAAGAGGCAAAGGAAAGTCGAAATCTAATTTAACTAGGTAATTTTGTTCTATTGTTGATTTACAAAAAAGGAGGTTACAAGTTTCTCATGAAATATTAAATATTTAACATTTCCAAAATATCAACTTTTCCGAACTGATCTTTTTTTATGTAGAAACTTCTATAATGACCAAAAGCCAACAAGTGATAAAAACTGTTATATAAACAATATTTTTCATACAAGCTTTGATCCTTTTTTTACAGAAGCTTGGAAATTAATTTGGTAGTATCGTAATCACACAGACTACAAAGAGTTGCTTAGAGTTTAATCCAAACCACTCTTTGAGATTTCAACCAGAATAGCCTTCTTATTCCTGTGCCTTTTTTGTTTCATTTTACCCTGGATAATTAGTCTTATATAGAGGAATCTCTTCTTCTAATATATTTTTGAAGCACTAGAGTTTTATAGTTTAGAACGTTATATTATCTCTCGAGCTTTTTGAAGACTCCCACTTTTGTTACATGATTCATCCATGATATGCGCATTACCCTCAGATAACAACAACGTCCAATTCTTTTAAGTACTGAACACCCAACATTGAAACATTCCTACTCTGGCAATTGCATAGCTCGATGAGAGTTTCGGGCAAGCCATATTCTATTCTCTCTGCCTGTGTGTTTAATAACACTAAATTTATTGTTGCAGATGTAAGGACCTTTGCTGGTGATCATCAGCTAGGACCATAACAATTATTAGAATTATGATTTAATCATTCCATTAACTTTTCCAAGTGTTTCAAATTGTTCTCTCTCAAGGCGATTGCGCTAATTCATCGAGGCTGTTGAGAATTCTAATTTATACTGACACCTTCCACACTTTCCAGGATTTTTTCTGCAGCTTGGATATACGCGCTGAATAGAAGAACTTTTTCTTTATTTGCGCATGGCATACAGCGACAGTAATAGTATGTGATTATGTTAAACCCACTCTACATAAATAATAAAAATCGAGTACAAATAAAACAGCAATTAATTAAAATAAATAATTAACGTAAATGTGATTAGCACGGATCAGGGTTTTAAGGTTATGCAATACTATAGTTCAATATATACAGCTTGCAGTCAGTCTAATCCAGAGCCTGCGCTATCTTATGACGTCTGGGAGTGGTCCTTGATATCTTCTTAGAGGTTATTCTTGGATAATGTGTTCATCGGTCTGGTCTTGTGCTGAAAATCCCCACTTACTCATCATAAAGCTAGGTACATCTGGCATACCTTGCGCTTATTTGTTTGAAACTTGTTCAACTGAACCTTTTGAGATAAAATCCTACTAGGGTAAAAGCAGGATCCAGAACACCTTGATGGATTATCAGTGCGTCATTCTACTTTTGGCGTCATTTCTCTTTAATGTCAATCCGTGCTGGATTTCGCGACTTCAGACGGTTTGGTGGGAGATCATTCAGGACTTCATGTTTCTCTTTTTGATGTCAGTTCTGGAGGTAAGATGTAACCAAGAAATAGGTATAGTAGATTTCAGTACACATATTATGGTTTTCATACATTCCTTCAAGTAAATATCTATCTTTTATGTGTGGGGTCATAATCTTCGGCAACTGGCTGCACTAAGGTTAGAGAGGCTGTGCGTAGTGGGGTTTCTTCTACTATGAAGTATCTCCCCGTTTCATTATGATTTTATTACGGGTCTTTTGGCTCATATTTCCAGATATTTTTTATAAGCTAGGGGGAGATCTAGTATTCGTTCGTTGTTAGCGTTATTGTTAACATCCCCAACGTAGGGGCATCGGCCTCTCCTCTTAGAGAAGGTGTTAGGAATTAAGATCTCCACAGCTGCCAAAGGCGGATTGGGAAATCGCAATAAAGGCCGGTGGAGTTACTGGGATTGAAACCCAAATTCTCTGATACAGAACCAAAGACTCGTACCTCTCAGCCACGTCAGAAATTGCATCGTATTCGCTCATAGAAGCTGACGTTTAACGGTTGGATTTGAACCCACAAACTTCTGTTTTTGATGGGCAGTACTACTAGTACTAGAATCTTACGCGATTGGGCGGTAGCAGGAAACATGTTCAGGGGTTTTTTTCTGGTTTAGGGGTTACTATGGTGTGTGCAATTTTGATATCCAGTATATTTGTATAGACGTTTTTCAACCCCGCTCTGCCATGCCACCAAATGTGCTATCTAGTCCTGATGCCTTTCTCATCTTCATCTTTTTAAGGATTTAAGTGCTCACCAAAAGAACCTGAGAGGTTGGTGTTATCTCTTGAGTAATTATCGATTTCCATTACATCTTGTTTTGTCTTTGCTTCGGTCGTTAAGTTCTAATATGTAGTGTGATTTCTGATAGCGACGAGTTTTCTTAGGTTTCCTACTTGAGTGGGTAAAGTTTATTTGGGAGGTCAGCTCATTTCATTTATGCTTTCCTCCTTTATTTACTTCGTCTAATATTCTTTAGCGGCTTCGGCATGGTACATAGTGCTTTCTAAGCCCATGCAGTGCAGGTTTCTGTTCAGTGTCGAAGTTCTATCGTAGTTTACCAATCGATGTAATAGCTGAAATTTCAAAACCAATTATAATTACTATATGACTTTTTGGAGAGTGTTTTAGGACTTTGCTCGAGTGAACTAACGATAGTTTGTTCTCGTGAGTGGAAACAATGAACAAGTCGGGGTTGGTATCTATTGCAATATGGCTGAGTAACATGTATCTATTTCTTTGGCATCCCAACTATGGTACTGTTCTTCCTCGTCAATCCATTCAGCCAATTTTACTTCATCAAATAGGAGGTGTAACATCATTGTTAAATGCAGAATGCGTCTATTTAAGGTTTATTGGTCAATGAGGGCGGGCTGGTTGGGTTTTGGGTCTCTGGCGCATAGCTTGCATTTTGAGAGTCGCCCTTCTTTGTCTTGATAAGTTTTTGTCTGAGCCCGAAGCGATAAAATGGGTGTTTTACATTATATCTCTCTGTTTTGTTTGTTAAACTTCGAGCAGTTCTGCTTCCATTTTGGCCGTCCAGGTGTCGGCAGACTTTGTGGGAAGGTATGTTAAAAATTGGGTTAGCCCTTGCTATATTAGCGGATCTCTTCACTTTTCAAGATGAATTTCTCTTCCTCCGATTTGGCGGAGCGTTTGGTAGCGAGCTATCATAATTCGTAATTACACGTGGCCCATTTTTGGCGAACTTCCTTTGAGGTTGTGCCGCGTGTTTAGAGGACTTGTGGTATATTGGAGTTTTTTCCAGATGTTAGTGTGGAGCGCAGATCTTTGAGCACATGGCGTCTGCAGGTGACGTTTTTAAAATGTAATTAATGCAGTTGTTTATTAAGTCCCTCCTGCTTGTATTCGTGGATTCTGCAGTAGTGGCATTTTTTCAGCATTTGAGTGTCGATCCTTCTTATTTGGATGCCAGATTTCCTGCAGAAATTAACGTTGACCTGGTCTTCCTCTCTCTGCCGTGCCGTAACTTTCGACTACGTGGAGCTATTTGTACCATTGGAGCTCAACTATAGAGCCTACGTAATGTTGTGTATTGTATTATCATTTTAACATTATTTGAATTTTTAATTTGTGTGCAGTACTGCTGTGCGCTCGTGGTGAACTCCGTTAGATTATCCCGAGATTTTCTGTGCTTATTTATTACATTCGTAAATTGGTTTAGCTTCACTATGTTGCCAGCACGTCTCACCTGGGCTCCTTCAGAATCCCGTTGATTTTACGTTTGCCATCGAGCTCTTGCCGTCAATTGTAGTCTGCCTAAAGATCTCAATGGGTACCCTTCAGAGCCCATTCGAACGCTTAAACTGATTCAGTTAATGCTTTTCATTCTAGAAACCTATTGTTAGTCTCCGCAACACCTTTAATTTCTTTGTTCGTTCTAATCAACGGGTGTGCCCATATTTCAAGAAAAATTTAAAAATATTTAGTCTCAATAATTTAGCTCTCATTTTATTGCAATACAGTAGTTACATTGACAACTCAAACTACGTGTATTATGTTATACTTGAAGTAATTATATCTGAAAAAACATTTAGGTAATAACAATTTATCAAGTTTGTAGACTTAAAAAATGTAAACACATAGTTTATACTATAATATATATATATAATCGGTTGGCATATGAAAGTTTTCTTTCAAATTTGTATCAAAGGTAATTTGTTCGATGCAAGATAAAACCAACATCGATAGCAAACCCATTATATATAATTACTTTCGGAGAT
>OW679202.1:70046688-70225775 GCA_940337035.1 Agriotes lineatus
GTTTTGCAACATCAAAGATATTTGAATTATTAGCAATAAGTGGTAGTTCAGTGAGACTTTGCAGTGATATTCCGAAGTAATATGTTTGATTTAGCGGCACATGGTATGATTTCACTTTTATCACATATAAAGCGTAGGGAAGCTGCGTGCGGACTTACTTCGTCTGCGATAGGCTTACTTCCTCACTTCGACACCCTTCCCTTCATAATACAACAATAAGCTCTGTGTTACGTATGTAATGTTACAATACTAACGTTTCGTCTGACTGTTTCATGTTTAGATACATTAAAGATGCTTTTATCTACATATTTTGTATATAATTATGAACACTTTATCCCCGATTGGGCGTGCTTCCTTCAGCGCCATCTAACGACAATAGCAAGCACTATACTGCCACATGTTGCTGTGCTATGTTAGATAACTATTTACTTTAAAACATGACTTGATCCTAGTGGTCAATAAGACAGACCTGAAGAATTATCTAGGATGGAAAGAGACAGGAAAACGGACCCTAAAAGTAGGTGCAGCATCCAGTCCAGTAAAAAGACTTAAAGTGGTAGAAGAAGATCAAGCTAAAGATGGTAGAAAAAGAGAGACTAAAGATATAATAATAGTGTATTCATATTTAACATTATATTTTTGTAAGTATCATGGTGTCTTAATGAGGAAAACTGAGATAAACTACCACTGTGCACGAAGCAATCACTAAATGATGAAAATTGTAACTCGCATTCTAGTCTATTTGTTATTGAGAGAAACTTAGCTAGACCTTTGCGTAGTTGCTCCATACGGAGATGTCATCACGGAAAAGACAAGTATGTAATGTACTATATTTGCTTTATATTAAATTTTTAGATTAAGCAGCGTAGCCCAGTTGGAAAGCGCTAGGCTTGCATTAAGCAAGTCCTCGGTTCGAATCCCGCTGGGGCGAAATTTTTCCGCAGCTCTTGCCGATTGGAATCGGTCTGCGTGAGACCATCCACAGTGGGCACCAAATTAACTGTGCTCTACTCAGAACCATAGACCTAAAGATAGAGCAACAACGTCAACACATCACGAATACACACCCCACACATGCTTGCTGCGCAAGCACGAAACCGGCCGCTCTAACTCTGTAACCCGAATCCGGGGCAAGTTGAGCATTGAACCGCTAGTTGCTAACGTACGAAGCACCAGTCTCTATACCGCAAGGTACATGAAGTAACAGATAATACATTACAATACATACATTAGTTTTCAAGTGATAAATTATTCTAAGAACTCCAATACTACAAAAAATGCTATTTCTAAGAGAATTTTTAGTAGAGTTAGGCAAGTGAATATTTGCATGCTTTACTACTATCTATTGTAATCGTAAACAATCACCTTCCCAGATTTCTTCAGATTTTCACGTTTCAGGGTCCCTAGATGACGAAAACCATGTTTTCTAATTCCGTATGTCTGTCTGTCCGTCTGTACGTCTGTCAATAAACGATTTGTTGAAGGAAGACGATATTTACATTATAATAAGCTTTAAGATTCAGTGAGAAGTTTTCAAGATTGGCATTTGTTTCTGAATTCGAAAGAATTTTAATAGTAGCCTTAGTTTAAAGCTGGAAGAATTATTTCAAGACACAAGTATAAAAGTGAAAGTGTAACAAAGCAGATTACGATGGTTAGGGCACATTGGTAGAATGGGAGATGAAGAATTAACCAGGAAAATATTCAAAAGTGAACAGGAGGGAAGAAACAGAAAGGGAAGACAGAGGAAAATTTGGTGGGACTGCCTGAAAGAGGACATAAAGGAATACAAATTAGAGAACTGGCAGATCCTAGTACAGAATAGGAAACTATGGAGAAATAAGATCCAAGCCATAGGCCTTTAGGCCTGCAGTGCTGTCTTATATATATTTAATTTAAAAACAAAGTTAGGATTATTTGCTATATCAAGTAGATAGTAAATATAATATTGTGCTTTTTCCATTTTGCATTGTGCGATTTGCAGCTGATCTATATTCTTACAGATCACATTTGACAAAATGTTTAAACTCGATCAGCATTTGCACTGACCTATATCAAGAAAGCAAAGTTACGGAAAACCAGAAAAACAAGAATTACTATTGAACTTAGTGAAAGAAAATTCTAACGTATTCAATGAGGATTTGTGTAAAATGATAGTTTCAAGTAATATTCCATTCAATAATTTCGATGTTCCTCTTTTTAAAGCTTCCATGGAAAGATATGCAACAGTAAAAGTCCTTTCCAGGAGAACAGCGACAAGTCTTGAATTCGAAAGCTCTGCGAGGAAAATCTTAAAAAAATTAGAAATACCATTTTGAGAAATTTTGGTTCATTTAGTGTTGATTAAACCGATGCTAATGGTCGATATATAGAATATTGTATTGTTGGAATATTAAACGGTAGTCCGCCGTCTAGATATTGGGGGCTCGATGGGCGAGCGGTCCCGCCGCTTGCAGTTGAAGTCACATTGAAAACACCTCGTGCCGGAACGGGCGACAGTTCGACTCCCGGCACGGGTGGTCTGGATTTCCAGCTAGTTAAGGTTTAGGTTTAAGTGACACCCGAGCTCATTGAAGTAATGCGTAAGCGGTTCCGGGAGCCAACGGTAGTCGTTAGGGTTAAAATAAAAGTATTGCTAATGCAACATTTCGTTCATCTATTTTCCGAATCGAATTATATTACATACAAGTTTATATATGGCATTTTATTTACCTATACAACCAATTCTAACTAAGCCCGGAACTTGGATAGAAGTTGTTCTATCATATGGAGAATATTATTTTAATTTTAAAATGGTTAATAACTTTGTTTCACTTTGTGTCTAGTCTGTAGCCGATTGTAAGTAAATTTTATGGAATACCGAACTAGTAGCTCAATCATCTACCACAAATGCCCACTTTTCTGATATTCCTAACATTATTAAGAAACTAGGAACACAAAATCAACCACTTAGTGAATCGAAAATTGTACAATATCCAACATTCGTTAATAAAATTGACGACCTAATAAAGAAATAGTCGACTATCAACTTTAAAAAAATCAAAAAGTATTTAAAATGAGAATATTCGAGTGCTAACTACGAAAGCAAATCTTTCGTTTCTTACAATTCATACTTGCTTCGATAATATCATGTGATGCAGAAAGAAGCTTTTCAAGTTACAAAACCGTACTAAACGATAAACGTCACAATTTTCTCATTGAGAGTACTAAAAGCATATGCTTATATATTGCAACAATGAGACCCTAAATATATAATTAGATTTAAGAATATTGTACTTTTTTAATTTACCATTCGCATCATCCTATAATTACATTTTCTTGTATTTATACTATTATTTCAATTAAAACCATTGAAATTAAATATTGTGCAATTTATTATAAAGAATTTTGTTTAAAGAATGATATATTGAAATCTAAACTACTAACATACGACTCTGTCACCTGAATGTCAGCTCCATTTATAAAGCTCTATATATTTTATTATAGACCCAAATCAGCACAAACTGCGCATAGTCATATGGCATAAGAAAATTACAAGTAATTACACAAATAAAGGTAGTCACTTAGAGCTACAGCTTGAAGTTGGAACCTTGTGCACGTTGTTAAATTATTTCTTTACTAGCACAGCAACAGTTTTGTAATATTGAGCACAAAGTAATCCAATTAAAAAAATCTATAAAGCGATTTATTCAGAACTTCCCTCACAAGTTGACGTTGTGACACTAAATAGTTTTGAAAAGCAAAGAAATGGGGTAAAAACATATTTACGTTCGTAATAATACTGAAACAACAGAAGAAAACATTTGGTAATGTAAATTAAATCAATTTCAAATAAAAAAGTTACTTTCGGCGATGGAGTTGGAACTACAGCGCCTGTGAACGCTAATTTAAATTAAGACAACTCATCCCCGGACCCATGGAGAATCTGTCACTGCTTTACGATGCGTGACTGTATTTAACAGAACCGACTTATTGTTGAAACTTTTTGACTCTGTTATGACGTTACCCTGTATCTATTGGGCCCCATTTTCATGTAGTGTAAAGCCTGGCCTATGTGAAAATATTACTTTTATCCATAACGCAAAAGTAAACAAAATTTTATTTTTCTTAAGAAGCTCGCCCAGTATATATTTTTCCGAAATTGTCTTTTACACCACGTAGACATATAGTATGCTTGCAAAATATCGTCTTACTTCAACAAATAGTTTTTGAGTTATACCGCTAATAGACAGACAGACAGAAAGACGAAATTGATGAAATATGTTTTTCGTCATCTAGGGACCGTGGAACGTGAAGATCTGAATAAATCATGAAAGATTATTTTTTCGCGATTACATCGTCGAAATGTTCGCACTTTAAAAAAGGAGTGGACGCTCACACTGTATTGCCGACCTGATACTTGAAGATATTGATAGAACAATTGCACCATAAATAATAAGTGTTATATTATCACACTAGTTTAATATAAGGGAATATTGTAGGACGAGGGAGTTTTTGACTCCAATGCCTCTTATTAAACGAGTATAATATACTATTTCATAGAGTTTGCATAAAAATAATCGTTTGACATTTCCTAAATGACAACTAGCCTTGAAAACACTAAAAAAATAGAGCAAAAAAATGGTCTTCGTCTTTCAATAAAAGAAAAAATGCACCACAAGAAAACATAAACCTGACACATACACTCGAAAACTCCATAATGTAGCTATTAAATATAAACACGGAATTAAATACCTAGGACTTATAACAATAGTGAGGCACTAATACTCCATAAAGGAGCTTGGTCTGCAAAGCCGAAGGTCAGAGCTTCCGTATCCTCGCTCTCACACCCGGCTGTCGCGTGTCAAATTCATGACACGTGGTGATGTGGTGAGCATCACGCATTAGACAACCGCATTATCGCCCCTTGTTCTTTCGAACGCAGGTACCCAATTATTTAAAGTGACTGGGTAGGCCGCCCGCCAGGCATCGATCTGGGATTTGAACTCCAGACTTCCGCACCGTAGTCCGATGCTCTAACCATTGGGCTGCTCTGGCGCTTCCTAAGACTTATACTGATCAAAAAATTACTTGGATACCAGAAATCAAGAAAACAATAGACAAAACACATCACTCAAATATATAAAATCTATATCTCATAAAGACCGAGGAACTAATACACATACATTAATGACCACAGCCAACGTACTCATTAGATTAGATCCAAAATCAAATACTGTTTGCGTCCATCTGGATTCACAAACAAGAAACTGATATCATCACTATATGCCATTTATCACCACGGCTTTTGACCAACTACAGGTGCACATCGAACTAGCCCAGCTGCATACCTTTATTCAGTAATTGGATAACTTCCCCTAAAACATAGACTTTCAACATAATTATAGCTTACACCATTCAAACAGCCAGCATCGCAACCACCCCCAGCATAGTTCCATAATTCAACCCCAATTACAAAATCTATACTCCCGATCCCAACCAATATCACCTCCCTTTAACATTCGAACCAATCCGCTGCTTCTTGAATACCAGATAACACTATCAATTGCCCCAGTCCCTAAACATCCCCTTCTATGGCCCATAAATCCTGCAAAAATCAACGTCGAACTGAGAAGATTCTGCACAAATACTACCTTTTTCCAGTATATCCAAAATACATTTCCTCAGCGCCCTTCGAGTCTTACAAAATATGTATTTACCAAACGATTACATCATAGAAATTCAGAACATAGAATGAGGCAACAAACACGTACAATGTCTATGAATCTAATCATACATGGATGTATATGGAAATTAAACATCAGACAAATGGACACCACAGTTCAGAACTTGATACAAAACAGACATAGGGTTTTTCGCAGAACTTTCTTCCCAAGTGGACGTTGTGACACTAAATAATATTAAAAATCAAAGCAAACTAAGGGTAACAATATCTTCACGTTCCAAATACTACTGAAACGATAATAGGAAAAACTTGATAATGCAAATTACATCAATTTGCAAATAAAAAATGTTTCAGACGGGTTTTCAGCGACTGCGAGAGGGATTTCATAGCAATTGGGCCCCGCCTGTCATTCCCAGCCTGCTACGAAGCGATGCTGTGGTGCAACTTCATTACATTCAACAAGCTTATGGTTGCCCATTTTCATCTATTTTACAACAATTAGCCAAAATTGGCCTGAATGTGTTATGGCACTCAATTTAACAGTGGAGGTTAGATGTTCAGGTTCTTGTCTTCTATTCACTTGAGGGGTAGTTTAAAGTATGCGTTTCTTTCTGCTATGTTTGTCCATCGTTTATGCCATTTGGTGGTTATTTGTTCTTTTGGATGGGTTTCCACTTTCCTCGTTTAAAAGACAAAGGATGTATTACAATTACGAAAAAATCACCGCGTTTCGGGGTTTCTAGATAACGAAAAAAATGTCCACCTGCCTGTCTATCTGTTGACGGTATAACATAAAAACTGTTTGTTGCAGAACGATAATATTTTGCATGCAGATTATATGCTTTCCTGGCATGAAACTGAGCAAATTTCGGTAAAATATATAATAAAATTCTGCTTACTAGTTCAGGTTTTTACTCTTGGCGAAAAGAAGCATATTTTAGACCCAACATATACAGAGTGAGCACTTTAAGAAATAAAATTCTGCCTACTTATGCGTTAACTCAAGAACTATTACTTAAATACAAGTAATATTTTGAACATAGCTCAGGTTTTACCCTCAACGAAAAGAAGCATATTTTATACCCAGCATATACAGGGTGAGCACTTAAAAAACAACATGTTGTTTATTTTTGCTTTAACAGAGAAATATATGTGATCATTTGTACATAACTCATACTTTACCCTTGACGAAAAATGGGACTCAACAGATACAGGGTAGATGTTATAAAATAAAAAACAAAGGTCAATATTAAATTCGTTGTATTTAAGACAGCCGCATCTCGCGGGTTTAGCGAACGGGCGGTTTGCTTGCGAACTACCACCAATCGTTGAAATCGCACTCGGAGGCTCGTTCGCGGGCGAAGAAATTCGAATCCCACCGCCGATATTCTTTTTTATCTGACAATTGATGTAATTAGTATTACCAAGTGTTTCATTTTATTGTTTCACTATTATTACTACCGTGAAGATATTTTTACCCTTATTTTCCTTTGATCTTAGAAATTGTTTAATGTACTACGTCCACTTGTTACGGAAGTTTTGAGTAAAGCTTTATACAGATTTTTTTGTGTTATTGCTTGGTTTACGAAATAAAAGTACATGAGAGTAATTCCATGTTGTGGAGAAGTAACCAATACGCGTACATGACACGACATATTACAGCCTTGTTAGAAAGGTTGTTAAAAATAATGTTTGGTATAGATTATGCACATGAGCTTTATTGAGAGAAAGCGACACCTCTGTTGTTTACTTAGAAATTACTTGATCCGCAGTTTCAAAAAGTTTTGTAGCGAGATATTCCTATTTATTGGGGAAAATTTGTGTAGCTATCTGATATTGATAACTGATTCAGTTTTGTGTTCGGCAATAATTTCGCATTTTCCTTGATCCGAACAGCATGTCTGATAATTTGCTTTCAAGGATTAAATAATAGGGGATTGTCTCAGTATATCATTCCCAGCTTGCCACATAGGTTGGTCTGCTCGTTTTAGCTGTTCTTTGTACTTTTTCTAGTTTTCAATCAATTATGGGTTTGTCTAACGCTTTTAATGATTCTGTTTTGGGTAGTCCATTCTCACTAAGATTAGTGCTAATTGCTAATTATTAGAATCTATTGAAGAGAGTGGCTAAGTAGGGGAATATGTGTGACCTTATTTAATTTCCTCGTAATAAAGTGTGAATAGTTTTGAAATTGATTTTATTACTTGAATGACAAGAGACCCTTTTTCGTTTTCAGGATTTGATAGCTGCTAGTTATCGGTTACCGACTGTTTTAATGCTTGTGCGTATTGATGAACTTAGCTTGCAGTTTTATTTTTTTTTAACTCAGCTCGTGCTGGTGTCACTGTTGATGGAGCTGAGACCCTGGCGACTGACACGTTTTTAGTTGAATTTGTATAATATGGGCAGCCTCTATAATTTGCTGTTTTATTTACAATTTAAGCACTCGGACATCTGGCTTGATAGTTTTTTACATTGACTGCAGTAATGAGACCTCGTCCACTTTACAAGTGTGAGTGGTGTGTTACAGTAATTTTTTGTGTTACCTAAGCATTGGCAATTGGCGGATTAGAACTAGTCTAATGTTTCTACGAGGCTCAACTGCAACAATGCGTAGAAGTGTGTCTAATTGTAATATCATTTTGAAGCCTCCCGTTTTTCATCATTTTTCAATACAGATGGGAATTTTTATTTTTGCTTATTAATTAATCTGGTCACTTTTAAGGCTGGGAAGTCAGATCTTCTAATATTTAATAATAATAATACTAATATATACATTTATTTCAAAAAAAAGGAGATTACATAATGTTCAATGAAAACTAAATTTTGGAAAATGGGAGCTGTTCAGTTTGACCCACCTGATGGCAGGTTAATTGGTCTTCCACAGCACCCGTAATGGAAATTGGTAAGTGTTTTTTAACCATTGACAAATTTGTATTATTAAGGTTGCAGTTAGTGTAGTACTTCAACTTTTTTTGGTATTTTTGTAGAGTTTTGTGAAATTTTCGGTGGTACTTAGATTGATTTTGAATTTTTTAATTAATATTCTTTTTGAGATACCGAAAATTAGTTTTTGACAATTTATTTAATATCTGAGGTCACTACTGCGTAATTATCAGCGTGTACTAGAAAAAAATGGTGGATTGGGTTTTAGTACAGTGTCTATTTCAGTTTTTTTCTCTCTGAATGAAAGGCGTTCGGTAGATAATAAGTTTTGGCTTAGAGATTGAATACTGTTAAAGATGAATTTGTTGTGAGGGTCATTTGGTGGTGGCGTATTGAATATGTGTTTGTTTCTATAGTTTCCTGTGGAAACTTTTTAGGGTTTTCGATATCACCTTTTATGAATTTTGTAGAACTTTCCATTAGAAAACCGCGGTTGGTTGATTGAGCTGATATTTATTCATTTTTTTTACAGGACGATTGAGTGTTGATGCTGTTACAATAGCACAGCTGTAGGTTACCTTGTTTTATAGAAAACTGCAACTATTGCTTTTAATGTTATTAAATCTGTATTAAAAGGAAATATATGACTTTAGAACTTTAGAAATTACTGCCAGATTTAATTCTAAAATATTATTTACAATTATTTTTTCTCTTCTCTAGGGCTGTCTAGGAATTTAGAAACCCTTTAACGATATAAGTCTTGGTTGAAATTCAAAAGGTAGTACTGAAATGACATCTATCACAGACGCACAGTATCCATTTTACTAGAGTGTTCCTTTTTGAAAAACTAATATAGCAGTGAAAACAAGACATTTGTCTGCAAAAACCAAAAAATTGTTGTGGAACTATCCATGGAGAAATGTCAGAAATTAGTAACATTTATTATGCGGATATAGTTTGTTATATGGTCTTCATTTTTTCTCATATTTTGGGGAGAAATATTTTAGACCCTTTTAAAATAGTAACTCTACGTTGTAATTTCAAAAAGTTGTATTTTAATCACACCCTTCTTAGAAACTTGATCATTAAAGTCAGCAATATACACCACAGAAATATAGTGGCCATTTTCCTAAACCTCTTCTTAAAAAAGCTTTTATATTGGTAGTTAGAACAATCTGAAATTTTATTGAAATCTACACGTACAATGTACATGTCTGTAGAAAACCTCAAATTCTTATGTGACCATCTAAAAAAAAATTTTTACAATTATTACTAACATTGATTCTGATAAGATTCATCTATTGGTTCGATTTTTTTGGTGTAGTGTTTCGATAAAAAAAATTTGGATTATTTTGAACCAATAGGTAGTAGAGAAAATCTCTATGGAAGCAAAAGCTTCTTTATCCTTATAAAATCTGAAAATTTCAAAACCTATTACTGTCTCACTGTCTAGTAGATTTTTTTCCTTTGTTCTAACGTTTCGAAAAAGCAATTCCAGATTATTTTAAACCAGTAAATGTGATAAATTAGAGAAAAAGAGTTAAGTTATTAGTTTTTCTGATGCCAGAATGTAGTTCAGCAGGACAACCAAACTAAATAACCTTCAGGCGACATAACGAGTCTACACGGCAGCAAATTCAATTATCTTTTAATGAACGAGCCATCAGTAAAAAAGCATCAAAAAGCCAACATAAGTGAAACTTAGGAAAAAAGTCCCTCGTGTTCGCTTCGGATACCCCTCGGGCAACATTGTTTTCTGGGATTAAGTTGGGTGGTCAAACAGTACAGCAGTGCGTCTGAAATTATAGTGCTACTGAATTCCACTAACGAAAGATACTACGTGGGTCGGAATTAATTCAAGGGTATGGCCGTTCGTTAGCAAATACGCCTCTGTGAAGTTTATTAGAATCCCAACAGAAAAGCATTTTTGTTGGCTTGCTCAAATTGTATCAACAATATTCGTTACCGAACAAATTACTGGATTGCGTTAGTAACTGTCGGTCTAGTATTACCAAATTGTTAATTCCTATGACTAATGGAGGCAACATGAATTTCTACTCACAGCAAAACACTAGCACCGTCTATTGCACCACCGAACAAAACCCCAATCGTTAAGTTTAAGTGAAAAGTAGCATAATTGACCATTACCTAAGCAGTCGTACTGTTTAGGCACGGCCTAAAAGGACACCTGAAGAGTTGATCCCAGGGGAAACGTGGTACAAATGCTAACTTTTCTGGTTTTGTGTCCTTTATAGCCACATTTTCTCAAAAACATAAAACTGTAACTTTATACTGTTTAAAACAAAAGAGAAGTTGCATAATTTAACCGTTTACCTCCCTTTGCCATAATACTCGAAATTCAAGTGTTTTAGTCGTTAATACCTAAAAAGGTTAATGAAAGTAGAAGCAACTTTAATTGGACATCCTCGTTCACTTAATCCCAAATATGAGTTGGTTCTTCTATAACACGCGACCAATCTTTAAATCTGCTATGTTGAACAATGTTCGATCCTATCAGATCTGATTCTTGCAAGAACAACTTTTATTTTCTAAATTATATTGTATTCGCAATTAGCGTTGATGCTAATAGATTTTAATATAAACAACTGTAAAGGAGTTTACACTAAACTTCCCTACCGCAAACTAGACCAATTTGCAAATTTAAAAAAAATTAGTCCGCTGGAGTTTGCACCCCGATCTTCGAGTGGACGAGTCTCTGCTGCATTAGAAATCACCATACTATTCTGCCCAATTTGTGGTGTTTACCCTGTATCTGTCAGGTCTCATTTTCGCCATTTATAAAGTCTGTGCTATGTGCAAATTGTTACCTGTATTTATTTTTCAGGTAAAGCAAAATTAAACAAAATTTTATTTTTTAAGGTTCTCACCCTGTATATATTTCTCCGAAATTTTCTCGGTTCTATTACAGGTAAACATATAATATGCATGCAAAATATCGTCTTTCTCCAAGAAAGAGTTTTTGAATTATACTCCCAACAGACAGACAGACAGACAGACAAACACACAGACAGACAAACAGACAGACAGACAGACAGACAGACAGACAGAGAGACAGACAGACAGACAGACAAACATACAGACAGACAAACAGACAGACAGACAGACAGGCAAACACACAGACAGACAGACAGACAGACAAACACACAGACAGACAGACAGACGGAATTGAGAAAACATGTTTTTCGTCATCATCTACGTAAAGATCTAAAGAAATCTCAGAAGGTAATTTTTTCGTGATTACAATACTTCCTTCGTCTCTTAGACAAGGGAAGTAATAAAAAGTAACTCTATTTAAAATAGAATAACCCTGGCAAATATTCAGAAACATGTTAATTTTGTATTTTATTTTAAAACGTACCACATATCGAATAAAAGCTAGTTAAAACTGGTTGTAAACATTTTAAATACAATTGATTTCGAAGGCGGAGAGGATTTTGTAAAATGTTAGACGTAAGTTCATAATTTGGTGTTTTCAAATATGATGCTAAATTTGATTAAACCATAATTATTAACTTGTTTATTAAGATATTAAAGTAAATAAAACAAAAAGTAGAATGTAATGCACTTCCTTCGCAGCGTGTATGCGATTTCCGTTAAACAATAGTTTAAAAATATCAATATAATTGTTTAAAACGAGCAACTAAAGTACTTCAATATAAATAAAAAATAAAATATTTACTATGATGCTTAATTCATAATATTTGTTAGGTCATGTTAAAAAGATTTCGGGAGAGGAATAGATCAGTAGTTGGTCAGCGATAATCGAACAGAGAGCTTTTGCGTATGCGATCGTTATTCCGTGAATGTAGCTGCTTCGGAAAGCCCTATCGTGCCAAGTTTAACAAAATATGACCTGCGTCCTATATACCCAGTTTTCCGAAGAGCAGCTTACCAATCTGAAATTTCTATTCTGTGTCATTTGGGTTCCGTAGTATTTAATACTGATCTCCAACCGGATGTATTTAGAAAACTCATTATCGTACCTCTAAACTTCCGTTGTCTATTCTTTCGTATTCATGTATTCGACAAGCCAACGCAGCCCTGAAAGATCTGACGTCATATTGCGTGTAGAACGACGTCAATTCGCCCGTCAACAATCTCCAAGCTACAAATCATTATTTCACCACAGCTGAGCTCCAGCCACGTATTTATTTCCGAGCCTGCAATTCTTGACAAATTTTTGACCGCTAGCCGGGCATTAACCGACGCTTTCCTTGATTTTCGTATCTTGTCATCCATTTACTGCTATGTTCAACCTATTTGATAATCTCTGAAACTTGTTTATGGGGTGATATAATTTATTTTTTATTTGGGCATTTCGCCATTCTGAAGATTAAAAATATGAAATAACTAATGTTTCAAGGGACAATCTGCCTTCGTTATCAACGTGACGTCACAGGCAGGTAAAATTCTTTTGGCTGAAATCGCGGCGAGTTCGAGTGCAGTCTGAAATCTTTTTATTTACAAATTGATGTAATTTGCATTACTAGGTGTTTCCTTTTATTGTTTCAGTATTATTAGGAACATGAAGATATTTTTACCTCTAGTTTTGTTTGATTTTTAAAATTATTTAGTGTCACAATATCCATATGCTAGGGATGCTCTGACTAAAGCCCTTTACCGCTATTTTTATACTTTATAAGAAAGTAACTATGGATGCGGTAGTACACAATATTGTTTTAAATGCAAGGGAAGAATTTATTGAACATCTCGAAAACCTGGGGAGAAGAGTTGATCAACTTGAGACAGAAATAAGAACGTTGAATAACAGAATCGCTAGCGGAACTGATGAAATTACAGGAAGTTGTATCACAAAACCGATGTGAAAATGGTACTGGTGTATTTAAACCTATTACACGATTATCAGTGAATTCTTCTAAGAAGTTCAGGTTTACCCTGGTAGTGTGAATTTGTGCCCCATATTGTTGAAGCTACTTTTCCACTTGTTGATCATAATGTAACGTGTCCATGAACGTTGACAAGATTTCTAATCTACATTTCTCAGAGTTTAGAATATCTAAAATCTGAAATCCATGCATATAATTGTCAACAGCTAGAGACGAGTTTTTACCTTAAAAAAATTGGTCCGATAATCCTTTTTTTACTTATAGCTGCCCACACTCCAATTTTTTCTGGGTGTAGTAGAGTTTCAACAAAAAATGAGGATTGTTTGACCTCCATTTCCTGAATTGGGGTCTGAGCCTGTTCCTCCATTACCTGCATAACAGTTTCAATATTATGCTCATTACGCACTCTTGACCTACCACTACCTTCTTTGCAAGCATTTACAAAAGCTGTCAAAGAAATAATAACATTTGAAAACGTTTCTCGAAAATCTTTAAAGGCGTCTCTAACAGAATAAACCCATTCGGCATTAATGCTTTGACCATTTCGAACAATCAATTTCCAACATATCCGTTTCGTTCATCAGTTAAAACCATGACTGATTGTGTCGATAATACGTGAAACGTTGAAACTTGCTAAACTGAGTGTTACTTAAAAGCTATCACTTCTGTCAACTGCAACTGACCTACTTTTCTGAATCAATCTCATACTTGCCGAATATCACTGTCATGATCGTAGCCGGGCTACTCTGATGGAGTTTTTTAAATCACATATTATAATAGTTGATAAATTAATATGTTTTGGCCACATCAATATTGACAAGTTAAAGTGTGATCATACAGCTATTGTGTATTTTAGCACAGTATTAGATTCTCTCGGCATGTCTCAATAATTGAAGATATCACACGTATGACTAGTAGCTCGTCTATTATTATTGACATTATTCTGGTGTCAGATGAAATGAGCGTTATAAAATCGTCAGATCATGAATTAATTTATTGATATCTTGAGGTCACCAAGCCCTCTACTCGGATGGCTTACAAAACTATGCGTAATTTTTTAGAATTCAATCATGCGCAACTCTAAGATGATTGATAAAAAAATCCCTTGTAAACATTTTTCATGTTCATAATATTGGCGATAAGCTACGTCTTAAATGTTAGTTTAATACAGCTGTTTAATGAAAATTAGAAATCTGGTTAATTTAACTTCAATATCACAAACTGTAGCACGAAGGATATGTGAAAAGAAGTAAAATCTCTTCAAATCACTAAAGATGATAAGTTTAGAATGCTGCCTACAATACTGCAACATGCTGGCACTATTAATTTTTTTTTCGTTCCTGTTACACTAACCAACATAGATTTGCTTTCAAGCTATGCCAACTATACAACTGATAATCTTATATCCGAATTATCATTTAAAGCTGTAGATGTCGATGTATTTAGTTGCAAAATATTTACGAGAAATCCAATCCAGCTCTAGCGGCTGTCATCAGTTAAATTCTAATGTGCTGAAGCTATGTTTCCCATCAGTTTTTTTCATATATAAAGCATATAATAAATACTGCAATTTTTGAGAATAATTTCTCAAACCCTTGGTAGATGGCCATTGTTCCGATTCCAAAAAAAAAGAGCTCCTACTTCATACAGGGATTTCCGGCCTATTAGCCTTTTATCAACTTTATCGAAACTCTTGGAAAAAGTAATTCATTCGCAAATAAAAGATCACTTAAGCCTAAATAGCATGACGGGACCACTCAGTGTTACAAATGATATCATTGCAGCTAGTGATTGCGGTAAAATAAGTGCACTAGCTTTGCTGGGTTTTAGCAAAGTTTTTGACACCATTCCCCATCCAGTGTTACCATTAATTTTGCAGTTTATTGGATTCGACGCCAGTGATGTCAAGTTTATATCTAGGAACCTCCATAACCGTTCGGGATAGATTACCAAATTCAGTATCTCTTAATAGAAATATCGTAAGTGGTGTGCCACAAGGCTCTATTCTTGGACCTCTACTATTTATAATATACACTTTGGACCATGCCTATACATTTAAAAACTTGCGAGATTAAAGTATATGCTGATGATGCGTAGTTTCATCACTCCTTTTCGCCTGCTCAAGGTCATCGTTCAATTATTGGGATCAATAGTGATTTGCAAATTTTGCCTACCGTATTGCACAAACATTCGCTTTCAATTAAAGAATTTTAGAGACATTGTCAGATTCTCTATTGATGGTGTTGACATTCCGCTAACTGACCACCCAAAAAAAATGTAGGCGTTATCATGGATCCTTCACTTAGATATCGCTTACACATAAATAGTATTGTAGTAGTTTACATAAATTTAAAAGTTTTATTTCCCAGAGGCATTGTTTAAACACAAGGATTAAGGTTATTTCGTGCGAAGCACTTGTTTTATCTAATTTTTCTTAATGCTCACCCTTATATGGATTATACAATAAATTCAACGTGTGCAAAATTATCGGTTAATAATCGGTTAAAGTTACAAAATTGCTTGTCATTATTATAAAATAATAACAACAGCAAACCCTGCTAACCTTTTAAGTAAACTGATGTTTTGAACTGATGTGCATGATTTAAATCTACGTAATTTAAACCTTATTATCAAAGCTCTTGTTCACAAAACTACCTTATTTAAGTGATATTTTTGTTACCATGTTTCGAAAATGTATAACTCTCTGCCGTACGATACTAAAAAGCTTAATGGACTTTCCTTTAAACAACAGATGCCTCCAAGACTTTTTTATTGCAGGACTCGCATATATAATTTTTTTATCTGATGGTTTTGTATTACCTCGTTACTTTCTATGCGTGCGCTATTTCTAGTATAAAATAAAATTAATTTAATTTTTGCAGATTTATTTATATAGGCACATTCTTTAACAATCATTGATCAACTTGTCAAGGCTTGATTGGCAGAGCAGAATCTAACTAACAATTAGGCAACTGAACTCCGCCTTGTGATTCTTGTAATAACCTATTGGTAAATATTTGTATCTACTATTGCATTAAACCAATTCGTTTTTTTATACCAGAATGAAGACGTTTATTATTATTATTATTTTTATTTTATTGTAGGATTCCTTTTACTTGCTACCACATTTGTTTATTATTAGTACATCGTGAAAACTAGTCGACACCTTCAGATATATTTATGAATGTATGTTATCTCATAATCTGGAAATGCTATTTGGTGTTCGCTTGCGAAATATGGCGAAATAGGGTTATATTTTCGTTTAGTTGAGCTTGTCACGCTGAAGTTAGGGCGTGGAAAGATAGTAGTGTTTGAGTAGTTGACTAGCAATAATCACGCTCATCATGTCTGCTCGGGCCGTTCCTCTTTAGAGTTGACCATGTATAACCAAGCTAGGGGCTTTTGCGGTTTCAATATGAGCGCACTCTTCAGTAATTATATCTATTTAGTGAAGCTTTACCGTTTCGTTTTGACAGTTTAGGACGAATTTTCGTCTTCAAATACCGTGCACATTTCATATCGATCGTAGTTAAATATTATCATTTATCGAAGCCTTCTACCCTAATTTCCCCAGCATATCAACGCATTTCCGAAGAAAATTTCCGTCCATTGCGTGTAGGTTCGCGCTCATTACGCGTGGAAATCTGTGAACTACCGCTGTGCATTCTTCACATCAAACTCATTGACGCCGTTCAGCCCGTGGGGTACTAATCTTGCCCCATTTTCAAGTTATAATCCCGCTGCATTTGCAAGCCCGCCTTCATCGCTTAAATTTGGCAGCGATTTTGGCCAAGATTTGATGCAATACTGGGGATCTGCGACTTCACTTGATTTTCGTATTTTGGCGACGATTGTATTGCGTTTCAGCTAAGTTTGATTTATGTCCATTGTTTTATGTTGCATATGTAATTTACTACTAGTTTAATATGTATTAGAATAAGATTTTCTATGTGTTTTACGTAGGTTGCTGTTGTAAAATCAGTTTTAGGGCATACCCCCCGTCGTAGTTCCTTCAATAAGGCACACATAAAAATTGCTAATCTTTGTCAGCGATTGCAATTTTTTATTATCCCTCAAAGTAGACACTTCTGCTCTATAGCATTTGGCATCTCAAGTGACGTACATATGGCAAATCCAGAATGGAAGGGTTTCATAAAATTATTAAAAACGTCGCGAATAACTGACTATTATCTACGTTGCCATAAAAAAGCTTAATCCTTGTAATTAGAAATAATTATAATACTTGAGTCTAGTTGAGACACTATACATCAGAATTAATATTTAAATGTGCATACTTTACTTAAGGTGAAAAGTAGCACTGCCAAGATGCCGGAAATTAATACTTTTATTATAAATGGTAACCAAACGGAGAGAAGCAGTGGATGTGTATAATAAATACTAGCAATAACATGATTTCCTGGACAACCCTAACAAAATCCGCTGCCAAACATCGATCAGTTGCATAAATACTCTTTCATTTTAAACTGAAAACTGAAATAACTTTACAGCGTGTCCAACGGTGAATGGAACATGGAAAATCTGATTTTATCGAAATCTATAAATCCCGTATAACGTATGGATGTATTTTTAAATAAAAGGTAGCCAACTATCAGACTGAAGATCCAAATCTTCCTGCTCCCAGCGAGGTTGCCTTGGTAATTGTGCTCATGCACAACGCAGTGTTTGAAATTTAATTATGAAGCGCCTAATAAAAGTATTGCATGACCGTTGAAGATTTGTGGCGCATGTTTAATTAGCAACCCGAAAATACTGTCCTTAATTAGGCGTGTTTTATGACATCGTGTTAACAGTACGCTTTATCTGAATATATAATTCATTTATGAGTTCAGTTGCGTTTAGCACGTGTTGTAACTCTTGTACTGTTTGCGTACTTATTTCTCTTCGGCGTTAAGTGGCTTTTCCGGGAAGCATAATCATTTCTTCCAGGTGAAATTGCCTCGTAGCAGCCATAACTGAAACTGAAGGCGTAAATACACCGCCGGTTTACAATTTCCAGATTTAAGTAACTGCTAATTTGCAACGTTACCACAGATTTTAATGGTAGTCACTCTATTGCAGGCAATTAAAATTTCTGCTTTACATCAGAGTTCCTTTGTGTAGCACTAAAATACATTATACCTCACATTATTGTGTTCATTAATAAAAACGAATTTTAGAGAGACGGCTTTGCTTATTTTCAACATTTTTGAGTCCTGAAATTGGAGTTCTGTGTAGCATAAAAATAGCCAGAAATTAGACTAAATAAATTCAGCATTTACAGACGAAAACATCAACATCATTAACGTACAATTTTGAAAGGTTAAAGCAAACCGGCCAAAAATTAGAAATGTTGAGGGAAAAGCAAAGGGCTCAACCGCCTGCATTTCAGCTGGGTGAGGAAAAATAATTTTTTAAATACTTCAGGTGCTTCCCATATCAGGATCGCATTTTACGCAATGTACCGAGACACCCATTCTGACAGCTTCCCTGGTCAGTTAATTTTTGAAATAGTGCCGCAGACATGATCAATTACCGCAAATAAGGTCAACTGTAATGACCCTCTGTCCAGCCGGAAAATGGTGAGCTGCTGAAAAAGCGGCTCGATTTTTTGGGCGTTTCTTTGCTGGGATAACTGCGGTGAAATACGGCCTATTGCACCATTTTTCTTTATAATGTCTTTAAAAAGTTCAGGTTAGTGGAGACTTGCGCTATTGCTTTATTATTGACTGAAAACTCTGGCCTTTGTCCTTCAGGAACAAATAATATAAGCCATATTTCAGCAAAGCAGTTACTGACAGTTATGCAGAATGACTGTATATAAATGTTTGTTTATATAGAGGTCAGGCCACATAAAGCTTGAAATGACTTGCAATTCAACATAGAGCTTGTTGCCTTTATATGTAAAGCATACTCCGGGTTTTCAATTTTTATTGTGTTAATTTTCTCGTCACTTCTACGCAGAGCTGGGCAGTAATTAATTACTTTTTAATTAAATTACTAATTAAATGCCTTTTTGTGTATTTGACTTGAAATTGAATTACTTTTCAAAATGCGGTAATTGTAATTGGGAATTGCCACTTTTGTTAAAAAGTACTTGAACATTACTTTTTGAAAGTAATTAATTACTACATTCAATTACTCAATTACTTTTGTGTAATTAAATTACTCGAAAGTATTTAAATTACTTTACAAGTATTTGAATTACCTGTGGTAATTGAAATTACTCGAAGTAATTTAATTACTTTGTGGTATTTCAATTACGGAATTACTGACCTCGATTGGGTGCCAAATCTCCAGAACGCAAAAAATAAGATAAATTACATACTAAGCCAACCGCAATAGGGTATTCCCCGCGCAATAGAAGCTTAATTTATCTGGCAAGTTGAAAATAGCAACTATCGCATTTTGTACGACACGTCACGAGCAGTGTTTTCAGATTTTGGGACAAGTTCTTAATTCTAGGGGATCTAAAGAGGCTGTTAACAACAAACTTTAGTAAAATGTGATTAGCTACTTTTCTAGGGTTTTTATGTACAATTTGGAGGGAATATTAGGGTTAACATTATTGAATCAATTTAATTCTGTTGAAGGTATGGAACTTTAATAGTGGTTTATTGTTTGTTTTTAACTCGGTAATCTGATTGCGGATACTATGCGTCAGATTTGCGCCTGAAAATTCCCTTATCATCGCTTCAGAAGGAATGATGTTTATGTCACGTATTTGCCATTATTAATGGCTGCGAATCAAAACCGCAGTCTTTGCAATACTTAGCAAAGTAGACAAATAAAATCCTGTTGACCGCCGATTAGGTTTGGATTTTGGACGCTTAATTTAATTTTTTATGGTGTAAAGTACCGGCTCGTTTGAAAATTTTTTCGTGTTTGGTTATTTTTTTAAGTGAAATTATAAAACAGACGTTCACTGGATCGGAAATAAGACTATCCAAAAGGGTTCTACTTTCCTCACAAAAAGCAATTATTTTACAGATTTAGAGATAAAATCGCCTAATTTACATTTTTTTAACAACGTAAGTAAAACGTTTTATCGTTTTTGTCATTACACAATTAAAATTATCGTTATTTAAAAATATCTTTTACGTTTCGCTAAGTCATTGTTAGCTTCATCAGAAACATTGGTTTAAAATGTAGGACAAAGGGACAATTACTATAACAATCTATAAAATATAGGTACATGTTAGTGTTTGGACTTGTGAAAGAATAAGTATCCTCAATTATGTCAATTTACCTGTCTTTTATTTTCAACAAGTTTAAGTAGTTGGAATGGTAACATCTTTTATTGTTGATACGATCTCGATCTCTTAGTTTTCATAGTTTGTAGCTGTTTTTGTATCTACTGTACAAATTCTTATTTCAATCAGCGGTTTTCAACTAGGTTGATCAGTCACCTGTCAACTTTCAACAGTCCCTGATCAACACCAAATTGATACTTTGTTTTAAAATTTCAAGTTACCTAATACATTTTTTATAGCTATTTGTATTACTAGGGAGTAAAATGTATCATTCCCTCCCGCGGATGTAGTTTAATTCTTCAGCGTTAGCGAGAACAGCACCTAATCAATTGTAATCATGCAAGGGAGGAATTTACGTTTTAGTACAGAGTTATACATTCAACACTTTTACATTTTATGTGACAATTTCTTGTATTCAACAGCATTCAAACATATTTAAATATGAAAACCAGGAGGTTAGTTGATTTATTATTAATCACATTGCCTCCCGTCTCTAATGGCAACGGTAGTCAATGTATTATATATTACATTCCCCCCCACTGCCATTGGAAACCGACCAGGAAACCAAACGTATATTTTCGGGAAACCCCTAACAGGCGACAAAAAATGTTACTTTCGTATGTAGGGGTAAAATTATTTTCTAACTGAGCCAACAAAAAATACTCAAGTTGCACCAATTGAATCACCACGTAGTGTTCTACAAAATCTAAATAGAAATTTCATGTCAAACAATTAAAAAATCCAATGCTCCACCCGGTATACTTAGATAAGTTACATATTTTCGTCATTCAGCGTCATGTTAGGCGTAATTAATAGTACATTGTTCTACAAGTTAAGAAAAGTGTTATTCAACGTTTAATTTACCAGCGAGCCATGCAATACGAGTGGATTAATTTATTACGAACATAGAAAAATTACTTTTATAACATATTCTATTTTTTCTAATATAATTATAAAATGTAGCCAAAATAAAATTCGACATTTCTTCATATTAAAAAAAAAAATTTTTTAAATGGGCAGTGAAGAACGTCGAAATCGTCAAATAAAATACGAGAAATGGGCAGTGAAGTAATCCATGGTTTTACGACTTTTTGTAGGCTGCTGGACGATAGGTGAACGTCAACCGACGTCAACATAACCTACAAAAGTTGGTTAAAATGTTGTAATTTCGCGATTTTAAAAAACAATGTACCCTACGGTACTGGAAGTTCCTTTTTATCCCTCATGTGGGGCCTACGGGCCTCGGCAACTAAATCCTCAATCGTGATAAAAAGCTCAACTTCAGTGATAACCTATGTGGAAACTAATATAAAAAAATATATACATTTGAACTTTCAAGTCCCTATACCTTCTTACTGAAGGGACTTTGTACTAAGGTATATTAGGTTTAATCGGTTTATTATAATCTAATGAATCTATGCCAAATCGGTGTCGCATTTTTTTGGGACACCCTGTATAATTGTTATCTTTGAATTTATTTATTTACTTACATCTTACTTCAAGACAAACTAAAAACTTTTGGTTTTGGTGAACGGTGGAGGTAGCTACAAGATTTAATTATCAAAAGACCTTCAAACGTGAAAGAGTATGTAGGTTACTATAGCTAACAAAACATAAAAATTAAGCATTTTTAGATTACGATTACGAATCGACACAACACTAATGATAGTTGCAACTTGCAAGAAGGTTCTACTAAATAAAACTACGTATATGACAATAATTTTTATTGAAAGTAATTGAAAAAGTAATTGATGTTGTACAATTACAATTACTAAGTAATTGGTAATTGAATTACTATTTCCTGTGAGTAATTGAATCTCTGGTAATTAAACTACTGCATTGGGCGGTAATTGGTAATTAGTACTTAATTACTTTTTAAAAGTAATTTGCCCAGCTCTGCTTCTACGAATATTAGCAGTTTTCTCATATAAAAAGGTTTTTTGATTATACATATTTTATCTTGACCACGTTAACCACTTCAATATTCTAGACATCAATATTAAAATAAAATGTCTGATTAGTTCGCATCGTTTTTATAGATACACTCAAAAATGTTAGCTTGGTGTACATTATGACGCAAACAATAATTTTTGTAATATTTATTTGTGCTTCACAGCACATTGATTGCTTGAATCATAAAAGTCACAGATGCTCTGATCAATCGACGCTAATAAATCCTAAATTTGATTTTATGGCTGATAATTCGAGTTACTCCGGAAGCCTCAATGCTACTTAAAAACTCTATAAGGACTAAACTAACTCGTTGTCATAGTTAATTCCTTAGTTATATTTACAAAAATTAAAGTAACAACCACAAACCTAGTTAATTGCTACGTAGAAAATTCAGCAACTACTTGGCAAAGTTGAGCATTTTGACGTAATTTTTGCCTCGAAATATTCAAAAACTATAAAACATAATAGATGCTCATTCTTGGAATTACGCGTTTGTTTTCAAAAATTAAGACAAAAAATCCAGGTTCGTATTTAAAAAAAATGAAGTTGATGATGGTAGCTGGAAGACGAAACGTCGAATATAAAATCTGCACCAGCGTGTAGTGCAGGAAAAGTGACCAAGGACATGTTAAATTGGTTTTGCATTATCGCTTTAAATAAAGTCAGGAGCAAGAAAAAACAATTTTTCAGAATTTCGGTTTTTGTCGAATATCTGCGGAAATTTTCAGAATTTCAAGACGGTATCTTAATAAGCTCTAAAATGCTCAACTTTGCCATAATTTTAACTTTTTCGTATCTCTTACGGTTTCCAAGACCCCAATGGTCACCCACGAATTTGGGACACCCTCTACTAGTAGAAATTTAAATTCTAGCTTTATGTTCAGGCAGTCACGCTTCACCAACTCCAATCAGCGCATGGCTTTAACAGACGGCTATAAATACAGTGACGCCGACAAAACGAAAGATACTATACAGACGTGGGTTGTTACTTCTCTCGAAAGATAAACAACCAAATGCAGTAATCCAAATGAAAGGTGAGGTGACAACTACTAGGCTGAAAGCTAAACAGTATGAAGAATCATTTTCCAAACTCCTACTTCGAAGAGGTTGAAAGGGGCCCGAAAGTTATCATACTGATATGATATCAACAGCCAAAGCTAGAATACGGAAACTATATTTTACCTACACACAATAAACTAGTTTAGTGGAAGGGACTTATTTAAATTTCACAAGCTCTCAAATGTTTAGTAGATGTACAGGGTGGCCCTAAAACGGTTTTCAAAGAAGTCTCAACATTGTAATGCTATTATAATCATTACCTAGTTTTATTCAAGTTTTATGCATAATTACTGGTACTACAAGTATTAAAACGTACCTTATTTATAAACTATCTGTTAATGTTGGGATGTAAAAAATACATTTTACGGGAAATATTTTGTGGGCTACCCTGTATATACGTTGGCAAACATTTCCAATCTTATCTTTCACTCTTGGCTTATGTTTACTCATGCTTAGACACAAATTTATTCAATCCTCTTCTAAATAGTTTTGATCAATACAACATCCGTTCACCACCTTTCAATATATATTTTAAATACCTTTCCACGTAGAAGACACTCTAAATTTTATCTACTTTCGATGACCATTAATCATGTTTCCTTCTATTAACCCTTATTTGGACCACTTAAATTTTCCATTTCCATTTTTATTTTACACCAAACTTATATACTACACCTGTAGCTTCAGCCCTTCAGCTTTCATTTCACACCCCATTTATTTCCCGATATGCGTATCATGTGGCGCATACAAAGCAACACGCATTTGTCCCAGTATCTTCCCAGGTACAATTTGTTTTGACTATCGCTAGCAAGCCTTTTCTTGAAGTTACGACGTACTGCTTTTCAGTAAAATAATTGTTTAAACTTGATTTAAACACACATAAATTTTATTTTCTAAAATTTACGAAATCCAGTCGCACGCTTTAAATGCAACTCCGATTTAATAGCAAGCAATTTTTAATGCCGCAATCACCAGTCTTTGCCTCATAATTGCTAAATTTAATATGTTTAAGTTAGATTAAACATATATAAATTTCAGTCCAAATTTACGGAACATTATTCATAATTTAAAAGCCAGTGTTATTTCGCAATTAGACGAGTTAAAGACCAGGAAAATTGCAGATTTGCACCTCATGCACAAAAGCGACCTACAGCGGCCGGTTCAACGGGCGACCTTCGCGCCAGCAGGAAATAAAACAGCTGAATTGCTACGTTGCTGTTTTGTAATTTTAAACGCTCTGGCCCAGTAAACTGTACATTTGAACTTTGATATTGTTACTTAGTTAAGCATTCTTGTTATGTATAAATACACCGTTTATTTTCGTAATAAAACAATCTGCATTTAATGTTTGATTCACTCGTTACTACCCCTTCCAATCCATAATATTTGTGGGGAATGCGGCTGTGTCCCAGGGGTGGTTTTACTGTCGTCCTTTCAAGTACCATTGACTACATTGGTTTAAAACGTAAACACAGTCTTGTTTACGTGCTTGAAGGATAGAACTAGCGCAAAGTAACGGAATCCTGATCCAGCCTCCCAGGCAATTCTGTTCATAATTCCAGCACTTTTTAAGCTTGTTACTTGTCGTAAACGCGGTTATGCCCTGTAAGAAAAATTCTTAATTTAAACATTTCTGTTAAAATAGTATTTTTTATACCCGTAAAGATTTATAAGTTTTTGCCCTAGAGCATATCTTTACTTTTTTAATACTTTTCAATATTCTGTATATATAAATCTACTCTTTAAACCATCTTAAATATAGCTTTCTTGTATACCTTCTCATCTAGTTCTTAGTGAGTGTAGAATATCGTCTGGAAAAAACAAGGGAAAACCATTGCAAAAATCACATTTTCTAAGAACATGAGTTGTACAAGGTGTACGACCCCAAGCACAATTGAAAATATCGATATAACTACCACGGCAACTTTGGAATTGGAAGATGATAGACGGAGAAGAAACAGTTTCTAATTTTGCCTTTATGGCTTCAATATGTATGTCTTCAAAACGCTCTGAACTGCATTTAACAACACCTATGTGCATACAGTCTATGTTTTTTCTCTCTTAATTTGTGTCAGTTGGATGTTGCTTTCAGTTTGAGAATACTTTTGTTCTAATTATCTTTAACAGCGTTGAAAGTTAAAAAATTGCTCCTCACATTTAGAACAGATATTTAAAACAATGTTTTAAAGCATTTTGATTTAGACATGGAGTGCAATACCTTATGACTTTTATGCATGATTACGTTTTTATAAAAGCTACTCATTGCAGGTTTCTAATAGAGCTCTTGGAAATTAACAAAGGTGATGTAAATGGTGTCTCTTTATTATTTATCGTATATCATCTTGCTTCGAGCAAAGATTTGTCTCTGCTGCTTTCACCTCTTCTATATTTTGTTTCGCATCATTCTTTTCACAAGATGTTTATTGTGGTCGCTTAGCCTTAATGTATATTTGGCCATTTCTAAACTTCATTTCACATTATGGGGTTTATTGCTTGCTTCCTTGCTTTCGTTTGTTTTTGTTTCTTTGCAATGAGGACAAGAGTAGTTTCTTACTTTCCAAATAACCACATGTCTAGGTAGTGCCAGATACATTGCACAATTTTATTAGGTCCGTTTGAAAATCCACGTGGCCACTGCATTTGGCGTGCACATAAAAACGCTTTGAAGTTTTTCCGAGTTGTAGATATAACTGTTTGGAAAACCCGACACTGTGCTAATTTCGGCAAATTTCAACCATTGTTGCACATTAACAGCTACAAACCTAAAATTCCGATTCGCGTTTCATTTGAGTGCCACGGAATTTCATCTCGGCCCACACATCGAATTATTATATATTTAAAGCAACCTCCGCATGGTTCCACTATCTACCGCTTTGAAACCATCCTGTTAAGCAACGCTCGTATTTCGACGCAGGTCTGGACGTTGTCAGCGTGTATATCTTTGAAACTGCCTCTGTCCATTTTTTATTCTACAAGCCGACGCAGAGAAGAGTTTTCCGTCATATCGTTTTCAAACAACACCAATCAACTTGTCAATAATCTTGTGGCTACCCATTTTGGTTTCACCGGAGTCAAACGCCAGCTACAGCTTCCATTTTCGAGCCCGCGACTTTTTTCATAAGCAAACACCTGCTAGGGAATCTGCTTATCGCGCGAAATAACGTCACCATTAAGTAGAATTCTTAGGGATTGTTTGTTGCGGAACCCCCTTAGATGTGTCTTTACGAATGTTATGTTATTAAGGTTTTTAAATGTAAGTGTGTGATTGTCGTTTGTATAATTACGCGCTTTTTTGCAGTAGAATAAGTTGTTCAGAAGCATCATAAGGTAAGCCCTTGATAGCTGAAGCTGTCCACACGTATTTGCCATCGCCAAAAGGAACATTCTTCTGGTAGGATTTTTACCAGTACATCATCAGCGAATAAAACAACAGGTGGAGCCCTTAGATAACACAAATTTTTCCCGCTATCTATCTTGTATTTTAGTCTACGCCTGCCCCCCCCCCCACACTGAGTTACTGGACCTCTTTAACCGTGTTACCTATGATAAACAGGGTTTTGTATGTAACAATTTGTTTTGTCATTTTATTTATTTTTAATGTGCCTGTAATATATGGATTTATAGTTGTGTAATTTTTTTTATTATCCTGCTTATAAAAATTACTAACAAATATATATGCATGCAATGGTCTATGGTATTTCTTATTTATAGGCATTTGTTTTGCAAGTCTTTTACCTGATTTTATTAACTCTTACTTTTCATCCTGTTATTATTCATATTCTGAATGGCACCGATTTCTCCTTGTTTGGATGTGGAAATGTATCATTATTGTTGTTTTTGTAAACTTGCGTTAGCTGATGATTGTTTTGCTATTCTCACTGTTGGGAATATACTAAGGTTTCTTCAGAGTTAAGTATACGTTTAATTTCTATTAGGGATATTTATAACGAATCAGTTCAGAACGATTTGATATGAATTCTACAGCTGGTTATTACAACACGCATGTCGAAACTGTTGGATGAATTATAAATTCGTTTTTAACATTGAAAATGTTTAACGAATTGGAGATGTGACGCTAGTACGGGCTCTTTTAGGGATTTGTGTGACGCTTGGAAAATGCGCAGTTTTCGTGAATTTTTGCGAGTTATGCGTATAGCAGGTGAATGTTGTTGGTGTAATTTTGAAGATCTCGTCAAGAGCGAACTTTCTGGGAAGATTGTGGAAATGTAAGATTTGAGGGGGCGAAAATACGAAGGTTAAAACGATTTTTTGGACATGAAAGCGTTCGGTGCTGTTACATCGCATACTTTTTGAAAGATCCAAATGTGATTTGGGGCTAGTTGGAAAGAGAATAAACCAACTCTCATCGTACTGGCTGGTTTTTGGGGTTACGATGCACGGGGGCGAAGTTACAAAGGTAGAAAGCTGAGATGCATTTGTAGCAAATTGGATGTTCGCATAAACAAGGGGAAAGAAAAAATGTCGAATTTTGTTTTTGCCAGTATGTGGTTGAATCTGTGGGTTTTAAGAATTTTACGGCTCAGGTGGATTTAGGGGTTGTAAAATGGGGAAACCGTTATAATTATCAGAAATATTGTAAAATCAATATTTGTGTGAAATGCACCGTTTGGAGACTTTCTACTGGTAGATTTTACTTTTTAATAGAATTTGGGATGTGGGAATTTGGCGGCCCAGGTGGATTTGGGAGTTACAAAATGGGAAAAACGTTATAATTATCTAAAAACTTTAGAATCAATATTTGTGTGAAATTCCATGATTGGAAACTTTTTATGATATTTTTTAAGAGAATTCCGGATGTCGGAATTTTACGGCCAGGTGGATTTTGGGGGTTGTAAAATGAGAAAAACGTTATAATTATGAGACAAACCTTAAAATCAATATTTGTGTGAAATTCGCTCTTTGGAGACTTTTTACGGATCAATATTCGGGATGTGGAAGTTTTGCGGCCCAGTTGGGTTTGGGGGATGCAAAATGGAGAAAATGTTATAATAATAATAATAATAATAATAGTCTTTATTGCACATAATATAATATACTACATAGTACTACACAAATGAAACAAAAATGAGAATGAAGTGCAAGGGCGAAGTTCAGATTGGCTCATAAAAGAACCATCTGCTCCTCCACTTAACCCAAAAAAAACTAATATATAAATTTAATAAACATGAACGGCGATTCTACAAAAACCAGTAAGTAATAAAACAAATAAATAATTAAGAGCGTTGCACATCAGAATCCTATACCACTGTTCTGCAAACCAAGCAAGTACAGCTTACAGTGCTTCTTAAATCGCGAAGGGGGGTAGGCTTTAAGATAGTTTGGTAGTTTATTGTAGATAGCTGCAACACCATATGAAAAGGACCTTTCAAAGAATTGAGTACTGTGTGATTGTAGTGCTAACAGACCGCGGTGCCGTAAATTAAGGTTATGAATGTCAGTTCTATATCTGATTTTTCTATATAGATAAGCAGGAGTTTTAAAAAACATTACGTTATGAAAGAGACAAGCCTGATGTAATAACCGACGATTTTCCATGTTCAGCCAATTAAGAATGCAGAGCTTATGCGACACGTGTTCAAATTTTCTAATACCGTATATTAGCCGAATACATGCATTTTGTATTTTTTTAATTTTATAAGAATAATTTTTATCGATACACGAACCATACACTGCATCTCCGTAGTTGAACAAGGAAAGCACTAATGAATTACACAGCATAACCTTAGTGCGAAAATCTAAAAAGTGTCTGTTAGAATATAAAAGTTTAATATTAGCGAAAGATTTTTGAATTAGGTTATTAATCTAAGTTTTAAATCGGAGATTAGAATCAATAACGATTCCTAAATCTTTTGATTCGCTGTACACTGGTAATGTCATGCCATCAATTTTAATATTTACATGAGAGAGAATTTCATCTCTAACTTTTGGCCTCCCCAAAAGAAGAACGGCAGACTTACTGGGATTAATTTTCAAAGCGTGATCTTTAGAGATATCAACAAGTGACATAAGATCAGCATTAACTAAAGCATTTGCTACACAAATATTAGTTGGTTCAAATGAATAATACAACTGGGTATCGTCTGGGTAAAAATGAGATTGACAATTATTAATGGAATTAGGCAAATTAGAAATGTATATGGAAAACAGAAGAGGCCCTAGAATAGAACCTTGTGGCACTCCTCTTATTAATTCCCTCGCATTGGAAAATTCATCTGATAGGCGAACACGTTGTGATCTGTGAGACAAATAATTATTAATTAATAGTGCAGCGTTAGAAGTGAACCCAATAAAAGAAAGAATAGCCAACAGTATGTCATGATTTATAGTATCAAATGCTTTTGTGTAATCTAGTAATACAAGAATAGTTAGTTTATTTTTATCAACTTCAGAAATAATGTCTGTAATATTTAAAAGAGCCGTTGTACAACTATGTCCAGATCGAAATCCAGATTGAGTATCTGGAAGAATTTTATATTTATTCAAATGCAGTTTAATTTGAGAATTCATGATCTTTTCCATAACCTTGGATAAAACCGGCAAAATACTGATAGGCCGTAAATCTTTAAGTTGAGTAGTATTACTAACTTTAGGCAAAGGAATGATAAAGGCTTGCTTCCAGCAGGCGGGGAAGATGCTATTTTCAAAGCAAAAATTTATAATGTGACAAATATAAGGGAGCAAAAAGGGAAAACATAAACGCAATAATCTAATATTTAGCTGATCCAATCCAGTAGAATTGGAAGTAAGAGCAGAAAAAGTTTCAAGGACTACCGTAGGTGACACTGAAGAAAATTTGAATGTGTTGGCCACCTCAGGTTTTATATTATTTTTGTAAAATGAGATGCAATTTACAGGGGGAGTGCTATTATTAGGAATGCAATCAATAAAATAATCATTTATATCATTTACATTTGACAAATTTTCTGGAATGCTATAAACCTTCGGGTTACTGCAAATATTCATGTCTTTGAGAGTTCTCCAAAATGTTTTGGAATTGGAAGAGCTTGCTAAATGTTTTAGATGATTTTTCTTCTCCAGTCTAACAACATATGTAACATAATTGCGTAGAGTTTTATAATAATTCCAATGAGCTATTTCTCTAGTTTTCTTGAATTTAATTAAAGCTTTGTCACGCAAAGACATCAGCAATTTTAGATTGTCGGTTAACCACGGTGCTTTGGGTTTGGTAATACGCGAGGTAATAAAAGGCGCATGTTTGTCAAATAACGCGATTAAGTTGTCGTTTAAACATTTTACTTTAGCGTCTACATCGTCATGATAAAATATAGTTTGCCAAGGAATTACTTGCATATCAGCAGAAAAGTTATCAAAATTTAAATATTTAAAATCACGGTAAGTTTTGTATAGCGTTCGTGGTTTGTCAGCTGGGACATTGACGTCACAATATACAAGAAAATGATCAGCAACTTGAAAGTCAGTAACACTAGAGTCGTTCACAATATCTAGATTATTAGTAATTATTAAATCAATAAGCGTAGCAGAAGTTGCCGTAATTCTAGTTGGCTTATCAATAATTTGAGTAAGGCCAAAAGTTTCAAGCAAGGCGGTAAAACGATTAACACTACAATCAGTTGATTTAAAAAAATTCAAATTTAGATCTCCCATGACGATTAAATTGTCGCACATGGGTAATATGGTCATGAGCGATTCTTCAAATTCCTTTACAATTTCGTCTATTTTAATAGATGAATTTGGAGGATAGTAAATTACACCTAATGCTATAATGCTATAATTATAAGAAAAACCGTAAAATGAATATTTGTGTGAAATTCGATGTTTGGAGGCTTTTTACTGGTCGATTGTATTTTTTGAGAGAATTCGTGATGTGGGAATTTTGCGGCTCAGGTAGATTTAGGGGTTGTAAAATGGGGAAAACGTTATAATTATTAGAAACACTTTAATAATAATATTTGTGTGAAATGCTCTGTTTGGAGACATTCTACTAGTCGATTTTATTTTTTAAGAAAATGTGGGATGTGAGAATTTTGCGGCCCAGGTGGATTTGGGGGTTGCAAAATGGGGAAAACGTTATAATTATTAGAGAAACCTTAAAAATTAATATTTGTGTGAAATGCGCTGTTTGGAGACTTTCTACTAGCAAATTCTATTTTTTAATAGAATTCGGTATGTGGGGATTTTGCGACCCAGGTAGATTTGGGGGTTGCAAAATGCGGAAAACCGTTATATTTATCTGAAAAACTTTAAAATTTACATTGTTGTAAAATTTGCCGTTTGGAGACTTTCTACTGGTCAACTGTATTTTTTAAGAGAATTCGGGATGTGAGGATTGTGACCCATTAGGGTTTGAAGGTTGCAAAATGGGGATAACGTTATAATTACCAGAAAAATCTTAAAATCAATATTTGTGTGAAATTCGCTGTTTGGGGACTTTCTACGGGTCGATTGTATTTTGTAAGAGAGTTCGGGGTGCGGTTGGGATTACCTTATTTTCTCAATTTTTAAATAAGGGAATAATGTGCAATGTTTTTATTCTGGCCCTTTGTAAAGTTGTAAATTTGCAAGTAAATAGTAAATAGCGTGTCGGATTGTATTTCTGTCTAATATGAATAACATTTCGTGGGTTAAGGTCATTGCCGCGCTGCACTTGTTCGCAGAATGGTAGTGGCCACTGACATGGTTGGGATATTAGTATCAGCGGTTTGTACTGAAACTTAATGCTGGATTGTGATAGAAACTTTCTTCGTCTTTCAGACGAGGGAAGTAAAAATTGCTGGGGACATATGTATATGTACGGAAACTGCAAAGTTACTCAGTTTAAACATTGCAAAAGCTCACCAAACAACAAATCCTTTGAAAATATATTTATTGAACCATTAACACAAAACTAAAGATACATATCGACTAAACCACTCAAAGGTCTATTCACATCTAATCCCCTTTTTACACTGCCCCGTTCCTCCTAATAAAAGCATCTTCGCTCTAGTTCTTATATTTGCTATTAAATCACGTTTCATGGGTAAACGAAATAAACTTTGAACAATAATATGTGGAGCCACCAATCGGATAACTTGTAATTCTCAGAACTCCTTTAAAACAGCTAATAAATGTATTAATAAGAATGACTCATATAAGCAATACATCTTCTAAAGTTATATAAAAAAAATTTAATGTAATATCGAATTCAACATCTTTATCTAATTGCAAAATAATATTAAAGTGTACAAGATGCCGAAAAGGTTCAAAACTGTAGTACATATTATAATAAACAATAATAATACAGATGTGAACAATTTAAAAAATATATTTCTATCCCTTGTAAATTTTTCAGATTTTGCAAATTATATGCCGGACTTTGCAAAATTCATTTTCAATGCATTAACGAAGGTTGGTAAATTGCAACTTCTGTAAATTTTTGTATGATTCTCGTATACAGATTACATTTATTTAGTCTAGTTACATCGCTTACTTGTGTATGATTTTCAATTGTTGGCTTTGTCAAAAAAAGATAATGGCATACTTACTACCTCGATTTGAAACATACTCACATGCGAATAGACCTGAATTGGTATTTAATTCTGTTATTGAAATAACCTTATACGGAATAGTGTTATACAAAGTACCCAAAATTATGATCCAATTTTATTGCTGACTTTTTGCTGTCATAGTTCATTCACTCCTAAATATGTGAGCGATTTTGTAATAACGTATGGGACATAAGTTTTGAGAAAAAGTTTGCTCTGATATTTCTACTTGATTTTGATGTCTGATCTAGTTACCATGAAACTGGTAAACGAATTATGTTTTGTTTTTATTGATAAACGTCAAATTTATTCAATAACTTAGTTCAAAATGTCGTACAAACTTGAAGTTTGCAAAAGTATCTATCGCTGTGTTGGACGGTTGCCCAAACGTGAAATTGTTAACTTGTTCACAGATCAAAATGTTAGCCAGGCAATGATTTATAGGACAATAAGAGAATGCGAAGAGGGTATACCTTGCACTAATTTGCCGAAAACTGGATAACCATGAGGTCTTCCAGTTTTCGCACAAAACAGGATTAATAGACTGGTACAATCCGCTCAAGACAGAATTGGAATCTCTAGTCGAAAGCTTGGTCGCCGTTTTGAGGTCTCATACAAGACCGTCCAGAGAATTTTTTCCCTTCTTTTTCTATAATGTACAGCATTTCTGGAAAAAATTCTCTGGACGGTCTTGTATGACACCCCAAAACGGCGACCAAGCTTTCGACTAGAGATTCCAATTCTGTCTTGAGCGGATTGTACCAGTCTATTAATCCTGTTTTGTCCCAAAACATGAGGTCTTCCAGTTTTCGGAAAATTAGTGCAAGGTATACCCTCTTCGCATTCTCTTATTGTCCTATAAATCGTTGCCTGGCTAACATTTTGATCTGTGAACAAGTTAACAATTTCACGTTTGGGCAACCGTCCAACACAGCGATAGATACTTTAGCGAACTTCAAGTGTGTACGACATTTTGAACTAAGTTATTGAATAAATTTGACGCTTATCAATAAAAACAAAACATGATTTGTTTACCGGTTTCATGGTAACTAGATCAGACATCAAAATCGAGTAGAAATTTCAAGGCAAACTTTTTCTCAAAACTTATGTCCCATACGTTATGAAGTAGACGTTGACTAACTATTCTAGTGCAATCTCCAAATGATTATATCAAATTATAATTAAGCAGCATTTTCGCTCCCTTATGTGCAGATTTGAGCGCTAAGGCGAAACGGAAAAGCAATTACCGGTAGTTAAGCCGGTATAAAAAATCTGATAAACTGTTGTAAAGAATAGGCTCATTTCCTCCCGACGATACGCTAAATTACAACTAATTTCAGATTTCAATTTCGAAACTTCGTTTCGTGAAGAATTCCGGGCTGAGGGTAGAGAAATAAACTGCTGCATATCGATGCTTCTACGACATTTACTCAATTATTGTCCCAAATTAGCTCTCCAAAGAAGCTATTTCGGAAGGAAATTAGCTTACTCGCATAAAAGAAACGGGAATTTGATATTTTAATAAGGTAAAAGTCGAGACTAGTGGGGCACGATTAAATTGTAACACAATATGGCACATTAAGTTGTATTTTTACACCCATCAGTGTATACTTACCGTTAATCTAATATACGGTTGAAATATGCCACAACGAGCCTGTAGTAATTTCTATACCACTTACGTATGGAAGTGATCTATTACTACTGTCTAATATGATAAAAATAAGTAAAATATCCCATTCATGGCCACTATTATCGATTTTGTTAATGTAAAGAGTGAAGCGCTGTTACTTATACACACTAGCTGAGTTAAACCAAACAAAAAAGAATTTCAAATGCATGCAAATAGTGAAATTCTTTTTATAAAAAATTGCATATATGGGCGCATTACAAAAAAGTAGAACAGCAAAATTTGGTATGCACTTCATTTTACAAAAAAAGATTGGAGGTACATTCGACAACATTCGTATATCTCTTACCAGTAGCCATATTAGAGCTATAGTTTTCATTTTTAACATTTAAAACCATATGGATATAAAGTCTTTATTTTCAAATTCCCCGCTAAATATTTTAATTATAGTTAACTTATTTCTATAAGATGCATCTCGCCCCTACCTCTTTGAGGAGGTTTTAGTTACGCTTGCCAAATCCATATTAGGAAATCGGTCTCGGCTCTAAGTTTTTGTGACCGTTGAAGTCTGTGGGAATCGAACTCACATGTTCCGGCCTAGACCCAGAGGTTCTGACATTGAGCCACCTCTAGTGCATACGAATAATACATTTAAAAAAATCATCCTGAAGTTCGATAATATAATAAGTCAAACATGCTATCTTATCTCTCTCTCTCTCTCTCTCTCTCTCTCTCTCTCTCTCTCTCTCTCTCTTTCTCTCTTTTGGTGACACATTTGCTTAGCGAACGCCATCATCTTGGCTATAACGATTTATTCTTCACCGCTGTTCTGAACAGTTGACTTTCCATACCACTGAGGAAAAAAGTTCGCCTTCTACCTGGACCACATCTTCCGATAATTTTTCCCTGAATAATGACATTGGATACGTCTGAGGATATCTCATGACGTGTCAAAAGTATAAAAGTGTATTGGTTCTAACAATGGCTTTCTTCTTTTTCGTACGAGCTGGGACAGTTTCATTGCTCAATCTTTGCATCCAAACGGAGATAGACCCACAACTAAATGGTGTCGGTGATTGATATTTCAGTCTTCAACAGCACATAGAAGCCGTAAATGAACATAACATCTTAGCAGCCTCACCCTGATTTAGATCATGACCACATGGACTTTCTTCATTCGAAAAAAGCTGCTTTAGCCCTCTCTATGCTCCTGTTAACCTTAACAGAATGGTCTCAGTTGTCATTTAAAACTCTTTCTAGTATTATGATTTTTTCTACGTCCTGCAAAGCTTCACCCCCGACGTCGATACCATTATCGTTCAGAACATTTTTGCATCCAAACATGAATTTTAGTTTTTTTTATTGAATTTGAGACCACATTTCCTCTATGCATATGCGACGAGATTTATTAGAAACTGAATATTGTTTTAGTTTTCTACGATGAGGACGGTGTCATTTGAATATCGGATATTTTTCATTGACAAGCCGTTAATTTTAATGCCTTCTTAAAAGTATTTTCCGAGCATATGTTAAATATTAATGGCGAGAGGAAACATCCCTGCCTAACCCCGCCCTTAATTACCACGTGGTTTGTAACCTTCGTTATCACTTTGATACTAAATGTTTGATTCTAATAAAGGTTGACAAAGGAAAGCAAAATATTGCGTTCATACAACAATATACTAGGACTTGAATACTGAACAGCCCTGCGTGTCCATGGTGTGCTTTTTGATTTCTATGTTGATGCGTTCACAAATGACTCGACGAAAGATCATCAGCACATGATTCATCAGGATTATGGTCTGATGCTGGTTACACTTGGCGTATGGATTCCTAGGTAGCAAGAGAATTGTGAACTTGTCACAGTCTTCCAGAATCACTCCTATGTTGTAGATGGAGTTGAATAATTTAGTCATGCATTTTATTGTTTTCTCATTCAGCGTCTTTATGATTTCATTTGGAATTTCAAGTGGTACCACAATTTTCCGTTACGCCTCCTCTAGATTATAGACGGCCGGAAAATTTACTTTCAGCTATACGCTTTACTTCCCCGGTGTTGTCAAAAAGCTTTTGAATGCTTTCTTCGTACCCGTCGAGATTGTTGTCCCAATCTATGCCCGGTTTCGGTACTGGTCCACCAGCTTAAAAGATACACGAGTCGGATACTTTCGTACGTAAGTGAGTAGTGCTTTTGGTTAGCTCTTCTATCTTACCATGTTTTCCAGCATACCAGTAGTTTTTGGATTATCTTATAAACCATCCAGCTGTTTTATCCACTTGTAGAAACTTGCCGTCATCGTTGTTCTTGTAGGACTGCGTTTCCTTCTTTATATCTAGGGTTGCATCCGTTATCCGTTATCGAGTTTCAACTGGTCGATCCTGAATAAAATACCGTTTGACAACGCTGCACTTTCTTTATGTGTATCCATGTGCGTTTTATATCTCGTATCTGGTTTGAGGGTACCATCTGTCCAACCACAGAGTCAGTGATCTTGCTGACGTGTGATTTTAAATGCTGCTTTTGTCTTCTCACTTCCTTCAGTCGCATTTGAATTCTTGCAAGCAGCATATTGTGGTTACTTTAGACATCTGCTACCGACTAAGCTTTAACCGATTTCATAACATACCTGTATCTCTGCGGAATTGTGAAGAAATCTATTTGATTCGTTCATTTACGTCCAATGTATTTGATCAAATCTAACATCAAGTGCTAAGCTACAATGTCCTTCGAATTCGGAGTACATGATTGCGTCATACTTTAACGCGGAATTGGGATGCCAGTTTCAAGACGCGTGAGATGGCCTTCGTGCGAAAAGGCGCGAAGCAGAATCGGCTTGAAGTGAATTTTCGGAGTGCTTAACACATATTTTCGCGAACTTTAACGTTGGACATTTTGTCATTTATATCTTGCAATTGCATGTAGAATTTAGCTCTTAGCTCGTAGCACTGCAAACCAAATTTTAATCTTTGTTCACTCATGGCATATGTTAATATCAAACTGTAAATGCGCGTAGAATTTAGCTTTGAGACCGTAGCCATTGAATTAAATATTAATCTTTATTATTTACGGCTTATGATATTTGCGGATTACCCTTTGTATTTCTTGCATTTGTATGTATGTAAAACAAACGTATATAGTATATTAAGTTCATGTGCCCAGCCTTGGCTTTTATTCCTAGAGTGGTTGGATATCTACTATCAGAATTAAAGGTGTGTACAAGACAAGCTCCGGATAAAGCTGCGTTGGCATGCCCACAACTGAGCACAAAATTAAAATAATAAAGGAGCGTAGAAAAGTCTTGCTTCACAATCATAGGCCAGTAATACACAGTATGCTTATCTATGCAAGATATACTTGACTATGGCAAGAGGATCTCACGTATTTAAAGAAAGCAGATGTTGAGGCGTTTAATTTATTGCATCATTTTTGGCTTCTTCAAAATAATTGCATGCGTCTCACATTCCAAGTGCCAATGTTTATATGTCATATGTTTTCCTTCAAAACTGGTATTGGCTAACTCGGAGATTATTTGCACCCCCCGTTCATCGAAGAGACGCACGTACTCGGGATCGTATTTTGATTTTGTAGCCATTACCATGATTTAGCAAGGAAGATAAATACTGAAGCGATTTTCCGTTGCCTTTCGCATCGCATTAAGCTGGATAGGCAGTTTCTACCTTCACATAACGATAACTAGTCTGCCGTTGTACCGATCTTGTAGATCTCCACAGAGAACCATATTGAAAGCACTATTGTTTTCTTCCAGGAGCCATTAATTTTACCAATTGGAGGTTGCTAGTATCAGCCCGCTCGGGTACTTTACTTCCTTGGTACCCGCTAGCGTCTAGCGAGCCTACCCGCCACCTGGAGAAACCCCGGTTAGGACCCAGCAACCCCAGTTAGTTTTTTAGACATTCAAAGTAACATAACTGCAGCTACAAATAAGTTAAAACAAATATTACCAAACAACTATGGTAACAACTGTGATTAGGTATACATAGGTCCTACGTCATATTTACGTTTGCTGTAGGAATCTCTGCGCACCTTTTTTTCTTACAAACCGTACCGTTATAGTGCTGCTACCTGGATTCAAAAATGACAAGGCCTTAAAATGTGAAACTAATCATATAAGTGATAAACCAGAACTCCGGTGTTAGGAAACCGAAAAAAGAAAATTACGCCAAACATCGAAATTTAAGCCGATACAAAACTGAGCATTCCGCAATCGGAAAATGCAGGCTGTAAACACGACCTAACGTGTCGCGTATCTCATCGGGTAAATATAAGGAGCGTTTATGGCCGCAATAAAAAGTTGCTACTACTTGCTAATCAAGAATTATATCGTGCGCTTGTTAGACGGGGTTTAAAGTACTTTATTTCATTACGCGAATAAAATGTTAAGTAAATGTGCTCATCAGATTATCGATCAAAGTCCATATTTCTCTCAAAGTTGTTCGCGAATTTCAAGAACGGTTCAGCATCATCACGAGCTGAATTTATGGTAACTCCTTTAAGGTGCATAACTTTTCACATAGATGATTTAGCTAAGTGGTCACGTGTTTAATAAGCAATTGCTATGAAGTATACCGATTATAAGTAACTATAGTTAACTATGGTTTTTTACATGATCTATGCATATTTCCCTTTAGCTGAGGTAATTTAGTGAATGCTTAAGTATAATTAAGAACAACTATTAGACTGATCTACACACCTCTTAATGCAACCCTTTCCATCTTGCTCTACTGAACTAGTTTTTAGAGCGTCACTGTAACATTAGTCAGCGGAGTTTAGTGCCATATTATGGATGCGTAAATAAGATTTTAAAATATCAGCGCTAACTTCTTTGTGACATATAGATAGTTCTCTATTCTTGAAATATTTTGTTAACTCTATTACAGTCACACGTCTTGAAGCAGCTTTTCTATATTTGTTTGACTAATCACAATCTTGATTTTCTGTAGATTTACAGGTAGATCGTACTTCTTTCATTGATCTTCTTATCTTTGAAGCAGGTCTATTGGTCGTTTTTCACTTTCGGAAAGTAGTAAAGTGTTAGCAACTTATCTTAGGTTCCGCTTTGATATCGCTTAGGAAACTCTAGACGTAAGTTATTCTGCAATAAAATGCATCGTAGATGCTTGTACTTACATTAACTGTATGTGACCAGCACCTATAGATACGCGAGTTTTGTTTCCCCAGTTCATAAATTAAGTAATGAAGATGGTGCCAAAGTTCTTCTCGAGAAACCCAGTCACATATTTTCTGGTAGTCGATACTTATAAAACACACAAAAATCAACTCTTGTTGTCCGAATGGTGACTCGATAGATACATTTTACGTCCTTTTTTCACTGCCTTTTGAGTGTTTATCGCGCAACGTATTGGAAGTTCTTGCCATGTCGCTTAAAATGTTTTCTCTGGTGCCCTTGCTATCGACAAAATTGGTTTGATTAGGTGAGATTTTACAAATAAAGAAGAAATATAGATGAGTACCATAGTGTCTTTACATATGAGGTAGATAAATTACACAGTAATTGCAAAATTTAAAACAGGGAACGTTGCAAATGATCGTTTTTCTTCTTATTTTTACATTTGCTGCACGGCAACAACATGAAACAGTCCGGCACCTTAATTTTGGAGATTGTCTTATTGTCTTCATAAATTACCGGAATTGTAGGAGGTTTACATTTCTCTATTAGAAGATGCGGTTGTGGTCAAAATATTTTCTTCCGTTCAAGTGGGATATATTAAAGTACTTCTCGTCACATTACTTTTTTGTATAGTTCGGGTTACTATTTCCGATACACAAACATACATGCAGTACTACATTTTCTACGTTTCGTTGGAACTTGCCTTCATCTGGTGCTACTTTTAACTTCTTTGGTTAATACTGAAAGTTTTTCTCAGACCCTGTTGGCTTACTAATTTTAAAATAACTTACCCTGTTTTGAGCTCATGAATAGATATCTGCGCCAACATCGACCCGAGCTGCTAAAACTGTTCAATCGTTTCACCTTCAGTATATGATGCCTACAGATTTGTATTATGTGATGCAGATTGAGAGGCGGTGCTTTTAATCTTATTAGAAATAATAAGCTTATTACTTAACCGTATTTGTAACTAGCTATCCCTTTTGCTCAATCTCTCCTAATTACAACAGCCACTTTATATCGTGATTCTTCTTCAATGGATAAAAACTATATGATGTCTTTCACTGGATTTTGATTAATTCTGCAATGAACACATGAGGCTCTTAAAACCGCCTCTCAACCGGAAATATTTTAATATTTATTCTGATATACTGGCGGTAACTAACGTGACGAGTGAAATACATTTGGTATACACCTACTACATATTTAAAAAATATGTTATTAAATTGTTCCATATGCCACGACAGCTTAGTCTATCCAACTTTTCTTCTTTGTGTTGTGGGTGCATGTATGTAATGTTCACTAAGATACAATTAAATTCTTAAAGAAGTATAAACAATATTGCTACAAAATCATTCCAAGTTGTTGTCAATCCGATTCTTAAACATACCAATGGTGAGAGATGTGACCTTTGTGAATTATTTCATTTCTGGACAACTTTGTTGGAGAAAAAAATGTTTGTGATGGGTGGTTTTATCTTATTCTTCTTGATTTAAATGTGTTATAAAAGAGAACTTCTAAACAAGACAGTATTCATTAGTATTTGCTGCATTTTACTCACCACCGAGTTAGGGACAGTCAGCAAAAGAGTATCTAAATCTAGGTAAAAGATATTTCCCAGAAAAGGACTTGGAGTGCTGAAACCGCTACGACTAAAAACAGGACGATAAACGATGCTGCAAGCTGGATGGAGTGCAGTTTCCACTCCAGTGGAGCACCCACATACTAGATTATAGATAAAGACGAGATCCCATAATTACGGAACTTGTTCACATCTAGAAACATAACGGAGTGAATGGCCGAGCAAGCAACATGCTTGAGTTTCAGGCAGCAGGCTCGTGTTCGATTCCTGGTGACCCCATAAGAGTTTTTAAATATCGTACGCTCTCCAGCTACTATGCCAACACCTGTCGTAGCCGTTAACCCCTAACAAGGAAACTATTCGTCCATTTCAACGGGCAAGGCTAGCCACCTACCCTGGTTACGAGCAAAGGGGGTCCATAGAACCACGTCGTCGTGGCTAAAACAGCCCACTAGACTAATATTAGAGGAAGAAGTAGAAGAAGAAACGTAACACCCAACGACATTGCAACGGAAGCAGGTTTTGATCGAGAATTAGAACACTTCTAGGTCCAAACCCAACACTGACCAACAGACTGGCAGATTGGGATGGTTTAAAAAAGATTTGAGTAAGAAAATTAAATTAACTGTTCCGCGTGAAACAACAAAAGAAAACATACATTTTTTAATGAAGACTTTCAGCAAGAAGTCTGGGCTAATGCCCCACAACTAAAAAGGGAAGCGGTAGTCAACAATTACCCTAGTTAGTTGGAAAAGGTAATGGCCCCAAAGTAGCTCATCTGCAGATAAAATCATATTGAGTCGACTTATCCGACAGCTAAAAAGAGAGATCCAAGAAACCATTATCAAAACAAGCATAAAATTCACATCCAATCAATTAAAAATATTTAACAGAAAGCTGACGCCTTTTCAAAGTAACGTATTATTCAGTCATATAGCACTGATGAAGATGCTAATATAACTGACCCAAGAACGAGAAAATAAATCCAGTTACACTCAAAGAAGTAGCATACGAAACCAAAAACAGCTTGAATGCAAAGAAAGTATCTGGATTTTATCAGGACAAATACTTCGAAACTGGTAAAAAAGTAAATCGTGAAATTAATTTTGTAGTCAGAAATTAAACCATATGTAAGGCATATGAAAAGTAGCTGAGGTTATAATGTCCAGGAAAACCACCCACTGGGTAATAAAAGGCAAAGTTCTCATTTGTCAATTATCTCTAACTTGTTTTAAACACGTTTGTTAACGAGGCTAACACTAATAGAGAACATTATACAAGTATTGGCCAGGTCCATGAGATAATAAGCGTCATTCAGAAGGTTCTCGAGCAAAAGAAGATTTACTGAACAGTATTCCTAGATGACGCTAAATGATTTAACAATGTATGGTATTAAAACATGTTTGCCAGCTGACAAAAACATACGTATTTAACAGACAGTTTGGAATCAAAGAAGAAAGCATGAAAGTAAAATCAGGAGTACCTCAGTGGAGTGGCTACCAAGCTAAGATCGGTGGTAGTCGTTACCCCTAATAAGGAAACTCATGGATTTTCGGGCTAGCCACCTACCTAGCATAAGGGCAAAGGGGACTCATAAATTACAACTTTATGGGTTTAAACAGGCCACTGGCCTATAATAAGAAGAGGAAGAAGAAGAAGTCCTAAATTGTATATTTCATAGAGACTTGAAAATGTAAATGAGACCAGTTCAAGAGGAATTACAGAGATGCGTACAGAAGCATGAGGAGCGACTCCATCAGCATATCAACACGGAAGCCTTTCAACTTCTGGATAGTACTGCTTTACTAAAATTACTTAAGAAGGCCAAACCTTTTGAGTTGGTGCATAAGTGATACTGTTAAAAAGTAGAGTATAGTGCCTGTGTTGCGAAGAAAAAACTTATTTGTGTAAACTGAGGGTCACCACTGGGTGGGATCTTGAGATATTTGGATTTACCCAGTTTTAAGATGTATACAAGCCAAATTTCTAAGATTGGTCGTAATAGGGTTTACTATAAAATATGTGTAGCCACAAGTTCCCCCATTATCGTTACATTGAAGTATAGTTAGGCCTTAAAACTGATCACGCATAATTCTATATCCAAAATTGGATTCCCTACTTTTGCATTTGTTGGCTAATGTTGACATCCTCAATATGTATACATTTTCTTCGTATTTCATACCGTGTACATTGTCTTGGTATTCCATTCTAACCAAATCTTTTACAGTTTTTTCTTTTTTTAAATATTTTTACACAACTGCACCATACTCAAGTATAGGTCGAACACAAGCTTCGACAATGTCTATACACATCTGTGTAGTTGACTACCTAAAAGGTATATTATATAGGTAGTTCGTATTCCTGGTCCAACTTAACGACTCAATTCCTTTTTTTACCAACCCGTTATTTCTTTAGGCGTCTGGTCAACGACTTAACTAGATTTCCAAAATCCTTTGTTGTTCTATTGTTTTGCTGCATTTGGAGTAATTAAGAAAAAAATCCTACTTGTATCACTCGCTTATATTCTTTAAATCTTTTCATCTCTGGCACAAGATTTTCAATACAATCTCAGTTCATCTACATCGGCTACATGCAAGTATCATAAATAAGACTAGCTCCATCACCGATCCTTGAGGTACCCAGATAGTACTTCTGTAGGACTCCTGCAGTAAGAGTACTCTAACAATACAATTTACATATGAAAGTTAAGCTTTTATTTAGTTCAATAATTATCTTTTATTCCAAAATTCTGCATACTAAATTAATATTTTTCGTTTGTGTACACAACTTATGCTTTAAAGTCTAGTTCACCTTTGAACTACCCTCATCGCTCATCTGTAGCCCAGCAATATCCCCATGATCACTAGTTTATCTAAAGGCAGATTATTCACCATGAGGTTTCTGCGAAGCTTACTAGCTTCGAAATATATTCTAAACTCGAGTTAGAAATTCCACAGTCGCCGACCTTCGGTAAAAAACTAATGTTTCTTTAAGAAACCGCTGCGCTGAGGTATCGCACGCGTGTATCAAGCTCCGATAGCAGTCGTGATAAAAATCCGGTTTCCGAAAGACCGCTGCTGAATAGAATAGTAAATAACATCTTTCCTACGAGCTGTACGTGCCGTTTGAATAAAACGGTCGAGGCCCCGAAGTAATTAATTTTTGACTAACTTAGTTGTAGAAAATCCAGCAAACAGAGGCACGCACATGAAAAGGACGGGAAACCGGCGAAATTGTCATCAGCAGCGTTATGGCGGATGCGTTACAAGCATCAGCTCCACCGGATAATGCAAATACGGCTCGCTGTGGACATCAGGGAAACAATTACACGGAATAGATTTCAATCATTTACCGGTTTTCCGGAAAATTCCGGCTGGAAATACTCGCCGGCGTTTGAAGTGCTCTACGAGCCAAAATAGCGAAGATTAATAATTCCGGATGGGAAAACCTTTAATTAGATTACCGTATAAAAAGCAATGATTTAAAGCGAACCGCTAAAAAGTTAGCAGCTCCGGTGAGAGAAACGGGCACAAACGTTTTCCTACTAGAGTTGATGGGAAGGTTAATTACGAATTTAAAGGCAGCTTTATGTGGAAGTTTCGTTAACGAAAACATAAACCGGAGCAACTCAAATGACTTATTTTATTGAAAAAAAAATTCCTTTTACTGTGGTCTTTATTGGAAATAGAATTCATGAAATTAAAAGAGAAGAAGTAATCATGGTAAATTTTGCCGTTAACGCTGCTACCGCAGAACATACACACATTTTCCAATTATTTCAGAATGACCACACCGATTTCTGTTATAATTTGGGGAAGTAACCCTAGCATAAAAAAATTATCAATTTTGTCAAAAACTTCGCAATTCTGAAAGGGCCAAATGATCATAAGGAATTTCAAGAGTATGCTGAATGTCGAAGGGCCAAAGGAGTTCTAGGACTAATAAAAGTTATATATAACCTCAAACCATAATAATGCACTCTAATGAGCAACATAAAATAAAAAAATGTAGTTAATACGAACATAGTGCTCAGAGCATATACTACTTTTTAAAGTAGGTAGGTATTTTTCCTTCACAACCAAATTGATGAGCTCCCATTGTGGTGGATAATAATCTAGCCTTAAAATAGAGTCGAAGGTAGTCGTAATGAGAACTATTGCTCCTATTGGTAATTCTCGAAGTATCTCGAATAGAGTACGGTCGAAGCAAGGGGTTGTTATGATAGATATGTCGATTATATCCAGAACTTTTTTGGGAGAGAAAGTACCTAGCAGTGATGCCAACTGCAGATGAACTTCTAGAGGTTGGAAAAGTTGACTCGTGTTGTTTGGCGAGTGTTTAGAAAGATACCATGTAAACACTTTAGACAGGTGTTTTGCAAAAATATGAACTTTTTACTTCCTTCGTCTTTCAGACGTCTGAAAGACGAAGGAAGTATTGTAATCACGAAAAAATCACCTTCCCAGATTTCTTCAGATCTTCACGTTTCAGGGTCCCTAGATGCCGAAAAACAGGTTTTATCAATTCCGTCTGTCTGTCTGTCTGTCTGCCTGTCTGTCTGTCTGTCTGTCTGTCTGTCTGTCTGTCTGCCTGTCTGTATGTCTGTCTGTCTGTCTGTCTGTCTGTCTGTCTGTCTGTCTGTCTGTCTGTCCGTCCGTCTGTCTGTCTGTCCGTCCGTCTGTCTGTCTGTCTGTTGGCGGTATAACTCAAAAAATATTTGTCCGGCGAAGACGATATTTTGCATACACATTATATATATATACCTGGAATGAAACCGGTAACATTTCAGACAAATATAACTTATACAGGGTGAGCACCTTAAAAAATATTTTTTAAAAATTTTTTATTCAACTTAGTAATAGATAGAAGTAATAATTCTTATCAAAAATGGAAGCCAATAGATACAGAATAATTTTTTTACAATACAAAAACGAGGCACAAATTAGCGAATTACTTAATATAACTGCAAAGCAGGAATACGAGAAGTTAATGTTTCGTGGCACATGTAGAAATTGCACGGTTCCTTAAAATTCCAGAAAACGTTGGGGCTGCACACGAGGTTCGCCTGCCGTTCGAATTTGACCACCAGTAACTTTTTTTTTATTTGAAAATTTACTTAATTTATTAGAAGCGTGAAGATATTTTTACTCCTCACTTATTTTGATTTTTATGCCGGGAGCCGCATAATGCGCAAATATTTTCGCCAGGCTGTCAGGCTTCAGCGTTAAGGTTAAGCCTGCTGAAACGGAACGATATCAACAGGTCTCCGTAGCGTTGTTAGAAATTAGTGAATGCGCTTTGTTCGCAGTCGCAAGCGCCGCGGTTCAAATCACTCCAGCACCGAATTTTTTTTATTTGAAAATGTATTTAATCTATTAGAAACATGAAGATATTTTTACTCCTAGCCTAATTTTATTTTTAAACTTATTTACTGTCACAATTTCGACGAGGGAAGTCCTGGGTAAAGCCTTTTACATATTTTTTACATTAGTTCTAGTGCACGGACCATTTTCTTTGTAAATAGGAGATATTTTGGATTGGTGTCGTTTTATATTCTTTTTAGCAAAAATTACTAAAGAAGATGTCAAATACCATATTTCGCCAACGATTTGGTAAAACAAATGCATATTTTAAAGCAATATACCTTCATAATTGCTTACGTCTGTAAGGAATGTATAATTTGCGCCACCCATTCTTCGGCACTCGTGATTAATGCTCCTATTTTAAATCTTTTATAAGTACTATGGCAACACTATTGTATATTCTTTAAGTATTTAAATATACATAAGGCCATCTTTTCCTTTGTTTACTTTAAAAATTATTAGAAATACAGCTAAATCTAAGATAAAAATGGAGGCTAAAGAATATCGGAAACATCTTCATATATCTACACACACTATATAGCAAGACATATTGCCCATGTAAGTGGAAATTCTTTTAAACGCACTGCGTATGGAAATATAGACAAAAAAGTTGACACTCGAAACTACACGTTGACTTACAATTATTGATTGGAAGGCAATAATAATTAATTACTTAATCGAGATAAGAACTAATGAATTTCCAATTAAGAACCCATTTTCAACTGTATAAAAGTCGACTAATAAAATTCATCTTTAATTAAAGATCAATCAGTATGAATTCCACAGTTCAAACTCATTAGTTTCTTGGTATAACATAACTAAACACAGACTCTTAAAAACTCAGTGACATTTTAAAAATGTGGCATTACAAATTGTGTAGTTATTATTAGAAGGTACTTATGAATCGTGATTTTACCCTTCTCTCGTTAACAACTGTTCTAATATGCTAGAGTATATTAATATTAATGGTGACATTAAAAATAGCAAAAGCCTAAGAACGTGTTAATCGAAAATGTTGAGAATTGAAAAAGTCAAAATTCGAAAGTATATAAGGTCGTTGAAGTCAAAATATAAAAAATAGAAATCAATAGTAGAAAAATCTGAAGTCCACAGTTAAAAGTTCATAAATAGGTAAACCAGTTCTACAAAGATACAAAATACATAATCATGCAACAAGGGACAGAAAGCTGCATACGCATGTTTCGATAACATTAAAAATCTTGCCGTGACTAAGATTTGAACTCGTGGCCTCAGGCTCGGCAGTCCGACAGTTATGCCGTTTCGCCCTCCTGACGCGATCGCTTAACGTCGATTACTGGCAGTCCGAATTTAAATCGATAAATACATACATACTTTTTCAGTTCCTTGCATTAATATTTCTACAAACTGGTAGATTAAGTCGTTCTCGAGTTCTCCCGTGTACATCCATCCGGCTAGGTCACGATTGATTGCGAGGTTACGACAAAAATTGTAAATTTGTAAAAATGGTCGAGTTCAATTGCAATAGTTCGGTAGGTTGTACTGAAGTAAAAAATTTAAAATAATATTTTATTAAAAGCATTGAATAAAATATTTTATCTACGACCACTACTAAAAGTAGGCCTTTTAGCGCTAGCTTGTTTCACTAAAAGTGACATTTTATAGTTTAGCGTGGTTAGCTGTTTACTTTAAGCGCATCTGTGGTATAAAGTGAAGTGAGGTTATAAAACTACAATTTCGAACTGGAAGTGAAGTTGTAAAGTTATTCTAGTTACTTCTTGCGTTACAGGTAAAGTGTTTTTGAAATAATTAAAGCGTTATGTAATGAATACAGTCAGATCTGTAGTATTAATAATTACTTTTCGTAACTGACCTTGAAAGTACTGGCTGAGCAAACATTTGCCCGCGCGCCAAGGGCTACTGTTTATTATGACATCAATTATAAGTGTCGTAGATGCAAACCTTTGTGATATCGATATTTATGGATTAATAACAGTAAAATTAAGGTCGTAGATAAAATATTGTATGCAACGCGTGCTAAAAGTCGTTTATGCACGAGACATGTTATAAAACTCAGCCTTCGGCTTCGTTCATTCGCCTGAGGACGGGAGTAGACCAAAAACTCCCGAAACGTCGTGTGGTAAACACCCGAGACAGTGTAAAAAGTCCGATACAACATCTCATCTGTAAAGGGCTTTACACGGAACATTCCTAGCAAGTGGAAGTTTTGAAACTAAAATTTTTTAAATATTTTATCAAAATTTTCTTAGTTTGGAGTCAAGTCAACATGTAATCCATATGCAAAAAGTCGTCTCTAACAAATATTCTTTGAGCTATACCGCCGCCAACAGGTGGACAGATAGACGAACGAAATTAAGAACACATATTCTTCGTCATCTAGAAACCTTGAAACGAGAATATCTGAAGAAATCTAGGTGATGTTTGCACGATTACAAAACTTCATTTGTGTCTTGGACGAGGGAAGTAAAAATACTAATTAATGACTCATCTACATTTCGTCGATGTTTTGATACAGATATAGCCACAATTTTTAATTTTAATGATCTAAATGAAAATGGCATCTGCACAGAACAAAACGTATTCAAACACAACAATAAAAATACATAAGTGTTAAAAAACGAAACGGAAACCAAAACAAAGCATTTAATGCATCACATTCACAAATATATTTGATGTTCCTGTAAATTGAAAAATAAAAATCACTTTGAAAACTTGCGAGATCCAACTTTATTTTGCAGGTTTCCGCCCAAGTTTTTATGTTAACATTTTCAGCTAACGGTAGACTTTTACAATTGATGTTGAGATTATTACTTAGTTATGCTATTATCTGCAATTTATTCTATAAACCTAAATGAATCAACCGGAATAGATAAATAAATACGCTCCAACTGCAACCGATATTAAGTCCAAACACGGCGCACCAATTTAGAAGAATGCCGTTGCTGCACTTTCATTTATTTTCAATGTCAAAGCTTGCACCACATTTGCTAAACTCGCGAGTTTACAGCGGTCTCGGTTGCAACATGGGTAGCTTTCACCTCAAATTGAAACTGCTATATCTCTGATTCTGCAGCGACAGCGTTTTATCCCGTAATTCTGACATAAGTTTGGAGCACATTTCGAAGCGCCCTTGGCAGCGGCCAACTGCTTGGTGTAAATGATATGACCTCACGTTATGTTGATTTCATTGCTTAAACCTTGTTATATTGTAACGATAAAATAGATGACCAAATATATTTTCAATTGTATAATAGTTACTTTTCTCTAATGAGAGATAGGCAGTTGACTGCTGGGAGGCTCGAGCTCTTGGGCTTAAGGAGCAGCTGCCACTGGATATATGAGGTAGCGATAAAGCAAGATGTTTGATTGTTCTATCAATATGGTCGTTTGCATTCGTTGTACTCATTTAATTTCAATCAATTTAATAATTCAAATATAAAAATCGACAGTAAATTGCTGCGAGGTAAAGTACATGAGCTTGCACTCGGCAGGGTACGAGTTCAATGCTCACACCTGAACAATTGGTTTCATCGCACAGTATTCAACCAGAATACTACCACTTTGAATGGTAATGCCCCCTATAGGAAGGTATTCCTACTTAATTTACAGGGTTAATATAGCGCGACAAAGGTTCATAGAGCTACATAGTGTATTTTAAAAACAGTTCCTATGCCTATCCTACTAAGAAGCAAACAGAAAAGTGTAAAAAAACCTACTACACTAGTTTTAATGTGGTTGAAAATGGTAACAGTAAAGGTAAACACAAAATAAATATAAAATTAACCAAATAATCGAAAAAAATTCTGATACCTTTGTTTGCCTAAAAATGCAACATATAGGTAAAATGTTGTTAGTAATATTGGCCCTAGTAATTTCTAGATATTGAACGAAGTTCTTTTAGATTAATCAAGTTTTAAACTAATGCTTAAATCCGTGCGCTGAGCTAGCCTGCATGAATGATTGATAGCCGCTTGAAATTTAATGAAATTGTGGCAACCCCAAACTGAAGCGTCGAACTAATCTTATATTGTATTATCAAATCTGTAGAGCCATTACATTTATTACTGTTCTTATTTTAACTATTTGTATTGTAACGCCTTGTGAAAAATCTGTAAAAGGCTTTACTCAGAACTTCCCTTGCAAGTGGACGTTGTGACGTACACTATTTTGAAAAATTAAAGAAAAGTAAGGGTAAAAGTATCTTAACGGTCCTAATAATACTGAAACAATAAAAGGAAACACTTGGTATTGCAAATTACATCAATCAGCAGACAAAAAGTATTGCAGAAGGAATTGTGCGACGAAGGGATTTCAATGGAAAGCAGCAGGCCGCGCGTACCTTGCCCAGCGATCCCATTCTGCTACGAAGCACTGCTGCATGCCGACTGAATTAGAGGCAACAAGCTTATTTTTGCCCATTTTTATTTATTCTAGAACATTTATCTTGTATCTGTTGGGACCCATTATTGTCAAGGAAAAAGCCTGAGCTGTGTGCAAATTATTATTTTTATCCATTCCTCAGTTAAATCAAAAATAATCAAGGTTTTATTTTTTCAACCTGTATATATTTGACCGAAATTTTCCCGACTTTATGCCAGGTAGACATATAATCTGCATGCAAAATATCTTCTTCCTCCAACAAATAGTTTTTGAGTTATACCGGCAACAGGCAGACAGACAGAAAGACAGACAGACAGACGGAATTGAGAAAACCTGTTTTGCTTCATCCAGGGTGCCACAACCCTGCAGAGCTGAAGAAATGTCGGAGGGGGATTTTTTCGGGATTACAATGTTTCGTCTTTTAGACGAGGGAAGTAATGCATTATAAAATACGTTTTTTGAACACGTAAAACTGGGGGGGAAACGAGCCAGTAATATTATAAACTTAGTGAGGTTTGCAGCTGGTTGCGTTGTCAGACATGCCGAATTCAATGTCTAAATGCCAAAGCTTATTTACTTTCTTTCATCTGCTCCTTCTTTCGCCTCATTCTTCCACTTTGTTCTTCGTCTATAATTTTGTATCTTTGCTAACGTCTCTCCCAGTGGCTGTCTTATTATTAAAAAACATATATTGTGTTTCTTTCAATGTCACATCTAGCTCTTTCGTAAGCCTTTTTTTCTGTTACTTTTGGCAGTAGTTTTCTTATTATACTTGCTAACGTTATACTTCTGTAATAAGATTATTCTCTTGTATCTGCTTTTATGTATAGCTGTAGTATAACTCCTATGTTCCATTCCTTGGTAACTCTTTCACTTTTAAATTCGTTTAAGAGTCTTCTCAACTTTCCTTTCCCTGTTCTCGTGGAAGTATTAGCAATTTAATTGCGTTATATTATAATGGCTACCTTGATTGTTATTTTGGATGTGACAGTATAAATAATTATAAATTCACCTTTGCCCCGACGTTGGGCGACATATATTTGCAGTGCAATGTTTGCAATATTAAATAAATATCCTAATAAGTTAAATTTTGGGGCAATTTATAAATCGCACAATTCTCAGATTTAATATACTTTTGTACTGTGGTTTTACTTTGCCTGTCAATCAATTACGGCTAGTTAAAAATTAAATGTAATAATTAATTACACCAATAAAATGGTTGAATGTCCCTCTTTCTCTTTTATTCAATTGCAATATCAATCAAGCTAACTCTCGGCAAAAACACAAGCTCTATTCTCAGGGTGAGTTCAGAATTTAACTATCGCCATAAATTTTAGGTTATTTGACTTGGAGTAGCTCATTTGCTCGCTCTCAGCAGACAATATTAGTAATCTCTATTTGACAGATGACACAAAATGTCGCCAGTGCATTAGCGATTCTTTGACGTTCTAAACGTGAAAATACGCTGACAACGCTCCAGGTAAGTTATTTAAATTTTCCCGCTTGGCAACTATTAAAAGCACACCCCCTTGCTTGTTTTTTAGGATACCGTCACCGCCTCTTGCTTGTTCTGACGTAGAAGGTACGCCAATTTTTTCAATTGTTTATGAACGCTTGGATTCTCGCCAAACCAAGCACAATCTACTGACCCCACTCGATTTTCGAAAAACACGAAGCAACGGGGCACTTGGGAAAAAGCTACGCCACTCCGAGAAGGTTTGATCTAGTCGTTTGATGCGTTTCATCAAACCTAACAGTCAAATTGCAATCCTACCTCGTTATGCAAGCTTCGGAGCTGCTCGTAGTTACGCTTCTTAAATATCTCGGCTGGAGACGCTCCCCACGCTGCAGATGTTGTACGGAACGTTCTTGCAGCCCCCGCCGATCTATTGCAGTACAGGTTTCTGGCTCTGGATGCTTACTTTTTCCGGAAACGATGATCGGAAAATTCAGCTGATCGGCTGGCGTTCACCCTCGAAGATCGGATGGTAAATTTTATTAATTTATCGTGGCGGATATTGCCACAAACACTTCCACTTATGCACCGGAATGGGCACAATAAAATGCAATACTTTTTATGTGGGTAAATCTTGATTAAAACATGTATTTTAAATGGAGCACAATTTAACCCAACTTTCAAATAATTTAATTCAGTTGTTCTTTCGTTTTTAAACAAAGTAGCATCAGGTTGCTAAGTTACTGTTGATTTTCTTATGTTAAAGGAAATTAATTTTGATAATAAAAGGTTGCAAATGGAAGTAGATTTGAGTACATAATTAATATTTATAATTGCCTTAAATCTAAATTATTGTCTTTAATCTTATAATTAAACTTGTTCCATAGCGTTACACACACAAGCGTTATTTATTATTGTCACTGCTCGCTCTGCACTATTGCACTTTATTTTTAAATAGACTGATTTTTGAGTTCACCATTTTCGCGTCACTATCTTTTCTCTTCTTTTGCCTTCTTCTAGCATTGCTCTTTGCAGTTTTTCTATTATATTATCCTGCTTAATTTACCTTTCAGATTGCACATTATTCTCACTGTACTTTGTTAAATTATTTGACAAATACGCTCCTTTTAAAATGCACGTAACAACCTTTTGTGTCAATTAAATTTTGTGTGGTCTGACTTTACATGTGCACAAACCTTTCATTTTAATTATATTAATTTATTCACAAGCCAATTCAAACCCTTTGAAATATGCTTTGCCTTTGCATGCCTTTCTCGAACTAATTACTGTTTCTCGCATCTCATTATCAATGCATTTAATATTTACTTTAGTTTAAAAGTGCAATTATATGAAATATCCCAACTCTCTGCTTATTGAATCGGTTAATTATCCTGCACTGCAAACAGAGTCAAGTTGTGGGCTTAATACCATCTCAATATATGAGGATGTCTACAGCTGTCGCTATCTTTCTTCTCTCAGCAAGGCCTCCCAGTCCCTTCCATCCTCACATCCTCCATATTGGGAATATCTTCTTTTCATCGCAGCATCTACCTCGTTTCTTGAGGATCTCCTGAATCGTCCTTTTGTCGTCCGGTGAGCTTTGGACGATTATCATGTTTATCCATCCTATCCTGTCGGTTGGTAGGGCACGTCCGTACAACTGCAATCTCTTTTCTACGATGTAGGTGCTGATATCTGATATCTTGTTCGACGTGAGTCTGTCTCTTCTAGTGAGTCTGCAGATCCTTCTTTATTGTTCCATTTGTTATCAGCTAAATATCATGTTGCTTTGCTGTATTACAGTCTTCGTTTACTTCATTTTACCTTCCTCCAACTTTCTCAGTTTTTGTTAGTTTTTCAGAATTATTACTTTATTTCTCCATCATGTCTCCTGATCAGGTAGTATCTTACCTTCTTTATTTTTTGTATTTTCCAATGTGTATGTTTTCTTGTGTGTTAACTGTTTTAAAGTATTTTAGAATAATGTTTAGTGTTGTGTAAAATAAATAACCTAACAAGCGGAATAGTGTGATAAGAACTAACGGCCGGTTTGAAATGTATCGGAAAGCCCAGTGCGCAGGACTTAACTACCTTCATTATTTATGAGCAAACATTTTTGAATACAACTTTTATACGGCTCTAAACTATTTCTCTTGGTATAAAATGTCGATAATTTAACAAACGTTTTCATTAGCCCAAATCCTTAAATAATGCAATTAGTATTTATTGTAATGGAAGTCAGTGTTTCTTTGAATACGAAATTCTTAGCCCCGCCTTCTTGACACTAAGTTCAACAGTTCGCTGAGACACTTGGGAATAAAACCAATAATAATGCAGCAAACAACGGAAAGCGCATTTAGAAACTCATAGACAATCGGGAATATGTTCTATCCGTTCGGCGAATAGTTTTGATATCCCTGGATTGACGCTGCTGAGATGTTAACTGTAAGGATCGCACGTATCTTTGCTGGGGAATATTGTTTGTGTTTGGACTTTAAAGTGAATGCTGGATGTGTTTGGACTTTAAAGCGAGTGCTGGGATACTGAGACGAATACACAGAAACGCTGCTTTAACTACGCTTGTTTATACCTTGAAAGCGGACTTATTTAGATAGCACAATAAATTTCCGACGCTGTGAAGATGCTTTTATTAGAACAGCATTTTAGCGCATTTAGCTTGGGGGAATGTCGCAGTAGCGCTGTAGTCAGTCTCATATGCTTTAAATTTGTTATTTTCAACTACGTTTTGTTCTTGTTGTCAATCGGTCGTAAATTTTTCAAAAGCCTATGAATTTTACAGCAGGAAATTTACCAACGCCGCTGGCTCAATGAATGGCGTTTATGTTCCGATAAAGCGACTATTAAACCTTGATTGTAACATAAATGCTCGTCAACTAGAGATTAACCGTAAAGTGTAGGAGCAACTGTCAGTGCTCAATATACAAAATGTCCCGTAGTACACATATGCAAGAGAACAAGATGTAGCAAATTTGCATACGTAAGTAAGTTTTACTTCCCTTCAAACATACAGCAATAGTACAATTCGTGATGGCTTCATGAAATACTACTTACTAAATGTTCCTTTATATTGCAACTATTGAGGTTCTTTCCCTAGCAATAGAATCTTGATCTCTTTAAAAAATGATATAATGGTCATTTACTAGAGCAATTTTTGTCGTCCCTAGTGCTAATTGGTCATTTTACAGATACAACATTTATTACGTACATAAATAATTATTTTGTTAATGCTATTTTAAATCCATAATTCAGCATTTTTACTCCAGTTTTCATGTTGGAGGGAAAATGATTTATTAGTGAGAATTCAACAGAAATCAATATTTGCACACGACGCAAGTAAACAGTCTCCCCCAATTTTTCTGACGTAGTATCGGGGATTCATATGATCTAAGTAGTCATTCTTTGCAAGTTTCTTCTAATTTAACAGTGTCAATGTCACAGTTAGTAACATATTACCTATGATATGGGTGATGTACAGGCTAGAAAATTATCAAAAGTCAGATTGAGTCAAACTAATGGGAGAATATTATCTTGCCAGTCACGTAGAAAATTATGATCTTTAACCAAAATATTTCTACATATGTGCACATGTCAATAAATATATATAAAATTCCGAGTCCAATTTATCAGATTTCCAGTGATGTAGACAAAAATGTTTGTTGGGTTCAAAAATGCAGCTGTGGAAAGCTCTTAAATGGCATATTATGCAAACTTAAGAGTTACTCACAGTCTCTTCTACCTTTTGTATCTTAATAATTTAAATAAATATGTAAAGAATGTCCATTTTAATTGTAATATAATTAAAATACGTGGGAATTGCCAAATATGAACTGAATTTTATATATTTAATATAAGGGTCCCGAGTGGTGTAGCTTGAACAAGCGTCCACGTTCGATCAGCAGAGTTAAGCAACGCTGTCTCTGGCCAGAACTTGGATGGGAGTTCCACGGTTGCATCTCTCGGCGCCTCGTGGTACGGCTATCACGGAAAAAAGTTGGTCCCGGCGGTCATACAACATCATAACAGTCGTTAGTGGGGTTGGAAGTCCTCATAACTGCACAGCGACGCCTATAATTGGCCTAACGGCTGTTGGCTGAGTGCGAATTAAATAAAAAAATTAAATTAAAAAATTAAATTTAATCTATACGTCATAATTACAAGAAAGATGCAATAGCTTTCATAGAAAAATTGCTGTAATTAAGAGCGTATGCAGCTAATACCATGTGTTCAAAAAGAAATTACATACGTGATGGCCATTCCAAATAAAACTAATGTCAACAGAAAGCTTTACAGACAGCAATTTTTAGTATTTTCAATAATATTATCAGCGTATAATATAAACTTACAATGACTCCAACGGTGATGGCAGTTAATGAATCCTAAAAGTTGGTGTTGACATTACTGTTATTTTCCATTGCCAACCCTTATGTAATTTCTTTTTGAACACACTGTATAAAAACCATCCACCATTTTAAATTTACAGTTTGGAAAATATACAGTATATGCTACAGTCACTTAATTCCCGCCTTATTTTAATATATTTGCTAATATGAATTCTTATTTTATAGCTTTGTTTTCTATTCTAACAGTCCTTACAATGTTTGCTTTCGTTGCAGTCACTAATTAAGTTGCTTATTTCATTTAGGTTTTCTTCTTCGTATGTAATCATTTCTAACAATAAGAAGTAATACCATAATTATGTAAATATCCCGTTGAAAATGCCCGCCACCAGTGTATTTGGCGCACACAAAGAAGTAGAAAGCTTTGGCATTTTATTCAGCTCTCATGCCAAATTCAGGCGCGTGGAAAAAATCTTCTGTAAGCCAACGACAAGCTGTTTGGTAACCTTCCTATAGTGACAATTTTACTAAATTACGGCCTTTGTTAGATATATCCAGCTTTCAGAAGCGCAGCTTGCCCCTCTAACATTCCAATCTCGTGTCGTTTGTGTGTCGGGGAATTTTATATCGATCTCCGTTGGTATATATTTAAAGAACCCTCGTATCATCCCGACGAAGCTCTGGCTTTCGTTGTCGGAGTATAAATCAACGCCGATATTGCTTGAACTGCCGCTTTCCTTGCTTTATTCGAAAAGCGACACTGCCCTGGTGATCCTGATCTGTCGTATTTAAGCCAGACTTCTAAGTAAAATCCATTTACTCCAACTTTACTTTTAAATTTGGAAAACAAAGTGTTTTCCCGGTTTATTTAAAGAAATAATAAAATCAATGGGTCAAGAAATTTTGCTAAATACGATAAAATTGATGAAGAATTAGATTTCTTTATTTTATAGGAGCTGAATGTGATATGCTAAACAGCTATGAATAGGTAATGGTAAGTGTAGATAGATTTTTAGAATATTTGCAAATTTTTATAACGCAAGGTATTTTATAACAGTTGGCAACTGTGCCTATTTACCTAAAATAACCTTTGAACAGAGACGGATGGCAATAACTTTTCCTTCGATGCTAATTTTTTATGTTATTTTGTAGTTGTAAATTAAAACTGGTAAAACGAAATTTAACGACCACGCCATTAATGCGGTAGGTATATTTGTAGTAGGAGAGAGTAATAAACGTGGAGAGAGAGGTTATTACAATTTGCTGTCGATAACTTGTTTACCATATCAGATACAACTCTTAAACACCACATCCGTCACGTATACACTTGACGCTCTCCCGGAGAACAATACAAAAGTCAACTTGATTATTTTCTTGTAAATATAATATGGAGATTCTCTGTCCAGGGACAGTGTACGACACTGACTACCAACCCCTAATAATGGAGCTTAAGATAAAACTCTCTGCACCGAAAATGAAAAAAACACAACGTAGCAGTATTCTTGTAGGTCCTATCGTGCTCCAAAACGAACTGTCAAATTCTAACTGCTAACTAACTGCTGAAGAAATATGGAGTAACATGAAAAACTGGATAACTTTATCTGCAGCTAGATATCAGTCTCAACAAATAGCTAAAAGGCAACATTGGGTATTGTTCTACCCTCCAACTACTAGAACAAGAAAGAAACCTAGAAACATAGGCACAATTACACCATAAAACCAAGAAGAGCTATCTGATCTGAATAAACAAGTTCAAGCTGCATGTAAGAGAGACAAGTATTACTATATACAAAACACATGTACTGAGGTAAAAGCACCTTCTAATAAAAATCAAACTCATCACAAGAGAATTTAAATCAAATACCAAATACAATAAAGGTGAAGAAGTAACAGCAGTTACTATGTTATAAGAAACTTAGAAATCTTACTACGAAAAACTCTATAACGTCGACCAAGGTATCCTCGCACAACACGCAAAACTACAGATCCTTAAAAAAACTATAAGTATCTGAGTTGAAGTAGAAATGGTCTTAAAAATGCTTTAGAGTTTAAAAGTATCCGAACCGGATAAAATTCCGTCGAAATTTATAAAAGCATCGGGAGAACCAGGAATCCAGGTATTACTAGCTCTTTGCTGTAAGATATAGGAAATATGTGTATGGCCTAAAGACTAGACGTCCTCTACCTTTATATCTATCCACAAGAAAGGTTCAAAGAAAAAGTACGAAAACTACCTACCAACTGATTGTGCCTACCGGACACGCCAGTAAGATTATGCTTCATATCTGGCATAGTAGAATAAGAGTCTTTTTAAACTGTGAAATTTCCGAAGAACAGTGTCGCTTTGTTAAAGGAAAAGGTGCGAACATATAGATTCTAAACATAATGCAAAGCATCGGGAAGGCTAGAGAGTCTAATGTCTAACGCCGTTAGATGGTAGAGTCTAAGGGACTTCTTAAAAAATGGGTTTCGCTCGCCACCTCAGAGTCTGTATGGAACAAATAATTGTACTGTTAAGATAGACAATTACACATCACCCTCTTTCGAACAAATGCTGGGGTAAAATAGGGATGCAATCTTTCACTTATCTCGTTCAATATATATGCTGAACACGCTATGTGGATAGCCTTCGAATATTGGCTTCTCAATAGGAGGGCAAAAAATGAGCAGGCTGCGATACGCTGATGATAACACTCTTGTTGCATCGTCGAAAGAGCTCTACTAATAGCCAGAGTAGAAAAATCTAGTGAATATGTAAGACTCAAACTAAATTTAAAGAAAAATTGTGACGGTTGGTGAAGAAAACAAAAATAATAGAGACAAGCATCAAATAGCGACTTGTGAAGTGGCAGAGGAATTCCTATATCTGGGCTTCATACTATCCAATAAGGGAGCATCGACTGCTGAAATAAGAAGACGAAATTGTTTTAGCTAAATCGGCAATGACTTAAAATACAGACGATTTGGAAAGATAGGAACATCACCATTATTACCAAAAAGGCTTGTACATACACTAGCTTTCTGACTTTTCTGCTCTGCTACGGTAGTGAAACGTGGACGATACTTACCAGCCATAGAAAGCACATATACGCTTTCGACATGTAGTGCTGGCAACGCATATTGCGTATACCAAACTGGTCGCCGCATAAATATATCTATTTTAAGAGAGATAAATATAATGCAGTGACTATGGTCATATCACCGAATATTATGCTACTTTGATCATATGATGAAATGATCAAACGTCATTGAGTGACTCATCGTCGAAGGAAATGTCCCGGCAAGCGAAAACGTGGACGGTTGCTAACCAGGTGGTTGGATAGTGTAAGCTAGAGATGTAAGTGAGTATTCACTCGCACGTTTCACGATTACTTTAAACAGTCACGTTTACGCACGCTCACCTTCACGGCGCGGCTCTTCACTCACAATGCTACCCGCAGCTTTGATTTGAAAATTCAAATTCAGATAGAACAAAATGTTCAAATTTAAAACCAATAAAAAACTCAAACAGAACTAAAAATTCTAAAATAAAATATGTTTTGCACGTGAAATAATTTACGTTATATGTTGCATTCGGAATAGTAGACACAAGAAGAAATAATTGAAAATTTACTACAATAGCTTACAACAAGTGATAAATACTGATTTCTCGCAATAACATTTCTTGCAACCGTCTTCAAAGACATTACTTTTAATATCAAAGGTTGTTATTGGATTTGACGTTTTCCTTACTGATACGAGTACAAGAAGGTATATGTTGCTAGGTAACACTTTGAATTCCTAGGTTTAAAAGTACTTTTACGTCCGAGGAACTAAAGGTGAGTTCTACTTGGTCGTCTATAGACGCAGATTGACATCTACACATTCACAACACAACACAGGTGCGAAGCTCCGTCGCTGCAGGCTGCCTCACAGAAGTAAAATGACCTCCCGCTCCAGCTCTGCAGCCTTTTATTCGTTACAATATGTTTAACGTGAAATTAACGTGAAAAGTGAATCACGCCTTGGAAATTTTCACTCACGTTCACGGCCCGATTTTCAAATATTACACACGTTCACAATAGAACCCGCCGCGTCCCTCAAGATGGAAATAAGTGCCGCGGAAACCATACAAGAAATGTCAGGGTCTCATTCTTAATAATCACGACGTTTTTGTCATGAAGCAATATGACTAAAGAGAAAATGAAGATCAGAGATATATAACTTTATAGTGAATATAAATGGACGGGAAATAAAATTAGTACAAAAGCGAAGCGGTGTAAACCAAAATTCGATTTGAATAGTATTTATTCAAGTAACCACAAAATCCTTAAACAATATCTACGTAAAAGCACTTTTTTCTGGGCTTTAGAATTCCGACAGCGTTTCAGAATCGAGGCAATATGTATATTTATCAATTTTTGTAATAACATCTCGTCGTTACAATAATTATATTCTTTATGCAAATTGCTACGCCCTGTGTTTGGAAGTATAAATAAATACAAGTCTACAAATAATTTTCAGCTCTAAACTTTCTATCGATGCATTCTCTTGTTGTTGCCAAGATTGTTTTGTGTTTGCGAGCTGCCTTGATTTAAAAAACTAATTTACCTGTTATCGTTAATAATCTACAATAATGCTCAAGATTTGCTCAAAAAATTGCAACAACCCTCACAAAGAGCACCGACTTTATAAAATTGCCAAATTTGGGTCAAAATTGTTCAAAACGACGCTCTAGAGATATAAGGTTTTATAAGAAGTGTTTTATATTCTCCACTTTTGGTAAATAAAAATAGGCAACTGAAGAATCAACGAAAAACTGTATCGATCCCATTCGTGTGCCCATGAGTGCTCCCCTACTGGGCTCTTCAGTGTTAAGAACGATTAATTTTATTTTTACTTGATCATGCTTCACATATAATAAAAAGGGTCGTCAAGAAAGAAAATGTGAAAGGCCGGAAAACCGAAAATATGTTCAAGCGCTGTCGTGGAATATCAGTTCGGCGTCGAGAATAATTTAGGATATACTTGCCACCGCAAAATTAATCCGATAAATATTTAAAATAGAAAAATTGCAGTTATGAATTACTTATGTCTATGTGCGGCTTGATTAAATATAAGCGCAGTCTGACAGATGAACTCCTAAAATATAAATTGCGCCCTAACATAAAAATTCTGAAACCTTCACGAACTTCAGCGGGAGCTGTTTTGTATATTTTCCAAGCCATCGCCCCCGGTTTATGGTTGAAATTGCACGAACGAGCTGATTAACACGTATCGGGCAAGGAACCTTTTAAGTGATAAATTTGGATGGTAAGAAGCCGGGAATTAACAATTACAAATTTAAGCCTAATGAGATCCTTACCTCATGTCACGTACTTAATTCAAATAATACATGCTTGCAGTTTCTTCGCCCCATTCGCACGTTGGGCAGGATCGACTTTTATGACAAGTTAAACCACTTCACTGAATTTCAATTCTTCCGGATCGCCGAATTTTCGCACGTTCGTTTTTAATTTGGCAGCCTGGCTACGCCCCTGTTCAAACGTGTCGAGCATATGTTATTAATACTCCCCAAACTCATTCCTTTTATTTAAAACGCCACAATGTCTTCGGAACAGCTGGGGGTAAACTAAGTGACAAGTATGGATTTCCGCCGCAAAACGGAACAGTTTTATTCTCTCCATCACTTCTCGGGTAGTCTTCGCGTAGTATTGTTCTCATAAAGACAATTCCAGATAAAGCATCGTCTCTCGTATCGTGTAGTATCACTTCTCGCTCTCACTGCGCTCTCGAGCCGAGAGGTGCCGCAAAATTATGTGATAAACTCCAGCTTGGGAATGCAATTATTAGAGCCGGAACTTAGTTAAATAAAATTCCACTTTGAAATTTTCCGCGACATCTAATTCTACTTTTCCCAAAAATTATTGCAGGGAAAGTGTCTGTATACACGCCGTATTCAATTATACTGACATACTTTGACAAATTATTCTAAGGTAATGTAACAAGGAGGCACAGTATAGGTACGCAGGGCGTTCTAAAAGTACAACGATAAATGAGATAGCAAAGATCTTAGTAAGAATGGTCATTTCTAAACAAGTGAAATAGACAACATTTTTAAATATTAAAGGTGATAACTTTTTTCTAGTTCTTGTTACGAAGTCACTATTTTCTTTGAAAGTCTGAATTCTTCTAATTAAACTCAGATAATCAGCTTATACTTGTATGCGACGGCCTAAGAGAAATATACATGACTTTGTACAGTTATAGTAATCTTTATTTCCTTCAGAAAAATATTGTGCATTCTAAAAAAAAAAATATTTAAATGGCTTTACTCAGAAGTGTCCTCACAAGTGGGAGGTGTGTTACTAAATATTTTTAAAAATCAAACGAAACTAAGGGTAATAATACCGTAACCTTCCTAATAATACTGAAATAAGAAAAAAAATTGGTAATGCGAATTATATAAATTTGCATATTAAAAACACATTGCAGGTGGTGCGATTTGAACTCAGCGGCTGCGAGAACGAATTCAAAGCTTGGCAGCATTCCGCGCACGCATTTCACATATGTAATGCGTATTCGCAACTACGGGTAGAACCAAAACGTAACATCCAATAGGAGAAACACTGATAGAAATTTCGTATTTGTCAGCTGTTTGGATCTAATCTATTTGAATGAATCGGAGATTGATGCAATTTCTTTTACATGTAGACTAGGTTTTGCCTGCGGCTTCGCTCGCGCAAGAAACCGTCTTGGATTAAAAAATAAATGCCATTTTCGCAATCAACGCCTAAAAAAACCTTAATAACGACACCCGTATTGATGTTTAGGCTTATTTACCCCATTTCACCCCCTAAGGGGTTGATTTTCGGAAAATCACGAAATACGTGTTTGCTTATTTGTAGTTAGGAGTACTCGTACGAAGTTTCAAGTCAAATGTCTATTGAATATTATTTTTCCATACAAAATTGGAACCCCCATTTTATCCCTTTAGGAGCTGAATTTTGAAATATCCTTCCTTATTCCTTGTATACATCATAAAGAGAACCTCTGTGCAAAATTTTAGCTTTCTAGGTTCAAGGGTTTGGGCTGGGCGTTGATGAGTCAGTGAGTGAGTGAGTGAGTGAGTGAGTGAGTCAGGACTTTGCTTTATATATATATTAAGATTTCTATTATCTAATAACTGTTCAAAACTGTTTACACTGGCTCTGGAGGACGTGCTTAAGAAATTGAAATGGGAACATTAGGGAATAGTGGTAGAAAGAGAGCGACTTAACAACCGAAGATTCGCAGACGACATCATTGTGATAGCACAGAGTAGAGAGGAACTACAAACAATGATAAATGACCTGAATAGAGCTGCGGAAAATGTGGATCTTGAAATTAACTTAGACAAGACAAAACTAATAACAAATGAAGAAACGAACTCAGAGGTGAGAGTAGAATCAAAAATCATTGAAAAAGTAGGGAATTATATATATTTGGGGCAGTCTGTGACCATTGATAAAGAAAACCAAACAGCAGAGGTTGAAAGAAGAACAAGACTTGGTCGGGCGGCATACGGAAAATTAAAAGACGTAATGCAAATGAGCATTCCAATGCACCTAAAAACAAAACTTTACAAGCAGTGTATATTACCGGTGGTAACGTACGGGTCTGAAACGTGGACTTTCACCAAAAACGTCATAATAAACTTCGTGTCAATCAACCAGGAATAGAAAGAGGGATGCTGAACATAAGCCTGAAAGACCACAAAACCAATGAATGAATACGAAGCGAATACGAAAGTAGCCAATATAGCCGAACGAGTAGCAAGCTTGAAGTGGAACTGGGAGGGCCATACAGTGAGAGAGCAAGAAGGATGGTGTAATAAGATCATAAGATGGAGACCATGGGCAGAGAGTCGAAGCAGGGGTAAATCCATGATGAGGTGGTCAGATGATCTCAAAAAGGCGGCTGGACTGTGCTGGTGCAGAGAGGCGCAAAACAGGAAAAAATGGAAAACTATGGGCGAGGCCTATATCCAAAACAGATGAACGACTGATGAAGAAGATGAAGATGAAGAATTATCTAATAGGCCTATTTGGACTTACTAAAATCTATCTATAGTTTCGGGCTGATATAACAAGGGAAGTATTTTTTACAAAACGGTAAACCGTGTTTAATATTCTAATAGTGTTAAACTCGAATTTTTTTGACAAATGTTTAAAAGTATGTTTTAAAATGATAATTTTGAAATATTGTAAATCACACGAAAACCTCATATTGAAAACATAATCTGCATATATCCCAAAATTGGTGGACTTTTATTTTGAAATAATGACTATGCAATATTTTCATATTATTGCGTTGCATGTTTGCTGAGTAATATATACAGAGCGATAAAATATGAAATTGATCTTGGGATCCCATGAAAAATATTATCGCTGTCTACACTGCACTTTATAGAACTACATTTGAAGTACAATTAATGTATTATTAGTTCATGTGACTTTAACACAGTCTGCAAAAATGTGTAATTTACTCCAAATGTATACATTAAATTGAAAGGAATATTATAATAACAATGAGATAAGTTAAACAAAATTTTGAAAGCAAATTTTATCTTTAAAAGTTTGACTATTTAATGTCAACAAAAATTTTTCTACGGATTAAGCAAGTTTTATCGTTTTCAATGCCTCCCGCGATAAAGATTATTTGTTATCACTCTGTAGCACCCTTTATGCGCAATCTAAGGATCTTAGTGGTTAGCGACATTTGAATTTTACTGAAGCATATTTGGCTTAATTCTTATATTTCGATCTTAATAATCTACAGTTCATGCTTGTGTCTTTACTGAAGACACACACTGTATAATTAGTGAGCTATTTTGTAATATTTGTTCAATCGGCAACAGTAATGTAAAATTAACTAATACGTAATACAATATGGACAAGGGAAAGTTTACAACAAATATTTTTATAATTAATTTATGGTTTATATACATTTTTTGTGTTTTAACGTCCCCTATGCCCCGTAAGTTTGGCACCATGTTTTTATAACACTGTATATAAACTTTAAGTTTTGAAACTATTATACACGACTTATGATTTACCTGTCATACTTAGTTTCTTATTAAATTGTAGTGAGTGCAAATAGGTCTATTAAAAATATAAATTGTTTATTAACTTTTAAAAAATTGCACCAATCCGCGATTCATTCAAATCGATTAGATTAAAACAGCTGACAAATGCAAAAGTTCTATCAGCGCGTCTCCTATTGGACAATGCGTGTTGGCTCAACCTGTAGTTGCAAATACGCACAATTTAGCTCTGTTTGCAGTGCGAAATATTTAACCAAGTCAATAAAGCACAGAGTTAAGATAATTTAAATAATTGCAATTTAAACAGTAATAAAGGTATTAAATGCATTGGTAATGAGATGCAAGAAGCAGTAATTAGACGGATAAAGGCACGCATAAGGAAAACATATTTCAGAGGGTTTGAATTTGAAGTTTTAGTAAAGTAATATAATTAAAATGATAGGTTTGTGCATATTTAAAGCCATACCAAACGAAATTAACTGACACAAAAGGTTTGTTATCTGCATACTGAATGAGCGTAGTTATTAATAAAAGTAAGGCTAGTGAAAAAGGCAAGCAATCTGAAAGGTAGATGAAAGCAAGATATGGATAAAATAGAAATTGCAAAGAGCAGTCCAGAATTAGGCAACGGAAGAGAAGAAAAGCAAGTGACGTGTAAAAATTGTGAACTCGAATACCAGTGCATTTATAAAAACAAAGTACAAAAGCAGAGCAGTGATTTCTAAAACTTGTGTATGTAACGAGAAAGAACAATGTTAGCTATAAGCAAAAAAGACAATTTTTAGCTTTAAGAAAATGTTAATATTAAGAATCATGTAATCAAACTTTCCTCCGTTTATGTGTATTTGTTATCAAAATGAATTTCCATTTATCATTAGCAGATCGCGGTATCATAGCAACGTAATGCTGTTTTGTTGTTAATAAGCGAAGAACAATTGAAATTAAATTATAAGAAGCTTGGGAAACATTTGTGCCTCCTTTTAATTAATGTTTTTAATAATAAAAAATGTTTTAAACAATTAAAACGTACACAGTTTTATTACCCAAGTTACTGTGCACCTGCGATATCGTTTGTGGCAAGTTTCGCCACGATAAAATTATAAATTCTCCAATTCCTCTGCGACTGAAGAACGGCAGCCGATCACTTGAATTTTCCGAATATCGATTCCGGCCTATTTAAGCATCGGAACCCAGAGATCTGCAGTTTAACACGTAAAGCGGGTCTGCAAAAACATCCTCAACCAGCATTTGCAACCAAGGGAGCCGCTCCAACAGCAAAACTCCAACGGCGTTACCTGCGCCTTCGTCGGTCCAAGTCCGAGCAAAACTTCCAAGGTATAGCTATAATTAAGCTTTGAGACTCTTGGGAAAGTTGTTGAACTCCGAGAAGAAAACCTGCAGAAGAAGCATATCGCATTTCCAATAGTCCAGCTATGCCCCAATTTTCATAATTAGCATAGCGTCATCAGAATCTACGAATTTGCAAGAATTTCTAAGCCACCAGAAACAAGTGATTGTTGGCGTCTATCTACGTCACACATATAAACAAATTCGTGGAGGTTTGTTGCCAAGCGCGATAATTAAATCAATTTACCTGAGGTGTTTTTTGCTTCTTTTCATGATTTTAAACATTCAAATTGACGTTAATTACACTGGCGAAAGTTCTGTATTTATCTGTCATATTGAGGTTACGAATAATACGTAGTTAGTCGCGCATATAAGCTACTTTGGGGCGATTAGTCTAAAATTTAAAATAATTTACGAATATAGCACAATTCTGAACCCACCTGAGAGGGTTTTTTGTGGTTTGCCGTGAATTAACCTAAAAAGTATTGCAGTTCAATAAAATATTAAGAAAGGGGCATTTATTCATTTTATTTTTAAAAGTAATAAATACACTTCATTTTTAATTAGCCTAAAAATTACTGACAGACAAAGTTAGCACAATAATATAAAGTAATCCAAGAATTGTGGTGTTTTCGTTCGAATTTTATATTATTTAATTTTGTACCAGAAGAACACAGGCAGTTCATCGCAATATATGTGAAATACGCAGCCCTAGGGCACAACTCCATAATCCCGTTCTACTACGTAGAACCGCCTCGCATTTGCCCTCGCAACTAGATTATATACGACACGCTTATCGGTGCCCATTTGTGTTACAAATTTACCCAAATCCGTTAGGTCCCATTTTCGTCAAAGGTTCAAATTATTACTTTTATGTATTCCTCAGTTAGAGAAAAAATAATCAGAATTTTATTTTTTAAGGTGCTCACTGTAGGTATATTCGGTTTCTAGTAAGGTAGACATATAATTCACACGCAAGATATCGTCTTGTTCCAACAAATAGTTTCGGAGCTATACCGCCAACAGACAGACGAAATTGAGAAAACATGTTTTTCGTTATTAAAAAAATATCGATCAAGATGCGGTGTAGAAATATTAGTAGACAAACAATTATATCGGTTAGAATGAAGATAGACCGAGGACATTTTACAAAAAAAATTGGCGTGTACGTGCCTGAAGATGTAAAACGAGAGGAGATAGATATCTGTTATGACACACTACAAAAAATTGTCACAAAACACAATAAAGACCATTTAATTATCTCCGGGGATCAAAACGCCCGAATTGGAAACCAATCTATTCTTCAAACCGTAGGAACTTTTGGCGGAGAACGGGAAAATAACAATGGTCATTAGTAACGCCAGTTTGTAACATGCAACAAGCTTTGAATAACAAATTCTTTTTTCAAGAAAAAGGCATTTATAAAAACACCTGAGATTCCTGAGGACTACGATCTATCATCATCCAATGGCACTACAACCCAAATAGGGTATTGATATCTCCTATCTTTTTCCTCCAGCTGTCCTCAGCCGCCTTTCTCCAGTTTGGTATTCCGAACATGAATCGTCTTCCCTTTTGAATTTCATCTGCCTATCTCCCCCCTGGTCTTGCTACCGGTCTTTTTCATTCCATTTTGTGGTTAAAGATCTTCTCGACAGCTCTCGACTCTTCCATCCTCTGCACATGGCCGGCCAATTTGAGATTTTGCATTTTAATTATTGTGGCGACGTCTGCTTCTGCGAAGAGCTGGTATATCTTGTGGTTGTATCTTTTTCTCCACTGTCCATTCTCTGGGACTAGGCCATAGATTCTGAGTAAGATATTTCGTTCAAAGGCGTTTACGGCTGCCTCTGCTTTCTGTGAGAGCGTCCAGGTCTCGCATCCATAGCGTATCACTGGGCGTATAATTGTTTTATATAGTCTTATTCTTGTTTTCCTGTAGACATTCCCGGATGTAATTATGGCCGATGTGGCATTGCTGAATCTTCTTTGGATTTCTTTCATCTCGTCGTGTTTGCTGGATATGTTGCAGCCTAGGCAGATAAAATCATTCCATGTCTAGAAATTTTGAGTTCGACTCTTATTGCATCAGGTCTGTATTAATATTTTTGGTTTGTCTTCATTAACTTTTAGGCCTACTTCTTCTGTAGCGTTTTCTAACTTGCATGTATGTTTCCTTCGCTGCTAATAGGTTTCTTCCGAGTATGTTTACGTCATTTGCATGTCCTGGTATTTGGCGGATTTGTATAGCAGAGATGCGTTGGTGTCTACCGTAGTTCTCCTTACTACATGTTCTAATGCTAAGTTGAAGGGCATTGTTTGAGGCGTTGGTTTACTTTAAACGGATCTGTTAGGCTTTCTTATATTTTCACCATACTCTCGGAGTTTTCCATTGTCTGTTTTGTTAGCCTTACCAATTTCGGCCGTGTGTTGAAGTCTAGCATAATGCTGTAGAGCTTTTCTCTGTCTATCTTGTAGTAGGGCTGTCTAAAGTCCAGGTAGAGTTGGTACACATCAATATCATAATTCTAGCATTTCTCCAATACTTGTATTACCGCGAATAGTTGATCTGTGGTAGACCTTACTGTTCTAAAGCCTGCTTGGTATTCGCCAATGATGTTTTCGGATAGTGATTCCTGTTTGTTTCGGAGGGTGGTCGTGAAGGTTTTATATGTTGTGCTCAATAGGGATATCCCTCTAAAGTTTTTACATTCCAATTTGTCTACCTTTTTGTGAATTGGGCATATGATGCTAGTTCTTCATTCGTCGGGAATTCTTTCTGTTTTCCATATTTTTGTGATCAGCTCCGTTATAGTTTCTACCAGGCGGTGGCCTCCATATTTTAATGGTTCTAACGGGATATTATCTACTCCTGGTGATTTGTTATTGGTTAGCGATTTGAGTGCTGTTTCGATCTCTTGTCGGGTTAGGGGATCGTTGTGCTCCTCTTGATCGTCGGCTGCGGATTCAGTTAACCTCTTGTCTAAGTTGGTTCGGTTTTGATCGCTATCTGGGTTTAGAAGTTTCTCAAAATATTGCTTCCATCAGCCCCTCTATTTTGCTTTCATTTCCAATGTTATGTCCTGTTTTATCTCGACATAGACTACGATCTATAGTCGATTACATAATAGTCAAAGAGAAACTGAGTATATTAGTAGAATACGTGCAGATCTACAGGGGATGTGATATTAATTCGGTTCTCTATTTGCTACCCTCAAAGATGCACTTATTAACAAAACAGCAAAAACAAAAACAGAATTAAACTGAAACAGTAAACTAGATTTATAATATACATCTACTACGAGAATAACGCATTATGTACTTGTGCCAAATAACATTAGAAATATGTTTAGAAGAAACTCCCACAATAGACGACATTAATTAAGAATAGAATAATATGAATAGAAGCCTAATGAAAACTGCGCACGAAGCTTTAGAAATAAAGAGGAAAATAGTAAATTAAAAAAGATGGATATAACGAAAAAGTAAATAATGCAAAAGCCCTAATTAGAAATGCACACAAAATGTGTGGGACAAACTCATAAACAACATAAAACAAGACATAAATGGCAGACAACAGCTAGCCTATAGGGTAATCAGACATATTAATAAAATAACAGAAAGTATGTAGCCCAAATACACACAATCCGAGAAGAAAAATAAATATAGCACTGTAAAGACATATGGTACAACCAAAATGAAGACACTGAACAAAGAGAAGAATGGCAGAAATTAAACAATCACGTAGTAGACCCGATCACGATAGAGGAATTAAATGACTACATGGCACAAATGCAAAATAGAAAAGCTACAGGCCCAGCTCTCCAAACACGTAGGTCTATTTCTCAAATTCATATTCCTACATCTAATAAACTAATGCTGGCCAAAATCACATATGCTAGATGAATAGCGAAACGCTGAAGTCAGATCCATTTTCATCAAAGAATCTAAACAAACGAATTAAAAACATAGCTGAAACTCTCATACTGGAAGAACAAAACGAGTTCAGCAAAGGCCAATCATGCTCTGATAATGTATTCACAATAAAACAGATTATAGAGGAACGGAGAGAATTCAATAACGAAACTCATGTAGCTTTTATAGACACAACGCATTATGTAGCTTGCATACAATACAGCAAAAAGAACGGCTGAAAAGTGTGCTGCAATGTTTAGGTATCGTGATTAAGACTTTATACCGGACAGTCATAGTGGGGATGTCAGTATTAAATCAGATTCTATTGTGTAGATATACAAGTGACTTTAACACTATAGCCTTATGACAAAAAACAAGACCATACCGATATCATCATTCCTCCATATCAAGCCAACTTGTATCTTTGATTTTGTTTGTGCCATAAACTAGTTTTTAACTCAACTATGGCAGTAAGGTATATTTATACCCCATGTGGTACAACAATTATCAACATAGCTTTCGCGCGTGCGTGTCTTCGTAGTAGCGCCGAGTGCTTGAAGTATGAAGACGTGCGTAACTTTGCGGGTTGGGTATACGAAGCTACGACGAAGTTGGGGCAAGTTTCTACCCCACGCGTGAAGGTAGGTAATTTTTTGTTTACCGTTCAAGGTAATCAACAATTATGAACAAGTCGCTTGCAGATCAACACGCAAGTTACGTGACTAGAAACGCTTACTAGCTTAGAGATAAGATTAGAACCCGCTAGATCTGTACTCTGTTCCTAGAACTTTATGATAACGCCTGTGGGAACGGAAACTAGCTTGCATTTCTTTAGGATAAGAGTTTTCCTTAGTGTTAAGATGCTTCTTGCATTCAGTTCTGTTTCGACACTCAGGTTAGCCTGTCCTGAATCAAGTGTGTGGAGCAGAGCTCCGACGTCTGTAAAGTGTTTAGTGTTTTAAGTATAAATAAATGCTTTTTAAAAACACTAATCGTCGTTAAATAAACTTAACTGGCGCAGTCTTTCGGATATTTGCAACGGTCTCAAGAGTTTTCGACCATTAAAACCAATTTTGCACCGTGGGTTTCAACCCTTAATTGCAAGATCCCTGCCTCCGAAGATCTACAACCGCACCTGTACCCTCGAGCCGACCATAGGACAAGCATCGCCGAAGCGTCGAGCCCGCTGGTTGCAGTTTTCAAACCGATCATCGCGATCAATCCAGTTCATTGGGAACAACCCTGTCTATTGCAGACATCCAGTTCATTGGGAACAACTCCGTCTAACGAAGACAACTAGATCCACCGAGATCGATAACTAGATCCACCGAGATCAACAACAACAATGAATAAGTAAGAAAATTACATATATTATTTTGTTACAAGTGAATTTAAACTAATATTTTAAACAGCTACTAACCTAGCTTTACAATTTTTAATTATAAGCTCAGGTGGTTGCAAACGAGATGAGGTACTGGCGTACACGATAGGTGTACTTAATAATCGCCAACCGACTTTGCAATCATGCGTAGGTACCCTGAATTCAATTAGGAACCCCTAATCTTAAGCACTGTTTACTAACATAAACGAATTTTTAAAAATTATTGTGTTAATGATTAATACAGACACATCGTCTGAAAGCGAATCTGAAAGTGAATTCGAAAATACAACTCGAAATAATAACTTAACTCAAAATAGAATAACTTTAAGACCACCCCGTCTAATACCAAATTTAACAATGGCAAATCAGAATCAAAATTTAAATCACGCTGGCGGACCAGCACCAGTCTTTAATGGATACCCTTTAGGTTTCCATATGAGTATGCTAAATGAAATTCCAACATTTCACGGCAACCCCGCCGAACTTTGCGAATACATCCGCGCTGTAGAGGACATATTCAATCAATTTTGGCAACCAGATGTCAATGCCTATATTAATAAATTACTTTTATCTGCTGCTCGCAACCGTTTAAAAGGTGCAGCCTTAGAAATTGTTACAGGACACACGTATATTTCATGGTTAGAACTGAAACAAGTTTTAATAAATAATTTCGGTGACCAACGTTCCGAACTAAATATTCAAATGGATCTTTCCAGACTTAGACAAAATCAAAAGGAAACCCCTATCGACTTTTTCAATAAAATTAGATCCCTTTTAGCCATCTTAAATTCAAAAATATCTTTAGGAAATGAAATTCAAGAAATCAAAGACCATAAATTGCAAACTTCAAAGAGTTTAGCCTTAAAAGTTTTTATAAGTGGTTTATTAGAACCTCTTGGCAGCTTCATAAGAAGTCGTGCACCAAATTCTTTAGAACAAGCACTAACATTTGTAAAAGATGAACTAGACATTCGTTATTTTCAAGGAAAGAATTTCTCTTTTAGTAATAATACTAGTCAAACACAAAACAAATTTACTCCGCAAAATCAATCTAAAACACCATTCAAGACTCAATATTATCCGAATCATTCACAAAACTATCAAAAGCCACCACAATTTCAACCAAACCCTAGATTTCAAACCAATCAAAATCCATTTCCAAATTCTAGATTTCCAACTTATCAAAAATCTAACGTGATACATACACAAAATGCATTTGCACCAAAGCCAAATTTTAAGCCTACCTTTAAACCCGTACCTATGGAAACCAGTACCATTCAAAAACGCCCAGCTTCACAACAGTTAGGCACCCAAAATAAAAATTATAAACCCAATTTTAGACCAAATAACTACATTCGACAATCCAATCAACCGAGAAACTTCTATTCCGAAGAATTATTTAACAAACATGTCGCTAATCAATCACAATACGAACCCGAATATGACCAACAACCTTACTATAATGAGGAAACTCCCGAAAACTTTGAAATAACAGAAGACAATAATTGTCACACATACTTCAACGAATTAGACCCAACCACAGACTTTTTCTCTTTACCCGAATCAGATTCAGACATCGAAGAAGACCCCGGCGAAGCCGTAAATTTTCGTCAAATGCCTCGGTAGAAACTTTTTCATTAAACCCAAAATCAAATTTACCTTATATCATTATACCTCAAACTGGCGATAAATTACTAATCGATACTGGCAGTTCACGTACTATTCTTTCACCAAAATTTGTACACACATATTACCCCGACTCAATTTACGAACATCCTTTCGAAATTTCTACTTCTCATGGAACTACTTATCACAATTTGGTAGCAGAAGTACCTATTCAAAATTTATTTTCAGAAGATGGAACACATCTTTGCTATTTGTTCGATTTTCACGAAGAATATGTAGGACTAATAGGCACAGACCTCCTAGCTAACCTCCCTGCAAACATCGACTATCGATGGATGCATATTCAAACTGAAAAGACAACCGTACCATTCTACTACAACCATTCCAAATTAAAACAAGAAGAACAAAAACGCAATCAGTGCAATTTTTCCAAAATTAAACCCTCTAAGGACATTTTAAGACACATTACGTTACCACCGCGAACAGAACAATTTGTTACTTTACCCGCAGTAGGAAAAAATGGATATAAATTAGCTCCTAAATTAAATTTTACTAAAAATATAATAATGCCTTCAGCAATGGTTACATTAAAAAACAATTGGTTCCAAACAAGTTTAATAAACACATCGGATACATCCCAAACATTAATTATATCGCAACCTCTCATTTTAGAAGACTACACTCCTGTAAAGGAAAAAATTCAAATAAACAGTCATTTTAATTCAAACCCTCGTCAGAAACAAATACTTCTTCAAAATTTAGAAAATAATTTAAGATTAGATCATTTAAATCCAGAAGAAAGAGCTTTATTAACAAATCTTTGTTTAGACTATAAAGAAATATTTTATACCCCCGAGATTCCTCTATCGACTACAAATTTAACCAAGCACCGCATACGAACGAAAACAGACACCCCGATTTTCACTAAAACATACCGATATCCACATATACACCGACAAGAAGTCAAGCAACAAATTGATAAAATGCTAAAAGAAGATATAATCGAACCTAGCGAATCACCATATAATTTTCCAATTTGGGTAGTCCCAAAGAAACGTGATGCCTCAGGCAAGCAAAAATGGAGAATCGTTATCGATTATAGAAAACTTAACGAACAGACCATCGACGATAAATTTCCCTTACCCCGAATAGAGACAATTTTAGACAATTTAGGCAGAGCAAACTATTTTACAACTCTCGACTTAGCCTCCGGTTTCCACCAAATTGAAATGGATCCCCGAGATAGAGAAAAAACAGCCTTTTCAACAGAGGATGGAAAATTTCAATTCAAAAGAATGGCTTTTGGTTTGAAAAACGCTCCAAGCAGTTTTCAAAGAGCCATAAATACCGCTTTAACAGGTTTAACACCAAATCAATGTTTAGTATATCTCGACGACATTATTGTTTATTCGACTTCATTACAACAACATATCGAGCGACTCAAAAACGTATTTCAAAAATGTAAAGACACCAACCTAAAAATTCAACTCGACAAATCTGAATTTCTTCAGAAAAATGTAAAATATTTAGGCCATATAATAACACCCGACGGAATAAAACCAGATCCCTCTAAAATAGAAGTCATTAAAAATTTCCCATTACCTAACACTAGAACAGAAATCAAATCATTTTTAGGACTTTTTGGATACTATAGAAAATTTATAAAAGACTTTGCAAAAATCACTAAATTCCTCACTTATTGCTTAAAGAAAGACAACAAAATTATTCATACCCAAAATTTTAAAGATTCTTTCGACTATTGTAAAAACCTTTTAATCAACGAACCAATTTTACAATACCCAAATTTTAACAAGCCGTTTGAACTCACTACTGACGCCTCAAAATATGCTCTTGGTGCAGTTCTTTCACAAGATGGTAAACCCATTAGTTACGCTTCACGTACATTAAACGATACTGAACAAAAATACAGTACCATAGAACGCGAATTATTAGCCATTATATGGGCTACAAAACACTTCCGACCTTATTTATTTGGAACTAAATTCACACTTTTCACGGATCATAGACCTCTAGTTTGGCTCCGTAATCTTAAAGAACCGAATTCAAAACTTACCAGATGGGCTTTAAAACTAGAAGAATTTAACTTTGACATTAAGTATTTACCTGGAAAAACAAATAAAGTAGCAGACGCTCTTTCCCGAATTCAAATTCATCCCTTAAGCATCGACGATAATATATTTGAAGACATCCACAAAATTTTAAACGACTCTGACCGATTAGACACACCCGAAACCTTACCAGATAATTTTAGCATAATTCCCAATCGTGCAGAAACACCAAACTTATCAGATTTATTCGATACACCGATTATTAGAACACCATCAAATAATGAAAACGAATCCTTAGTAGACACAGTACACACCCAATTAAGTTCAGCACCCGTAATAGATATTTGCGACAAACCTTTGCAACATTTTAGTAAACAAATAGAATTTATTGAAGCCAATTTGCCTAGACAAATTCAAATCACCAAATTCGACGGAAACATTCATTATTCAGTTTTCGTGAACTCTAATAATAAAAATTCAAAATTTAACGAGTTACTAATAGAACACTGTCAACCCAAAACTCATTATTATTGCTATTTCTCTAACGATAAATTATACCAAGAATTTTCTCAATATATCAATTCAATCACAAATGAAAACACCCCCAAATTCCACAGATGTACGACACAAGTTACATACATAATTAAACCTGAAGAACGTCACAACCAAATTATTAATTATCACCATGGTAAAACGAATCACAGAGGAATATCCGAAACAATAGAACACCTACAAAGAAAATATTTTTGGAAAGGTATGAGCAACGACATTAAAAATTTTATTAACAATTGTCAAATCTGTAGAACACAAAAATATAACAGAAATCCCATAAAGCAACCCCTTCAATTAACTCCAACTTTTAATCGACCATTTCATACAATTCATATGGATATATTTCAAATAAAAGGAATTAAATATTTAACGTTAATAGACGCTTTTTCCAAATTCGCTCAAGCCTATCAATTACGATCCAGTAACATGATCGATGTGACAGATCGACTATTCTTTTTCATTACAACCTTTACGGCCCCTAACACATTGATAACAGATAATGAATTTAATAAACAACCTTTTCTAAGCTTTTTACAAGTACACAAAATTCAATTGCATACAACAACACCTTATCATCACGAATCAAATTCCCCAGTAGAACGTTTTCATTCGACATTAATAGAACACTATAGACTTTTAGGAGAAATGCCCGAACACAAGAAAATACAATATTGTGTAATGGCTTACAACCATACTATCCATTCAAATCTAAAATTATCACCTTTCGAAATAGTATTTGGACATACCGACAACAAGAACCCTTTTGACCTAGACTATGAAAAATCATTTTTCGAAAATTATGTAGTAAATCAGAGAGAAAAAATGAAACATCTTTACGACGCTCTTCAAAATAAACAAAGCTCTACAAAAGAAGCACGAAACGACAAAAATATACCAGAAAGATAAAATCTTCACGTTCATTTTCGAAATTCCGCTAATTCAAACATTTTCAGAATATCAATTAATTAAATTGATTCCTTTCCCGGCATACAACACGAATAACAAATTTCAAATGATAATCCCTTCCTACAACACTTTACTATTTAATCCTGATTTTAGTGTACCTATCGATATTAATCAATGTCAACAAACTTCAATAAATAACTACTTCTGTTCTCGAGATAATCATTTCAGTATCCCAAATTCGAAATTGTGTGAAACACAATTGTTGTCCTTTCACGACAATCAAACTTGTCGACCATATATTTTCAATTTAACCACAAATAAAATCTTGCAGATAGATTCAGCTACGTGGCTTATTAGTTCGCCCATTAAAACAATTTTAGATATTCAATGCAATCAGGTTATTGCAAAGAGAGAAATTACAGGATCAAATTTAATACATCTAACTCCTGACTGTTCAGTTCTAATAAATCACGACGAAATACTGTTCACCATGAAATCTACGTCCACAAAACAGATTATTTTACAATTGCCCAGTATAAGTAAATTGCGAATAGATGAATCAAAACTAATCAATATTTCAAAAATTGACCTATCCCCTATTAACACACAAGAGTTAGTCAATAATCAATTAAAACTGACAAACCATAAGGATAAGTTGATAAACAACAATATCCATTTTGTAAATAAACTAAGTTTAATTTCGCTCATTATTATTATATTATTAATCACTATGTTCGTAATCATTATATTATATCTATATTGTAAACGTGACTCTTTCAAATCAAAACTAATAAAACTATTGCGAAAATCGCAGAATGAAGCCATCGTATTAAACGATACTCAAAATTCCTTACTTCAATGTCAAAATATAACTTAAATACAGCTTCACGGTATTTAAGATTCTCAGATGGGAGGAGTTACGTGACTAGAAACGCTTACTAGCTTAGAGATAAGATTAGAACCCGCTAGATCTGTACTCTGTTCCTAGAACTTTATGATAACGCCTGTGGGAACGGAAACTAGCTTGCATTTCTTTAGGATAAGAGTTTTCCTTAGTGTTAAGATGCTTCTTGCATTCAGTTCTGTTTCGACACTCAGGTTAGCCTGTCCTGAATCAAGTGTGTGGAGCAGAGCTCCGACGTCTGTAAAGTGTTTAGTGTTTTAAGTATAAATAAATGCTTTTTAAAAACACTAATCGTCGTTAAATAAACTTAACTCGCAGGAATTATGCAAGACGATGACCTTTTCGTAAAAACTCCGAACCTGATGTTTTACAAAGTGGTGGTCCAAATTTATTATGCAGTAAATATGAAGACAACAATACAGAATATAATCCTGGCAGCCAATTGTAATTGGAGGAAGAAGGGTAAAATTTTTATGATTCAGAGGAAAGTGGTTACTTTCATGGGAGAAACCAGTATAAGTGGGCAAAAACTCCACCAGCTCCTTTAAGAACGAGGGTAGATAGCATTATTCTTCGTTAAATGCCAGGTTACACTAAACGAAATCTTACTCTGAGTGAAGCATGATCTTCACTTATCATGTGTGCTCAGAAAGAGTAGCAGTAACGCAAGTGCTGCTTATATCAATCACGTAGATAATACCACGAGAATGTTCGAACTCTCGGGGCAACTGACGAAGCTAGTACAAGGTTCTTAGAGCAGTGATGTTTCTTCCCAAATTTTTATTCTTGCTGTCAGCACTTCATTTAGATGATTTTGAGACACATGAAGAAATAAAGCTAAATAATCGTATTGCTCCGGTACCTGACATATTCAAATCTTTGATACACAATATGGAACCAAATAACTCATGCTCTAAATATTTTACTATAGATGAGACGCGAGTTCCCTTCAGAGGAAGCTGTGCCTTCAGAGTATATCTATGTGAAGTCCAAGCCAGAAAAATACCATGCCATGCTAAGACAAACCTCTAAGCCGAAATTCTACTTTATAATTATTTTAAAGTAAGTCCAATGATATATTATGTAACATTCAATACTTAGTTATTCATAACCTAGTAACCACATTCGCTCCATGTCTGGGATATTGTGAATCACTGTACCACGAAACAGTGCGAGTAATGTACTACTTTGGAACGCTCCGGCATAAGTGTTCTAAGGTACAATACTCTGACAAAGTGCGTAAATATTAGTTTTAATTCATAGCGAGCATGAACCAGAGGAAATAAAAGATAAATAAATAAAACGTTGCTCTTTTCGTTTCGATATAAAATTGCGCAAATGTATATAGAATAAGCTATTCTCGCAGCAGCAAACAATGATGTGTTACTTCGTAGGTCCTGGCGTCTCAAGTTGAATTGTTGACTTCGCATCGCCACGTCAGATTACACAATCCAATTGAGTCAGTCGAATATGACTGCATTGATAACAATGCGGTATGAAAAGTGCATTCGGACCAAATGGAAATGCAGTTAGTGGATTATGTCAAACAGGCGACTCGGGTAAACTATGGAAGGAGTAAAAAGGAATTTCGTTATCTTGAATATGCTAACTAAAGCTAACAATTTAAAATGTTCTCATCAGTGAGACCAAAATCAGCTAGTTGCTGCTGAATGAAATTTTCAGGTGAATTTCCCTTCCGAAAACCAGACAGAGTCTACTTTTCTCGCTAAATCGGGCAGCTTTAATCGATTCAATGTGCAAATGTTCTTTAATAATTTAAGAAAGGTACATGAAAAGTGTGGCCTATTTACTCTTCATAGAATGTATAATGTCGACGAAGCAGGTTTGTCTACTGTCCATGTACCGCTTAAAATAGTAGTACCTAAAGAAATGAGAGACTTGATGGCGCAGCATCTGCCGAAAGGAATAAAAATTAATTACTGCAATAAGTGCTCTTGGTAATCATCTTCCACCTTTGATGATAATCCCAAGGGTTCATTTTAAGAATTTTATGATAAAAAAAATACCAATTAATCTGGATGGTTAAACTATTTTTGGAATGACTTGATTTCTTCATTGAGTACAAGAAGTGCAACTTTTTTTTTATTTTGGACAATAATGAAAGTGATGTTAGCGTAGCTGTCATTGCAAAATTTCGCACAACTAGCATTAAAATACTGACGTTCCCGCCGAACACCTCACACAGGCTTCAGTTTCTCTTGGTTCTTTCAAGATACATTACAACAGAGCGGTACATGATTAGATGGCTAGCAGGCCAAGAAAAACGATGTCCATTTATTAATTAGCTGAAGTGGTGAGAAGATCTTTTAATTTTGTTTAACGAGTAAAAATATATTAATCGGTCTCAGTACTACAGAAATCTCTTCACTAAATGCACATATTTTTACTGATAGATTTTTTATCTTTGTATACAACCAAATGACCAAATGTAGAAAGAAACCAACAAAATGCTGACCTGAACTGAAACACTTAATTAACCTCATCCACTTCGATAGATTCTACCAATTAATTGTCATTCTCTGCAGAACTAATCAGGCTATTCCCTCAAGCTGCACCACAAAAACCGAAAACTACAAAAAAGAAGAGAGGAGGTAGGAAAACTCCGGAAAAGGGTGATTTAGACCACTTCCAACACCTGCAATCAACAAACGTTCGTATGAGATATTTTTCGCCTGGTAAGTTAGCAACCAATGTTACGTAGTATTTTTTTTTAATTGACGCTTTGCGTTTGCCGTTTGATGCACCAGTTTTTTCCAGACAGCATTGGGACATGTTGTGTAAAGAGATTTTTAAGCCTGCTATGTCTTTACACCACCACCACGAGCTCGAATGGTCTAGATGTTTGTTCTGAATTGAGGACGAGTCCCGGGAAAGCATTTCTGTTTGTTTATACCGGATGAGGGCATTTTAAAATCGTTTTCTTTTCGCACCACTTGGGGCCACGTGCAGCGTGGTGGATCAATTTGTTGTTTTGAGGCTTAGTAAAAGGCAGAGCTCTGTTAAGTGTTTATTTCCCTTGTGGATTCATCATCATAACTATGCTTTTCGTTAGCCTTTTTCATGGCGGAATCTTGAACCGCGAATTTTGAGGCCCTAACCTGGTTATCTGCTCCCGGAGATTGCTACAATGAGTCTTGAAGGCCTCTTGGAGATGTTTAAGTTTGTTCAATGTCCAGGACAGTTTTGGTAGAGGGATCTTTTCTTCCGGGCCTTATCGTAGTCAAGTTTGAGGTTGGCGGTTACGCTGCTCCTTGCGGATACCATGCAGGTATTCTATTTGTAGAACCGGCCGTACTCGAAGTTCAGTCCTATGTGTACAGCTAAAATTGGCATCTTATGTAATTATATTTGGCGCTTCACCTCACGCTGTAAAGAATGTTTATTATGTATCGTTTAGTTTATTCATTTTTTAGCTACCTGGGCTTCGCCCTTTTAATTTTCGAAGAGTTTGAGAAGTAGTCCCAATGCTGAGATGCGTATTTCATTCTGATTAAAGATGCCAATTGTACTAAAATTTAAATCGCTAAATAATTATAACTATAACTAATAACATAATTTGAATGGTGGTTTGCTGTGCCAGCAATTAAAATAATTTGGAGTGAGTATGAGACGAAATTATACAGGTACCGGATAGACCTTCTCTTTTTCTAAACCAATAACTTTTATTTTGGGAAGGTGTCAAATTTAATTACTCAGTGAATGCTACTTACTGTAAATGGAGCGTATATGGGTAGAAATAGAACTATTGCTACAGTATGTTAATTTTCGGGCTACCCACTCAGCAGTGTTTCAAAGGGATTTCCCTTATATAATTTGAGTGAGCGACATACTGGCCATGCTCCCTTGCGATTTATATGCCATATGGTCCTCATTTCAGTACTTTTAAGTGAGGTTTAGAATTGAACCCTGAATTAAGTTTTTAAATATTTTATGGTTTGTTTGTTAGTACCAGTAATTACAACACGTTTAATACACTGTTTTTATCATTTAAAGGTGCTATTTTATTATCACTATGTAATCCTCGTTACAAGTTGGACTTCATTTAATAGTTTTGCTTCATATGGGGCACTTAATTAGTAGTCTCAAGTATTCAGAGGTGAACGTGCCAGACAGAACCACTTGGCGCCCTATTATTATAGTCATCGCATTTTCTAAGGTAAGCTGGCCCAGACCCATTCTCTCGAGTTAGTCGGTGGCACGCTCCCACCCTAAAACGGTCAAAGATTAAAGCACTTAAATACCCGAAAACAGCTCACGATGGGAATACATCAAAAGAAAGATCACTAAAAGATTTCTTTTTAAATATTTTGTGGCATCAATATCCAGAAGCACAATGTCACATTCGAAAGGAGGTTTCCAAAAAACGTATTATTTGGTAATGTTTCATATTACTTATAGCAGCGCCGGATTTTCAGTTCGTTGTATAGAATCTTTAATATCTCCAAAACAATTCGCTTCAGACCCACACAACTTTATATTAAAATTATTAGCATTTCTACGTAAAGCTCTTATGCTACCTAAATAAAGCGAGTTCTACTTTAAAAAAAAGTAAATTTGGTTCACCACACCTTTTTTAGTTACTCTGAATAATGAAATTACTAATGTGCGTCACGTCAGTATCTACAACTTCTATGTAAAGAAATGTTATGTAACTGTCATATTTTCGGAAATATCTTTAACTCCTGTATCGTTCCCACATCCTGTATGTATATAAAAATGACTAACAATACGAATAAAAGAGAGGCCTTTGGCATCCTAAAGTCGTGATGGTGAAAGTCACTGAGTAATTGAAAATATGCTGCAGGCTGTTAAAACTTTCATAATGGTATAATTTAATAGTATTTTTTTTATATGACACCTTTAATTTATTAATATTTATAATTGTAGTATAGCAAAACCCCAAACAATCATCCTGCATTGTGTCGCGTAAATGCAAAGCTGCTGTACTTCAATTCAATTAAGCCTGTCAGGAATATACACAAAAGCCAGCTCTGGAGGACAACACCATACGTTATTACATTATCTAGACTACTGTGTTCTTAAAATCAATATATTGACATTATGTTACTATAATGTAATTTATGCCTGTTACAAGTGACCATTCTCATAGAAAAGATATACACTGAGCTAGTTCAATATCACATATAGTAAATTATAATTTACAAAACCGTGAGGAAAATCAGCTTTTGGGAATATGTTTATAATTAGATAAGTGTAGAAGTGATATTAGAGTAACCCATCAAAAGCACCCCAAGGATAAGACTGTATCTTGTGTTTCTATTTCATTCTATGCAGTAATTTTTACTTTAGAACGGATTTTCTCAAAGAAATATCATTGAAAATGTGGAGCAAATTTGGTTTTATTGGTGATGTGAATCAATCTGTTTAATTTAGGATGTGATAGTATTTTGGAAGTAAACATTTGTTGGCCGGCCGAAATCTAAGGTAAGGTTTGCTGATTTTTTCTTTCACGTGGTCTAATGCTCTGTTGAATTAATTTTCCTACCTTTTACTTTCTATCTTTTCTCTTCTCTTCTCCTTTCCTCTTCATTGCACTTTTGAGTTTGCCTCTCCGATATTTCTACAACGATCTCCAGGTTTGCTGTGCTACCTTTCGAAAATCCGCGAATGAGTGAAGTGGATACTCCAACAAGTGGCACAGTTTTTAAGGTCAAGTCTTGCAATTATTCCAATTTTTTGCATACCTGGCATCGCATCTCACGCTTTCCAATACGAGCGAAGTAACATATCTGGCGTATTGAATCCCGCCCATCATGGGAAACTCCTATCGTAGATCTCAAAATTTTTATGACTACTTTTCTAAACAGTAACCATCAGTTGGTTACCGATTTAACTTTATTGTAACTTTGTTGCTAGTGAATCAGCAGCAACTGATGTTTACCAAATGCCATTTACTTAATATATTTTCTTATTTGATGCTGTACTTTTTTATTTATTATGAATAGTAAATGAGTACGTTTACTGATATAAGTAGGCCATACAGTGATTATGCCACAATTCTGCCATATTTTGGAGCCCTTGATGGAGATTATTTTAATTGGGGTTTTTACTCTTAGCGTAATCGATTCCGCGCGATTTTATTTAATTAAACCTTTTTATATACAAATTATTCCAATCTAGTATTTATTCGTATAACACATACTTACGTAAATTCATACCTTTTGGTGTATTAAGGTTATTATTGTTTGATACTAGTCTTTTTGCGTTTCTTGGGTATTTAGTCTTTCCTTACGTCACACCTCGGCTACACCGCATAGTTTATCGGAATGTGTCACGGTAAGTTTTTAAACCTGGCCACCTAAACTTTTGGTTTGCTGCTGCTGATGACAATTAGATAATTTTTTACGCATTCATTATGTCCCCAGTCCCTTTCTCACATTATAGTGATGTCTACATCATATATTATATTAACACTACAACAAATATTTCTTAATTCATGAATCTCTTTGTCTTACAAATATTGTTGTTGATTATTTATTTCTTAATCCAAAAATTATAGGATTACATTGAGAAGGTTCAAAAGAGGTAGAATTTTCATCCAGTCTTGCTTAATGTGCAAAATAATAACAGGAATTTTGGATTTTGTTTTTTACAGTTTAAATGTCCTTGTCCCACCCTTTTCTCCACAAAAACTGTATGTGTGATATTTGGCGAAAAAACGTTTTAGTACTTAAATGCGGAATTGATGAGTAGTTCCTCTACGAATTAATGCAACAGCTGTCTTAGTTCGGTCTAAACTAAGAAATGTGAGAAAATCACTTTTTGAATCGTTTTGTAAAGAGCCACTAGCGTGGAGGGATTTTCAATTAGTTTCGATTAAAAAGACAATCACAGCAACAATATCGTTGCAAATAAAATCCAATGTCAAGACAGCAAATACCAAATTGAAACTTATTTTTGAGAATTTCAATGTCTTGCTCTTCTTTCGCAAATTTTATGAGGGTGGTATCCATGGCAAAGCAGTTTCAATATGAAAATGTCTTTTTTATTAATTCTTTCTAAATACGTAGACAATGCTATGAAATCGGGATTAATAAAATTTTATAATACCAAATATAAAGTTATTACAGATGTCCCCCACAAATGCGTGATATAAACGAAAACGACATTTTAGTACGTGAATGCATAATTTAAATGAGTACTCTTTGTCTTACCGAGAAAAAGAAACTATTTAAACGAGCGAATAGCAAATAGTAAATTGAATTTTAGATTGAATACACCCCCCTACAGATTTTGTAGAAGTGATATCTCTCTAAAATGCATTTTAATACTTGAATGTACTATTACTCAGTATTATTCCAACTATATAAGGTAGAAAACTGCAAAAATGCAAATCCGTTACTGTATTTGGCGCGCACTAGAAGAAGGAAAGGAATTCGCCAAGCTAGCGCAGGAGAGCAGATCTTGAGTCCGGCAATTTAATTCAAGCAGAGAGGTTGGGAAAACATTTCTTTGTCAGCGTCCGTAGCTATTATTCGAGCTATCGTTGTACATTTCGTTTATTAATTTCAGTTTCACCCGTGGCCATTCTTGGAACTATTAATATTAGTTCTGTTTTCGAGTCAAGTGTTCCAGTTTCAAACTATCCTTCATCGCTCAAATGGTGGTGATCCAACTATCTCCCGGGCAGAATTTCCATCAACGCTCGAGGTCTGCGACTTTCTTTCATTTTCTCATCTTGCTGACGTTTGAATTACTGTACCCAGCTAAGTTGTGTATATTTGGTGATCGTATATTACAAGTGTGAATAACCACAAATTTAAAATGTACTAGAACAGAATTGTGCATACGTAAATTACCGTCAACTTTATATTATAAGTTTATAAGTGAATAGGTTGCAGGTTGCAAAAGAAGTTTGAGACGAATCGCCTTTAGAGGATCAATGACGCTTTCAGCGCCATGCCCCAGTTTATCAATATTACTTTTCCTTGTGGTACTTGCAATGAGGACGAACATCTGTTAGGATTTTGCTCACCGCGCGACATGACGTCACAAGCGGCTAGGAATTGTGTTAAAACCATTATTTGCTGCATCTGCCACGCTGACCCACTTAAATGAATTTTTATTATTGTTGTCTTAACAGAGTTCTTAAATTTCCTGTACAATTTTGGTTTGTAAAGCGCAGTGCAGTTCTCGTATATTGAAGTCAAATAAGTTAGTTTCTAGATTACAAAACAAAGTAGATTCTAAATCACGAAGCTGTGCACCATACATATTTCCCATAGCTGAGTAAGTTTTGCTGGAGGAATTTCCCCATTACATATCCGGCAGGCAAAACTCTAGGTAGCTCCCTACACAATAACTAGAATTTGTTCATGTGCCCACTGATTTGATTATCGCAGGCGATTTAAGTTTCAAGGTCACCTACAAAAAACGTAAGCATATAAATTTGTCCGTAACATTTCCGCAACCCGAAAAAAATATTGCACGAATATCGATATATACAATATTCAGATTATTTAATTTTTGGTCCTTTCTTTTTAATTAAAAAAATTAAAATTATTTTAATATCATGGACAATAAATTTCTAACATTTAGAAGCTGCAATTGTAACTAATCATTTTGTTTACTATATTATTTTTATCTACTTCAACTAGAGCTAAAGTTTGTGGATACCAGACTGTACATATCATTCATGTTCGTTAGTTAGGTCTGAAAGCGTAGCCGAGGTAAGTTTGCCTAGCATTAAATGTTTTTTTTTATATTTCCATGATGAACTAGGCATATACAGGGTTTTATAGATGTGTCTAGTTAATAATATCACAAAAATCTCTTATAACATACATAAACCTGCTATGAGTAGTAAATTACATGTAGGTATATATACGTAGCTTGATAGCTATTTAATGTATCAGTTAAACTGATTGTAACTCATCGAAAACATTAATTAGGTTCAGACGTGATTCAAAAAATTCAACTTTATTCTTAATAACATTTATGTGCCACGACCAGTGCCAAAAATTAACGTGGCCGTTAAAAAATTTGGCTGTACAGCAGGGAGGTCATACAGGCTTTTCCACGACACAAATTAAACTTTTTTACGACGTCGTGGTAAAAGCTGCGAATAAAGTTAATAATGGGGCTTTGAAAGTCCAACATGAAGGTCGCTCAAATACTCAACCACAATTACAAAGGTCTATTTCACTACCAATATAAAAAAACTGTAAATATAGCAAAACCCGCAAAGCCGTTAAAGCATTCAAAATAGGGCCTTACCTAACAACAGCACTCAGGGCTTTCTGCCTTTAATTCTTGCTGTCCTTTTAGGCAAGGTTTACTAGCGTCTAGAAAACAGGTAAGATTTTACGGCCTAATCGTAAATCTTTTATTACGTCCCAGATATTAAAGCAAAGCTTTCGAATTATTCCAACTAGAACTATTTTAAAAGGCACCACCGACGCCGCGTTTTTCCGAAGCAATTATGCTTAATTAAATAGGACTAAAATTTTTAGGTTGGGTTCCAGGCCCGGTCTGTAGACGATAAGCTGAAAATGGAAGTTATAATCGCGCAAAGTCTTTTTGCTTAATTAATTTTTATTAATCAAGATCTTTTAGCAAATTTTGCAGACTGTTCTTTTCATAGCCTTGGCCAAATTCAAGATGATGGCATGAGAAGTTCTGCAGCAGCTACAAGGTTATATTAATAAATAGTTGGCCTTGGAAGGTAGACTCAAAAAAAAACATGACAGCTATCTTTCATATCTGTCAAATAAATGTGCAAAGTTTCATAATAGCTCGTTCAAGAATTTTGCAGAAATTGATAAAAATGTAAATATATTGAGAACTGAAAGAAATTGATACATATCACACACCATAGCTTATCACAAATATATGATCGAGGATGCACTCAATAAATTTATTATTAGTGGTGGCATAAATTGCAAAACGTAAAAGACCATTTCTAGTAGAACAACGTCAATAGAGGAGTGCTATGAATATAATTACGCAACAAAAAATTAATCACAAAAACAGAAAACAAAAAAAATCGAAAAAAAAGACATTAGAAGAAGAAAAATAACCAATATACAAAGTTAAAGATTTTTGGAAAAATGATAGTAGCAAAAAAGGAAATCGTCAAGTTAAAAGATGAAAATAGGCAACATGTAAATGACATAGAAAATGCTCAAAGAACAACTGACTAAACTCTTATTCAAATATGTATGACCCTCAAGTTCAAGACAAAGAAGTGGAAGAAGACAACTAGTTATTAACTCAAAGTCAAAAGACCTGTCGCAAATAACGATATATTTGCACCACCCTTAAGGAAAGGATAGCACAGCCCTAGATAGCTCTAACTCTCTGCAGAATATAGCATGAATAAGGACCAGGCAGCGGTTCTTAAGGTTACAAGAAGAACTTTATAAATTTATACAAATGGGCGTCAGTCGTTATACACAACATAATCAGAAATCTATATACCAAAACAAAGCACCACCTACTTTGCAAATCCCTTAATTCACCCTAAATCTCAAAAGAACACTAGCAGGTTCATGAAGGGTCGTAGTATAAATAATCAAAGAAAATATAAACAAGCAACAGTTAATAGAATGTAATATTCATCAATTCAACAATGAACAAGCATAATGAAGACTGGAGGATCAATAAAGCTCAGAATAATAAGTAACAATTAAGTTTGGAGTCAGCCAAATCATAACACACAAATATGTAAAATGCAAATAAAATTCCAATACACTGTACAACAAAACAAATTAAAAATTTCTAATGCCCGCAAAATTAACGGCTACGCTGATAAAAGAAACGCTCGAACCCCTATTTGTAAAACTGGTAAAATTTGAAATTGGGAAAAGCCGGGCGCTCAAGGTCACACTGCTCAAATGTTGTCTTACGGGGTACATACAAGGCATGCGTTCAACTGATTCTTAGGTAAAAACGCACTAGCGCTGATTTACGTTAACCAATACTATTTTACTCCCAAATGCTTTTGTTAAAAATATTCAAATCATAGCAGACGAATACGCCTTTATCAATACAATCAAAACGCTGAATAACAAATTAGTATCTACTTACTGCGATGTGAGACGCTTCTCCAAGGCGCCCTCAAATGCAGTCACCAGGTGCGAAAACTTCATGCGAAACGCAGCATTCTTGGGTTCAATTTATTTTGAACGACCTTCGCTCAAAACACGTGCAAACTGTGCGTGCACCAGGGGATTCCAAGGAGCTACTGTCACCAGGACATTATGCAGGATGATAAAGACCTCATTACCACTTAATTAGTACCGAAAAAAAAAGATAATAAGAAAATATCTCACCCTAAGATGGAAATCGGGCCCAACACATTAAAAAATACGCCGCTCGAAGCGTACACCGCATTTGTTGACACGAAACACAATACTAGCAGAAGATTGTATTCTTATCGATGTACTAAAAGCTCTTGGTGACGTAGCACTAAGATGATGGGAAAATGAGATAGCTTTGTTTATCTATAAAAATGCAACAAAGAAGATCTAGGGCGTTACAGTCCTATTAACCTCTAATTTTAAATCGAATTGTTCCTGAGAATTGCATACAGTTGACTGACATGAAAGTTTGGAAATTTAATGGCGGACAGTAGATGACGAGCAAAGATGAAAGAAGAAAAGGTTCGTATTTTTGTTTGGTTGAGAGCGTGGCGTAAAAGTCAGAGCGAAGCAAGCCAATTCAGTTCGAGTAGTTGACCAGCAATCATCATGCACGTCCCGTGCCCAAGCCAATACGAAACAGGAGCTTTCATTTTTAGAGTTGACCAATGATCAGCGACAGCCAAGCTAAAGATGTGTGTGTTTGTAATGCAAGCGTACCGATCCATAAATGCATATTTGGTTAATCTTTACAGTGCCAATTTTAGGCAAAGTACGAACTTGTCGGATATTCCAGCCACCCAAAATGCGGCACAGAAGTATAACATTCGGAAGCCCGTTCTATTTGTGAGTCAGCCTTTGTGGCCAATAAGGTATTTACCGTCAATTTTAAGTATGCTATAATGTGAAAATAAATTAAACCTGTTGTATTGGATGTGTAAATTACAGCTATGTTTATACGTAGTTGCCGTTGTAAAATAAGATTTGGGGAATATCCTCGTTCGTAGTGTAGTAACGCCTTCCGCGCTCTGCTCTAGTTTATCGATTTTGTTTTCTCTTGTGAAATGTCTTCTCACGCGAATACATGAGGTGCTGCCAACCATTATAAGCAGATAAGATTCGTAATTAGCTGCAAGGCTGGCCAGCTCAAATAAAATTAATGTTGTGTCAATACAATTCTTTGAAATTTCCGCTTTAGCTTTTTAACATTGAAAAATCATACTAGAGCGATTTATGTAGATATCATCAAGAAAATACCAAGAAGGTTTGTTTCTATTTTCACTTATATAAATTGAAAATATAAAGTATGATCAAAAATTATTTTCACCAATTTTGGCTATGAAACAGTTACTAATTTATAAATGCAACTATTTTTATACTAGGCATTTGATTTTTGAGTGATTTAAAGTTGCATTCATAAATTAGGAACTATTCCATAGCCATAAGGGCGAAGTGGAAGAATAGCTCTGCTAAACTTCGTCCTTGCGATTCAGCTTTTTGAATAAAGATTTATTTATTTATTTATTTATTTATAATTGATGAAAATAAGTTTTGATCATACTATAGATTCTTCTAATGAATATCGTAAGCTGGACTTGAGTGCTGGTTTTCAAACCAAAGTGCAGAATTTTTTGAAAGATTTAGAAATATTGCAAAATTGCTTTGAACTTGTACTAACTTGCAAGGAGCTGCGTAGCCTATAAAACAATATTGCTCTTTTTTTTTCTTCTCCAGAATGTAGAGAATTTATCATTACACCGTTGATTAGAATTCCATATAGACTATAGAAACTACGAAATATTCTTGAAAACAAATTTCATCAAATAAAAAAAGCCTATAATTATTGTTAATCTCTATTTTACTAAAGCTGGGCATCCAATTGCGCAGGTGTGATGCATTAGATCAGTGACAATAAATCTTTAAAACCGGCTTTATCATTAGTTATTTTTACATCACAATCGCCTTTTCAAGTTTAGAGTAAAATCTTAACGTCGAAATATTAAATCGAGCGGAATACATAAAACCCGCTGTCCGATGGGTTTCGTGAGTGCCGTTCGTGTACGTAGAGACTCGCCTTTAGACAGCAGATGCTGAGCAACATTTTACCTTTTACGTTTATCTCCGTGCTGCATTCTTCGTGATTGTTTTACTGAAAAACTGTTTTTACACTATATCTTTCAATGCAAGATTACTTCCAAAGGAGGAGTTTGTATTTGAAGTTTCCTCTTTAACATGACGTTTATCTCTTCATATTGTTCCGGCGCTTTCAAGTAATCTCTCTGCGGATCCCATTTGTAAAATATATTTCCTAAACTTTCTCCCACGCTCATATTTTTACACGTAGGTGCTTTCGCGTTGGTATATCTGCGCTAAGATTATTAAATTGTAATTTTAATCAAACACCCTTTACTTTGCGATGCATAAGCTATACTCAGCATAAATAACACTTTGATTACTGTTACAATTAAAAGCTTGAGGCTAGCATTAGCAGTTGATTAAAAATTTAATGAACAGAAAGGTGGATTTCTTTATCATTCTTTATATCATAAGCTATGGGTTTCAGTAGAGTTACGGACGTACTAAAATGAAGAGATCGTAAGGCTAATGTATCTACCATTTATCCTAATGATGAAAAAGCTACTGTTGCTTCAAATTTTGAAGTTGCAAAATAACTTTAAAAAATGTGACATTTTATAATTAAAATGTGGACGTATGTAGATAAAAAAGGTCAACCAGTCGTTGTAGCTTTGTGAAACAATAGTATGACACCCAAGTAATCGCACAACACAGGTGTTATATTAAATGTAGTTGCTGTGTTCGCGTTGATAATGGAGATGTACTCTCCCCTAACCTGTGCTTTACTTACATTTTTTTGTATCCCGATAAAATATAATATACTACTGATTAAAATGATATGACTATACGAGCCTGATACATACAAAGAGTGGGTGACTGCGTAAATATGCGATATAGCCACCCATTACTTAATTTTTATAGATTAATATTTCTAGAAATAAGGTTTCCTCTGGCATCGGAAAGACCTCCCGGAAAATAAAACTGCTTCTAAAATTGTTATTCTACTATTTCAAGGTTCTTTGAAACGGAGTCTTACGAATCGTTAAATATTGCCAATATTTTCCTACAAAACTAATACATATATAGTTTTACGCGTAAGAACAAACGCTGTAAGTAGTTATAAATTAAAATTAAAATTCACATATTTTTTTCACAGGCATTTGTATTTCGATTGACTGCTTGCCACACTCGGAATTATATTCTGGGCAGTTGTGCTATTTGATACCCGAATTTTCAGCATGCGTATGACCTGTTACAGTAATTTTGTGAGTGGCCCTATAGTTGGCATCTCACACATGGAACGATGATGCAATAAAGAATTGTTACTCGACAAAATAAAAATTACGCAAGTATCGTGAAAAACAATACTAATAACAATGCAGAAAATGTTAAGAACAACAATAATATTATACCAAAAAAAATCCAAATTATTGAAATTCGTTGGTGCAACAAAGCCGCATAGTATTAAGGACGGTATTAAGTAAATAAGCAAACTAATGGCTAAGTTCCCAAGATTGTCTTATCGAAATGCTGATGAAATGGGTCAGCACAAAGAAGAAATACTATATTAAACGCCAAACTCGTCTAACTGACAGAAGTTACTTCAAAGTACCACATTTTCAAATGTATGATACAAGTAATTCATATGACAAAGCATGTAGTGGTTTTGCTATAGTGAAACGCATTATAGAACATTATATTGCTATAATATGAAACCAATTATCTTCAAGCTACCCCAATACAAGTGAAAACCATGTCATGTGACATAACAATCCCAGCAATGTACTGTTCACTTCGACAAAGAACAATTTGAAGCATACTTCTAAACATTAGAATCGAATTTCATTGCTAGAGGAGGCTACAACGGCACACCCTTTTAATTACCACAAAGGACACAAAGCTGTTAAAACTAATGCAAGATAAGCATTACTCATTCATTTCAACGGGCTCCCCTGTATATTGGTCAACTGATCCAAGAAAATTGTCGGATCTACTGAACTTTTTTGTAACTAGTGATATCTTCCCCGCACAGACTGATGTAGTAGCAAGTTATGATCTACATTCTGACCATACCCCTATAATCTTAACAATAACTTTATTGGTTAATTTAAGAAAATCTGATCTTAGACTACACACCTAAAGTACTTACGAACTGGAATGAATATATGATTATACTGAACGAAAATGTTAATACAAAAGTAATGCTCAAAAAGTCCTGAGAAGATTGAAGAAACAGCAAACACACTAACTGCAATACAAAAGAAAGCAGCATAACAACCTATATCACAATCAAGCCCCGACCAAATTGAATAGTGGTTGTCTCGTATCATTTAGTTAACTGAGGTGTATCAGAGAGCAGTGTAGTCGAACCATTTCTGAATATACTATACAAAGATCACTTACGAATAGCTAACCACAAACACGACTTTTTCGTTCTTACACGCCACGAAAATCTAGCAATAGCTTCCTGATATGTACAAGATCACCTGCTTCTTCTCCTCCAAGATGTTTGCAAGAATGGCGCATCAAAGGAAATTGAAACAAATCGTGGTACAGAATTTTTACACATCGACAATATCAGTGCACAACACTCCAGATAAATAATATCAAGATATACCACAGGTACATCATGTTAAGTAGCTTAGGCTGAATTCACATGTTAAACTAAACTGAAAACAACACATTATCAAAAATCTGGATTTTACTCAGAACTTCCTTCGCAAGTGGACGTTGTGACACTAAACAATTTAAAAATCAAGGAAAATGAAGGTAAAAATATATTTTCGTGTGTAATAGTACTGAAACGATACAAAAAAACACTGAATAATAGAAACTTGAACAATTTTTTAAAATTTAAAAAAAAACAGCGATGGGATTCGAACTTGAACGCCTGCGAAGGAGCCAGCGAATACACTTTCAATGATCTGCACATAGCCCGAAGTAAGCACGCGTTCGCTGCCTCGCCCACCAAAGACGCCTCCAATCGGTGTGTTATTTTTTAGAACATTTATTGTGTATCTGTGGGTTCCCATTTTTATCAAGAGTAAGGCCTGAGGTGTGTGCAAATTGCTACTTTTACCAATTCCTCAGTTAAAGCAAAAATAAACAATTTTTTAAGGTGCTCAGCCTGTCCGAATTTTTGCTAGGTAGATATGTAATCTGCATGCAAAATATCGTCTTCCTTCAACAAACTGTTTTTGAGTTGTACCATCAACAGGTAGGCACACAGCCAGACAGATAGATAGACGTTATTGAGGAAACCCGTTTTTCGTCGTCTCGGGACCCTGAAACGTGAAAATCTAAAGAAATATCGGAAGGTGATTTTTTCGCCATGACAATGCTTCCTTCATATTTTGAACGAGGAGTAAAAAGAGAAGGCAAATAAATCTAAAAGTAAGAGAAATAAACTGGTTAATCGGAAGAAACTTAAACCTCTCCCTAGAAAGTGAGATCCTAATTTACAAAACAGTTATAATGTCCATCTGGGCTTACGAGATAGAATTATGGGGGTGTACAACCTGCAACGCAGCTATAATGCAAGGAACCCAGTCAAAAATCCGCAGAATACTAACGGTCGCACTTTGATAAGCGTGAAACCCCACTCTTCCCGTAATCCTTAACGTACAAAAAAAAACATCGGCTCAAGTTGCAGTCGTACATTACCCAGTTACTGAAACCTGTAATCCTACACGAAAACAATAGAAGATTGAAAAGGACCTAGGCAGCAACCCTAACTGAGCTAAGATAAAAGCAAGAGGTGGCGTTGATACACATTGCTCTTATCATGTCACCCTTAGTAGACTGATAATGGCATAATATTAGCCTATAGATATATTAAAATTTTCGTATTTGAAACTTCAAACTTTTCCTTTAATTTTTTATTTGTACCTCTAATATTTTAACAAATTTTTATGTCGAATGAAAATCTTCTATCTGCCAAAATTAAAAAAAGAATGGTTCTAAAGCAAACATTTGCGACTACGCTTAATAAATCTGCACAGCTGTGTGAGAGAGAAGGGGCTAATGTTCGCGTTTAGTCAGCTTCTTTCTACATAGTTTAGAGATACAGAGATATCCCAGGCCATAGCTTAATTTGTCGAAGAGCCAGTTTCTAGAAGTTGGCGTCCCACTAGGGACACATTTTTTAAATTAACTAGATGCATTCCTAGCCCAGTTCAAACCACTAAAAGTTGTGTTAAGCAACGAGAAACTACACAGATCATCACAAAAATTTACGTAGCACAAGAGGTGATAATGTTTAAAACCACACCATGTCAAAAAATCAGTTTGCGGTTCTTTATAATTCGTAGAAATTTCATATTTCTCTATTACAAGACAGTCCCTTACTGCCTGTATTTTCTTAAAACCTTTTTTATTAGCGTTTTACGTGTAGAAATAGTTAGTACCAACTTTACCGTCCTGGAATGGAGACTGGAGAGAATCCGAAAAGTAGGTGCATCGCCTAGCCTAGAAGAAAGCTTAATGTGATAGAAGGATAAAGGCTAAAGGTGGTAGAAAAAGAAAAACTGAAGGTAGTCAAAAACCCTTTGAAGTTGACGCAATTGCGGATGGCCCCTTCCGGTCCCGTCTTATGACGGGCGTGTTGATAGCTCTAAAACCATGTATTGACTGAACAAAGTCAAAATGTAAAAAAATCGGCAAGAAATTCACAAGACCTACCAGAAATTGCAGAGGATAAAATATATAACGACGTAAAAGAAATGTGGATGCACCATCGTATCCTTTGAATACCCTGGACCGACCAAGACGCCAACATGGAAGTAAATTACTCTCATAGTTAAAACGTGAAAGCCTTAATCATATAATGAGCCAAGATAAGTACAGTTTATTGCAATTGATAGTCCAGAGAAAAGTGAACAGCGAGAAAGGACTTGGAAAAAGAAGACGCTCTTGGCTAGAAGTGGTTCAATCTTACATCTGTTCAGCTATTTAGAAGTACTACTAGTAAGGTCAGAAATTCCATGCTAATAGCCACCCGAAATGTATAGGACACAGAAAGAAGATAAAAACATGAAGAGAAATACAGCTTCTAGGAAATGCGACATATTAGCGAAACTTCTCAAACAAAGAGGAAGAAATGTTAGAAAATATATAAAAATCATATTCAACAAATACCCATCCGAAAGTAAATTTACTAAACAATGGAATAACACCAATATCATACTAATACAAAAGAAAAGCAATCCAGTGAATTTAGAGAATTACGTAAACCAATATCTCTTCCATCACAATTATTACAAAGAGCTTGACGAATAATATTTTAACGACAGGATTTAGAAAAAAAAAGTACGGCACTTATAGAAGTAAATTAGGAAAATAAAGGAATTTGATCAACGATAAATATTGAAATCACCTTAAATATGGAAATAACGTACTGTTGATCGCCTGTGATTGGGAAGAACTATAATTCATGATAAATGATCTCCACAAGAAATCGCTACAAAGATTCCAAAAATTAATCTTAAAAAAGCAAACGACATGCTTAACACAGTGACCAACACGTAGTAGCAATAAATACAACTGAAATCAGCCAGAAGAGCCAACAAAGGAAATCAAGCGGCCACAACAATAGCAAAACAGGGCGAATGAGATGGAAGCATTTGGTAGACTCTTATTTGTTTCAGAAAATAAAATATACCTTTATATCTAAAAATGAAAGTATTCAACTACTGTATACTACCGGTTATCATTTACGGGGCACTATCATGAACACTCCCAACAACAAATTTGAACAAAATATGAAAAACTCAAATGTAGATCCGATCTAACAAGTAGCAAAACTGAAGTGGAAGTTGACATGTCATAACGAGCCTCTGACGAGCCTCTCCAAGATCAAAACTGTAACAATGGAAAATGGGGCCCATATGAAGAAAATAGGTCAAGGGGCAGACCACAAATGAGATGGAAGGACGCCCTAGCAGGACATTCAGGTTTGATGAGGCAAAGAATAGCCTAGGATAGAAAGAGTTGGCAACAGTTAGAGAAGGCGTATCTTCAAATATGGAAGGATAGATAATATGGAAATAAACGATTGATCTTATGATATTTATCAAAAACTTATATTTACTTTACTAGTGTTTTTACTTAATGTATTATTTCTTTACATATCTGGGATAGTTCTTTTTGTGCGATTTGATCCTCCTTCGTGATTTTTCCTACAAGATGTTTCTTCGCTATTGTGTTCTTATGAATGTGTTTCTGTGTATAATTCTGGCTATGATGCTCCTTTCCACCGCTTTTGCATAATACTTTTAATTCTATTTTTAAATTTGTTTCCTTACATTTCTTTTCGTGAATTGGTTTTCCATTTGAATATTGTTTTCTTTTATATTTTTTCTGTACCAGATTCTTCCCTGCAATATTATACCGGCATGATATGTTTCATATAGCGTTTGGATCTTGCGATGTCTTTCTTTTTTCCTAAGATTCTTTCCTTTGCCAGATGTAATCGTTTTGCTAGATATTGGTTACTTCTGCTGTTTCGTTTCCATGCAATATATTCCGAAGCATATTTCAATAATAAAAAAAGTTATTTGGTAGTTTCTCCATCCCTTGTTTTCTTTAGAAATTTTCTCACCAGATCTTTTTTATACGTTTTATCATATTTTTCTACACAAAATAATATTTCTGATCTAATTGTGGAAGCAGAAAAGAACCATGATTATTTCAAGAATTTATCTCAAACTTTTTCCTCTCCTTTTTATATTCTTATTGAATTGAAGAGCTGGCTTGTATATTCAAACCAAAACCAAGTGCTCTTTTTTCTTCACCATTTTATGTTTGCTGAGAAGCAGTGCATGATTGCTATTACTGTTCAACCATTACCTTTTTTAAGTTCCTTTCCTGTAAGCAAGCTGCAGCAGTCCTTAGTATTTTACTTCTCTGAGGATCCCTACAAATCTTCGTTAGGAACATTGGTATTGCGTTTCGACGTTTAGCTATCAATACATCAGTATACTGGTTACACAAAATTACGTGATATCCGAAAAGGTCGCTGACGTATATGGAGGGTAAAAATAAAATCCTTTTGAAGTTGTTTGCTTCAAGTCAGGTTTCCACTGCTTGACCTGTTTTTGTGTGAAAAGCAATGCCGACATGAATTAGAAACATAAAACAAACTCGCAGCAAAATGCTCTGCAGATGGGGTATGATTATTTTCGAGTGCAAAAGGCTAATAAGACTGAATCGTTAATAATTTAGAAGATATTCCCGAACATAATTAACAAACAAATTTTACCTGTCGTTACGTACACGCGAGAGCATAAACTGCCGAGAACTCACGAAACGACATTTGAATCCGGATTTTGGGTGAACAACCAAGAAGGAACAAATATAGTTAAATTTAGCTTGAAAATGACAAATTTGTACCAAGCGAGTGGGCAACCAATCAAGAGGACGACCTACATATGTCGCCCTTTAGTAAATCTGCAAAATAGCCCACCAGTTTTATAAAATTTTCCGATGTAAAACGCGAGATTTCAAGTTGAAACATTGTTATACGTCCATTTAGCATTCCCTTACAGAAATCCCAAGAGCTTGCAGCTCTTTAAATTGCATCTTTGTATATAATGCAGAGGATATTAAGCACGTAGAATATAAAAGAACTGGTTCATAGGCGAAAGAAGTTTAAAATACAAGCATAACCTACTTTCCATGAGAAAATGGGAAGCTAGCTGTTACAACAGCTAGGCAGAAAGTAACCTGAAAAACACAGCTCGAAATAATTGTCTAATTAAATAAGAGGACTTAAGGACTAACTCTATACAAACGATTTTTAGCGACGTAAAATAAACCGATTCCCATTACAGGGCTTAATTTCATTGAGCCGAATTGAGCTATGCCGGTCTTTGTCTGCTTTAGTGGTTTTCGCCGCTTGCTGCTAACAAGTACGTACTAATCTAAATTAAAAGCTATAAGTAATAAGCGAAAAATTGACCGTCCTGTGTTCGGCGGCATGCTCGGTTCTAGTTTCCGGTGACCTTTAGAATTATTGCTCGTCTTTTTCGAAGCGACGTGTTTTGTTTTTATTCTTTTAGCGATATTCGTTCAGGTGGAAAATTAATTTGGGCACAGTAATCAAAACACGTGTTTGGCCAGAGTAATCGACCCAGTTAATGCGAGTGGTGCAAGCATGGAGAGGTTAATCAAAACTGTATAGTCCTAAAGCGCTCTTTTATTTCATCGCCACGTAGTCGTTTCCGCGAAATTGGATATAATTATGGATTTTAGATCCGTTTCGTCTCCGCGTGCGAATCCAGAGAATCCTGGACAATCCGGGAAAGTCCAGGCAATCCGATGAAATCAGAGCGAGCGTCTTCGAATGATTAGGCGCCGTTACCTTCCGAAGCTCAAAAAGAGCTATTTTGAGCCAGTGCCGTCTCCAATTTCCATATTAATATTTCGTGGAACTTTCCCAGTGTAACATTTATTTATGTATGGAACTTTGTTATCCTTTCTAACTTTGTTAACTTGCCTTAAAGAGCAACCTACGCGGAATTTCTTAATTTTGCCCCTTAAAGTTGGAATTACGGCGGTACATTGTAAAGCAGAAGAAACGCTCGGCTAAATTTTAAATTCCGTATTAAAACGCTTCGTAACGCGAAATTGATTTCATTTACTAGAAAAGAAGGCTGCGCCGCTGCGACTACCATTTTGAACCAAATCTTGTTTCAGTCCTCCGGAAATAGGGCTTGTTCAACTCTCCCGCTGCATGGAAAAACACGGGCGTAAAATTAGCGCAGATATAAGCTCCTTCCAAAAATTCCCGCTCTCTGCGGCAACGAGCAACCGTTGCTATTTGTTGCTCCCCAATCACGTATAGCAACAAATATGTGGCCCAGAGCGTGAGCAAATGCGTGCAAAACCTACAAGCTGCCGTGAACCGGGTGGCCTTAGCTGTCTGCCTTTATAGTTTAAGTTGCTTCCAAAATAAATTGTACCGCGACAAAGCTCACAAGTAAAAACAACGACGAGAGGTGAATAAGGGTGAGTGCCACGAGACAGGATACACCTACAGGGAGCTCTACACAAATAACGCAGAACTCAGGATGAGTCTCGAATTTCCTCTTCGAGACTAGTGCGTGGAGATTAGAATAACACGAGCTAATTCGACAACGATACATGCTGGGTTTACCCACCTGAAATCCACTCCACTTATGCTTTAATTTGGAAAACCAATTACTGCGTCAAGAACTTCCCCGTTGTTATTTTTTCACTAAATAAACAAGGGAAACGTCAGGATATCGGTATCATAATATACTTTTTATAGCGGTATTTGGTCAATTTAAATATTGCAAAACTTGGTAAGCACTGAATATTATTTTGCTCAAGGTTCTTTTAACTGTATGTTTCAACATATTCTACTAATTTTAGCCATTTTATTTGCTGTTTGATTTTCAATGCATTGTTTTATCTTTCTACTAGAATAGTTAATGTCTCCTTAGTGTACGTCAAGACGCCAATATTTACATTTTAAGACAATAATATAAATTATTGGTATGCACTCTATGGTGCTCTTGTATTTATCATCACTGTTACAAAGTATGCAATGAAAACATAAGGTTGTCGGTATCTTTATATATTATTTTGCAATAGACATTTAACAACCTCACTTATTGTCAAGTTTATTAAATTATTAAATCCATTAGATACCCATAGTAAAAGTACCATCTCTCTAAGTCGCTTCATCCGAATTTCCATTAATATATTTCTAATATCGTCTATTCTTTTGAAAACAATTATAGTAGAATTATTTCCTTATTTAAACCGCTTGTTTTGTCGAGTTGCTCTTATTTCTAGCTATTCCAATTATATCTATTAATCTTTGCTTCGTACGTTAATGAACATATCCATCTGAATGCTTGCCTAAATAAGTATGTGGTTTTTACATCTTCTGCTTATTACACTCTCAACAATGTCTTTTATGATTCTTCTCAAAACCACTTTAACCAACCTCTCCTCAATACATTTCCAACGTTTTTAAACATTATTATGGTTATGTTTTTTTAATGTATCTTTGTGTACCTATAGTTGCACGTATCAACACCGCTGTAAAAATAAGAAAAGTTACATTAACTCCCATATTTTTTTAATAATAGTTAACATAACCGCATATGCGCAAATACAAATGTTTACATCTTCTTGAACTGCCACTGCTCAGAAAATTCTAGATACTCGACTCCCAAGAAGTCAATAGTGTATCGTGTCCTGATCGCATGGCTTGTGGTAGGAAGCCTGGTGTCAGAATTTTCGGGTTACACGAGCGCCTCTGACGTAACCTAACGACTGTCACCGAAATGACAACCGGCTTAACGTGCTCTCAGAGCCACTGCTAGCTGCGATTTTACTATAGGCCGAGTCCGAGTTCCGACCGTTGCAAACGTTGCTTAAATCTGGAGACTGTTCGACCAGCCTTTGGAGCACGCGGCTATATAAGCAGCTGTCAAATGTCTTGATGCAACAACATATCAATAACTTGCCCATAAACGAAATGTGGGAAACATTATCTGACTACATTGACCAAATCATCGAGCAAAAAGTGCCGTTAAAGGTAAACACCAAACCACATCACAAACCGTGCAGAATATAGCTCATTTATCAAGTGCTAGCGATCTCTCTGGGATAAGTACCTGTCGTCTATAAATAAATGAACACCTAGTAAATGTTGGTAGATTTGAATAAATTTTTTAGGAAAGATTATTTGTACTAAGAAACAGTGTGAAACAGTGTGACAGTGTATGTAAATAGTAATATGGTGTCGGTTCTCCTCTGTTTCTTACGCATTCAGCTAGTCGATTAGGCATACTGAAAATAAGCAAATCAATGCTAACCTGTGGTATACTATCCCAAGCTTCTAAAATTCGTCGTTCGAGAAAATCTACACCGTTTGGGGGTGGCTGTAAATCATTTATTCTCCGTCCTACCATACCCCATACGTATTCAATTGGTGACCGGCGATCGACAAGGTCATGGAAGTGTATCAATATTTGCATTATTCAAACAGTCTATAGAGAGAGATTTGACAGTTATTAAAGATAATGTTGCCGAAATAACTACTAGAGCATATCTACTTCCATACAAAAAAGCCCCCCACAGCTTCACACCTTGAGTGAGAGTCGTATGTCGCTGTGCATTTTTTTCTTCTATCTAAGTAAATAAAGCAATGGTCGGTATGATCTAAGCCCAAAAAATCGAATTCTTCGATACACTGATTTTAGTCAGAATAAAATACACCTTTTCTGAAAATTTGATCCATATCTAACAACGCTTACTGGGTGTTTATTTGATTATGGCGGCCAGCATATAAACATGATCTAAAAATGAATACTTATATAACAGTTTATCGGACGGCGGCCAATAACCCACAGCAGACCTAGGCACATGTCGAGAAAACTACGCAAACGAAGTAGTTAATACAAGAAGCAATCGTTTCTATTCACACATGCGTAGAAAGACGAGCACAGAAGTAACATTCCCAACCTCCAGCAATCAGCCTGATGATCTTTCCGCTGACCAATTCTTGGTAGTAAAATAAAAACTTCTGAGACTAGATAGCCATTTTTCGACCAGTTTCAATTGACTTTACTCACATTTTCTCAAACAATGCGTCACCACCTTATCCGAAGCCCTGAGTGAACTGACAGGTAATCCTTTCCAACTGGATTCTTACCTAAAAACTGGAAATCCGCTACAGCAGCTCCTATATATAAAAAAGGAGACAAGCTTGAACCAGAGAACTACAAACCCGTAGTCCTAACCTCTATAATATACAATGTAATGGAGAGAATAATTGTTGAGAAGCTTATTCAGTTAAATACGAACAATGGTATTATTAGTGAACGTCAACATGGTTTTGTGCGCCGTTGCTTATTCGAGTTTGTTATTGTGTCCTAATGATGGGTCTAAGAATGTGGACAAAGTTGAACCCATTGATGTGATATACCTTGACTTCGCAAAGGCTTTTGATCGAATGCTTATAAAAAGTTTATTGTCTAACTGGAATACTACAGTCTCGGATAACAGCCAATCTTCTAGCATGAACAGCAGAGTTCCCCTACAACCTCAACCTTAGAGTGAGTATTTGTGGTAGTATCTCTGCTCTTAGGCAGGTGCCAGTGCAGTGCCGCAAAGATCGGTGTTAGGCCCTGTGCTTTTCATAATCTACGTGAGTGACCTACTGGAATTGCCAACAAGTTATGCAGACGACACCAAACTTTATAACAATACCGTCCTTCATCACGCGATCATTCAAGAAGGATTAAATAATGTTCAATAATGGTGTAGATTGAAGGTAAACGATTAAGAGGCAGATCACCTAGAAGATGGTTGGATGAAATCGAAGGACTGACAGGTACCAAAATGGAAGAAAACACCAGAAACGCCCAGGACAGAAAGCACTGGAAGAACATTATACAAGCTACAAACTAAACACATCGCACAAACCACCATCTTTGGATACGAAGAACACGACAATGGAGAGAGAATGGTGTAGTACCTGGCTTTTAACTCTCAATAAAGGTAAGTATTTGAAGTTATTATGTTATATATCACTAATAATTTAAGTAGGTTGTTATATTTCACTAAGATGTACCTAAACTATTTCTCTCATGTATTATCTATATTGATGTGTATGACTTTTGTGGAGTATCATCAGCCGTAGCTATCTGCTCCTAATCATTAATAATAATAATAACAATCAAGGAGGATTCAAAGCGACTGTAATCAATCTTTTTCTATAGGTTTTAAGCCCAGATATGGGACTGTATACAATACTAGCGCTCTATTTTAAGCAAAATTCGAACGCAACCTTCAAAATTGAACACGCTATATTTTGGAAACTAAGTCGTCTCAGACTTATGTTCATATAAACTTTCTTCGCCAAATTATTCCATAAATCACATTTTTAATTTTCGGAATGTACTTAAAGACCACCCTGTATAAGGTGGTCACTTTTTATATTTTGCACTGCAATCTCAGAAAGTGTAAAAATCAAGAGAGTTAAGTAGTAGAATTCGAATATGTTCAAAGCTGCCACATATGTTCCATTTTCAGAAATCAAAAACGAGTTACATTTAACAAATGTGTTTACAGAAATGTATTCTGTGATGCCATATTAAAAAAAATTGTAAATGGGTTTACTCAGAACTTGCCTTGCAAGTGGACGTTGTGACACTAATCAATTTTAAAAATTAAAGGAAAGTAGAATTAAAAATATTTTAACGTTCCTAATAATATTGAAACGGTAAAGGAAAACACTTCGCAATGCCACTTATATCAATTTTCAAATAATAAACACATTACCGGCGGTGCGATGCGAACTTCAGCCCCTGCGAATGCGGTTTCAACGCCCGACCACTTATGGCACGTTGCCACACAGGACCCTTTGGGATGCAGCTGCATTAGGCATAACGCACTTGCTCGTTGCCCGTTGTTATTTCTTACAACATTTACCCTGTACCTATTGTGTCCCATGTTCGTCAAGGGTGACACCTGACAAATAATTACTTTTATCTATTTCTCAGTTAAAACAAAAATAAACAGACAGACAGATAGATAGATAGACAGACATACAAACGAACAGACAGACGGAAGAAGTTTCGGAAGGTGATTAGCTCGTGATTGCAATACTTCTTTCGTCTTTTAGACAAGGGAAGTAATTATAGTAAAGTCTCTCTTATCTAGCTGACGAATACAAACATATAACTCACATATTGTTATTTATTTATCTAATCAACACATTCCACATTCACTCCGTTTATACTTATTTAAGTTCGATATTTTTTTTCCTAAATTTTTCCTAAATTGACTAAACCGTAGACTTTTATATACACAACAACTATAAACTTAAACTTAATAATGTTCAATTGCAGTTGCTTCTCGCCATATTCACAGTTATAAATCAACCAATGTTCTAAAATATTACACAGCGTGTATCATGCATACCCCAAACGCAAGGCGGTTTTACAAGCATACTGCCCTAAAAATAAGAAAGGGGATTTCCACAAGAAACTTTACTTTTACTGAGGCGGCATTTCCCGTGTTTGAACAAACAAGCAACTTTATTTCTTACCTGAGCTTTAATCATACACACATGAATAAGTTATAATTTACATAAAGTTCCGACTGTACTACTATGAGTGAATTTACTCACATCTGAAAACACTTTTTGCCCTTCTTTCTACCAGCACATCAAACTTGCAGCGACTGAATACCCGAAAAGGTCCAATGTTAAAACTTAATTAGTTACAGGGCAAAAGGTTTAATGCAAATAGAGATTTAACGGGGTGAGCAACTATTTGATTTTAATAACCTCTTCAAATATTTAAAACTCTTTTTTATTAATTTTGCCGAGGTCGGGCGCTCAAATGTATCTTCGGAATGTTTACACGCAGCGCTCTCATTTTGCTTTTCTGCGATAAAGCTGCCTTGTTAAAGGGGTAGTCATGCAAGTCCGTTCGATTTCCTCAAAAAACAAATTGGACGAAAGAACACACACGCCGCGCCTCAATTTCCTTGGCAGCTTTCGAGAGGTTACTGCGCTACGGTATTTGGAGCAATAAGCAGTGTGAAAACGCATTATTAAAAGTTGGGCATCGGAGTGAACCCCCCAAAGCCCGCACCCTAATCGGCAAAATGATATAACCCTCGGCGAAGGAAGAATAAAAGTCGTTCTTGCGGCGCTAATAATAATGTATGCCTTAGTCAACAACATCAAATCATTTAGAATTCAGTCCTAGTGCGAATGCAAATCGGAGCTTCGCAACGTAACCGAGTTTTAAAACTGTCCGTCCCGGCAATTTAGTGGAGACAACAGGCAGCAAGGAGTAAGAAAAGAGCAACCAAATATAATTTTCGCTGCAATCCGAGTTCTCCAATTTGCATTAATGATCGAAATGTGATAAAGGATTTAAAATACGAAATTTCAGTAATTGAAAATGCAGTCTATTGCTGCTTTAACTTAAATGAGAGTAATATTTTGCACATAGCTCAGGTTTTTACCATTGACAAAAAGGCATATTTGCACCCAACACATACAGAGTAACTACGTTAAAAAAATTAAAAATTTGTTTATTTTTGCTTTAACTAAGAAATAAGTAAAAGTAATAATTTGTATGGCTTAGCTTACACCCTTGACAAAAATGGAACCCAAAAGATACAGGACAAGGCAAAAAGCGGCAACAAATACGTGGCTTATGTTTAATGCAGCCTCGTCGCATAGATGCGAGGAATCCTGCGGACTGCATGTGACGTTTTTTCATATCTTTACGTTTCAGGGTCCCTAGATGAACAAAAAAAGGTTTTCTCAATTCCGTCAGTCTGTCTGTCTGTCTGTTTGTTTGTCTGTCTGTTTGTTGGCGGTATAACTCAAAAACTATTTGTCGGAAGAAGATTATATTTTGCATACACATTATATATATAGCTGGCATAAAACCATAATAATTTCAGAAAAATATATACAGGGTGAGTACCTTAACAGATAAAATTTTGTTTATTTTTCATTTCACTTAGTCATAGATACAAGTAATAATTTGTACATAGGGCAGGCTTTATTCTTACCAAAAATGGGAGCTAATAGATACAGAATAAATGTTTTACCATACAAAAAGGAGGCACAAATTAGAGCGTTACTAAATATAACTGCGACGCAGAAATTCGAAAGGTTGGTGCTCCGTGGTGCAGGTAGAAATTGCCCAGTCCCGTACAATATCCCAGAAAACATTGGGGCTGCACACGCGGTCCGCCTGCCGTTCGAATTCGACCACCGATAACGTTTTTTTTTATTTGAAAATTTATTTGATTTATTAGAAACGTGAAGATATTTTTACTCCTAATTTAATTTGATTTTTAAAATTTTTTAGTATCATAATGTCGACGATGGAAGTTCTGGGTAAAGTCCTTTACAGATTTTTTACCAATCATTCAATATCCGTAGGTACCAACCATACAATGACAGGTAAATTACTATAAGCATTGTATCTACAGACTGAAAGTAACTGATTTGGATGTTACTTAAATGATTTTCGTATACAGCAGTGGACGAGCTAGGCGGAATATAAACACAATCGGTCCAAGAGGTTTCAACACAGCCGATTCAACGCGGCCGTTTTGACGCAAGAACGTTTCGACGTAAAAGTTTTTAAATTGGAAATATAATAACATCATTTTGGAATAAATATAGGACAATATTCAAAATAAATCCCTAACAATCTTACATTATGAAAATAATATTCCCTCGTCTAACAGACGAAGGAAGTATTTATTGCATTCATGAAAAAATTACCTACCAGATTTCTTCAGACCTTCACGTTTCAGAGTACCTATATGAGGAAAAACATGTTTTCCTGAAATCGTCAAGGAAGCGGGCCCTTTCAAGACTCAGTTTGATCTTGAAAGTGTCACTTTGCAAGACTAGTTACTTTTAATATTTTTATAAGACTACTCATTTTTACTTTACTTCCTTCAAGACTCTTTATTAGCATACGGTTAGGTAAAGCCTCGCACTAGTAGAGCGGCTACGGGCCAAAAATTCGTAAGAAACGTCTATTAGTGAAACAATGTTACAATTTTGCATACTGTTTTTGATAAATTTTAAAATCCACCTTTTGGCGAAAGTGTTGATGTTACAAAATAAATTCTAAACGCAAATAACGAACGAGCCCAATGGTTGCACAATGAAAGAATATTGCGCACGCATGTCCTAATGAAACAATAAAAAATCTGTAGAAGGCTTTACCCAGAACTCCCCTCGTCGATATTGTGACACTAAATAATTTTAAAAATCAAATTAAGTTAGGAGTAAACATATCTTCACATTTCTAAGAAATTAAATACATTTTGAAATAAAAAAGATTATCCCGCTGGGGTTTGAACCCGCTGCATCTGCAGAGCGATCGTAACCGCACTTCTGCGTAGATCTCGTACCTGCATCGACAAAGCCAACTACGCCACCGATCCTCTTCAAAATAAGTCCGGCGCGGGCCTCTTTTGAACAGAACGGTGTTACTGTTGTTTTTACTCTTTTGTGACGTTATCCTGTATCGGTTGGGTCTTATTTTCGGCAAATGTAAAGCCTAAACTATCTGAAAGTTATTACTTCCTTCTATTTGAAAATTAACCCAAAAATACACAAAATTTTATTTTCTTTAAGGTGCTCATCCTGTATATATGAGTATGAAATTGTACGGGTTTCATGCGAGGTATATATATAATATGTATGCAAAATATCGTCTTCCTCCGACAAATATTTTTTGAGCTATACTGCCAACAGACAAACAGAGAAACAGAGAGACAGACAGAATTAAGAAAACCTCTTTTTCGTCATCTAGGCACCTTGAAACGTGAAGTTCTGAAGAAATCTCGGAAGGTGATTTTTTCGTGATTACAATACTTCCTTCGTGTTTCAGACGAGGGAAGTAAAATGATGTTTTTCATGAATTGCCGTTCTATTGTAAAGTGTGGTTGTCGATATTAATGCTATACAGGGTGCTCATCATTTGCAAATTTGATAATTTCGGATTTTTTAAAGTGGAACGCCCTCTATGTTATTATTTTTTTGAAAAGCTGTTTTGATGAGCTTTCTTTTGATATGTTACTCCATACCCCTAAATTCAACTGTTTTCAGATATGCGTGTTTGAGCACAAAAAACAGTTGAAGCCCTTTAAGCTGCGTTATTTAAAGAGATAACAAACACCCACTTAAAATGTAAAGGTTTAGAAACTATAAAATCATTGTTGATACAAGAAACAATAGACACGAAAAAACGAGAAGTGCAGGAATATATTATTTCTAGGGTCAAATGAAATCAGATAAAAAAAACAAAAGCTAATACACCAAAATCCTTAACGTAATCACGTTAGATGTTCAAACATTTCTACTCTCGTTGTCTGGTTCTTAAAGCTATACAGAGGGCTCATATTTCGCAAATATAATTATTTCGCTTTAAATGGAACACCCTGTGTATATCTGTATTTTTGAAAAGTACTTTTAATGAGTTTTATTTTAATATTTCATTTTCTAGCCCAAAATTCAATCGCTTTTGATATTTTATTTTCTACTGCTTTTTTTCATTTTTTCGTGTTCGTTATGTATAGTTTCATCAGTGACTGGAGTTATATTTTATAAAACCTGTTTTTTGTTGTGCTGCAATGTTTTAATTGGCGTTATAATGGCGGTTGTTTGTTATCCCGTGAAATAGAGTATCTTAAGAGGCTTAAATTGTTTTTTTATGTTCAATCACGCATATGTGAAAAACAGTTGAATTTAGGGGTATAAAGAAAGATATCAAAAAAGCCTCATTGAAAAGGGGTTACTTACAGCAACCGCCTGATATTCAGTATATTATCGTTAATATCTCCAAAACAGTAGACGTTAGACCTATACAACTTTGAAGGTATATAGGGCATTCCATTAAAAAAATAAGTTCGATTCGCCACACCTTTTTGAGAAACCCTGTATAATTAGAATTATTTTAATAACGTGCAACACCTTCGTACTTAAAATTTTTATGTACACGATATTTATGTAACTCTCATAGTTTTAGAAATATCTTCCACCCCCGCATCGTTGCGGAGCCATGTTTTAACTTCCCGTAAACTCTTTGTCCCTAACAATATATAATTTATTATACAGGGTGACTCATAATTAGGTGTAAAGAAATTAACCCAAGCTTCTTTATGCTAAAACAATATCATACACCTTGGACCAAAATGCTCCCTTAAAAAGCTACAGGGTGGTAATGAAAAAAAGTATTTCTGTTTGTGACTATAACTTGGAAAGTAATTATTCGATTAATTTGAAAATACATTATAATAAACACAAAGTTAACAAACAATGACTAAAAAATAGAAAACTATAGCAAATGTCTAAAATGCTCCCCTCCAGCCGCACTACAAGCATGGCGCCGTCGTACTAGCATTTCATACACTTGCTGAATGTTATAGTTTCCCTGAATTTCATTAGCAGCCTCAATAATTATTTGCTGCAACTGTTCCCTCATGCTAATTACCTCACGGTAAACCAATTGTTTAAAAAAAACCATCAAAAGAAATCCAATTTTGAAAATTCAAATGTTTACTTTCCAAATATAGTAATATTTTATTTCATTAACCCCTTTTATTTTCTTAATAGAGCATTTAGTACTAAGGTGTATTAGGTTAATTGCTTTATTTTGGCCTAAAGAAGCTTTGGTTAAATTTTTTACACCTAATTATGACACACTCTGTATGTTGTTCATTTCTGTTTCTTTTCATCTCATGATTTGGTGTATAGTTTTGTAGTTCATGAAATTGAACCAGATCGTGCAATTTTAGGTTTTTTCATGATTTCGACACTTTCTTTGTCCAGTTCATGAAATGTAAAACATATTTCTCCACTTTATGAACTTCTTTAAAGTTGCACAAGCTGACATGACAATCGTCCCCTTCATGAACTTAGGAATCCCTATGTACACTTCCCGTAACCAATATCTTCAAGAGATTTCAATCAACGTGTACAAGGCGATCTAATCGATTATTATCAGTCACTGCCATATAGTCATAAATGGGTACTAAATTATCAGGATCATAGTATCAAGCTTATATGTCTTCCGTAGCTTAAGACCAAGAGGGCTACTGAAGAAGCACACGAACTACTTAGGTTTTTTTAACTTTTGAGATACTCCGAATCTTACAAAGTGATAATGTACTAAAGTAAATGTAAATAAACTAATGTTTTTGTCAAATCTTCCCATTTATATTATGTGTTATTAGTGTAATCTCGTTATTGATAGACTTGATATATTTTGTTGTTGCCTAAAGCAAGTAATGGATAAAAGCCTAGAATAGTGTATTTGTGATGATTCATAGAAATGATATGTCTGTTATAATTTGATCATCTTCGTATTCGTACTGTAAATTTCAAATGTTTCTCAATGTATCTATTTAGTATAGTTTATCCTATAATTGGATTTGTACCTGTTGGGCAACCTTTCCTTAAATAAATAAATAATGGACGAGATATCGTGAATCATACTATCAGAAACTTAGAAAAACTGTGGCCAGAATGCATAATTTTAACTGGTGAGCCACGACATCCATAGAGCCAGGATAACATCCAGAAAAGCAACCAGAACATTTAAAACATGCTTCAGACATGGATGACCAATAACTGGTCTGTTGGTTTCAATTTCGTGCAATGGCATAAAAATACATCTTTTCATAGAACTATAAGATGTCCTTATAAAACTTTCTTTGGCGACAATCCCAGAGTTGATCCTTCATCTTCCAATATTCGACAATCGATGATTAATACCATTATAAATTCAGAGGATCTGGAATCAAAAGTGAACAAAAAGAACAGTCTAATAGAGAAATATTTCATACCACGCGAGAAATTAGAGATGGGAATTGCAACAGATGAAGTACTGCCTGGGCTCCTTGATCTAGTAGACGCCGAAGATGTACACATGGATAGTGTAGTTCATGAGGTGCATGATTGTCATGTCCAGTATGTGTAATTTTAGAGGGTTTCAAGTGGAGAAATAAGTTTTCCATTTCAAGAAATAGGACAAAAAAAGTGTCCAAATTATGAAAAAATCTATAATTACACAATCTGGTTTATTTTTACTATTACTTCCTTCGTCTAAAAGACGAAGAACGTATTGTAATCCTGAAAAAATCGCCTTCCAAGATTTCTTCAGATCTTGACGTTACAGGCTTTCTAGATGACGAATGGCATCTTTTTTTCAATTCTGTCTCTCTGTATGTCCGTATATCTGTCCATCTGTTGGCGATATAGTTCAAAAACAATTTGTTGGAAGAAGCCGAAATTTTGCATGCGGATTATAGTCTACCTGGCTTGAAATAGAATATACTTTAGGTCAAATATATACAAGGTGAGCACCTTAAAAAATATAACGTTTCCTATTTTTGCTCTGACTCAGCAATAGATAATAGTAATAATTTGTACATAACTCAGGTTTCTACCCTCGATGTAAATGAAACCATACAGATACAATCGGAAAAAAGACAGAAAAGAGATTAGAGCCCTGTGCACCGCAGTTATCGTAGGTATCAGTGTACAGCAACCGCTCCGCGCCGCACTTGCGAAGACATTTCTCTGTATAGCTCTTTTTAATAAACTTAAATCCCATTATACTAAAAAAGCAATGTAATAGTTTAACAATTCAAATTTATTCCACGATGGTGCTGCAATTTTCCATTACCCTTTTTGCAATAATAAATTACATTTAAAAATAGTATACCCTCTTTATATTTAAATAAACTGCCAAGAAAAAAAAATAGAAAAAAATACATATTTTTGGAAAAAACAAACTTCGTATTTAGAGTGTGGCGGTTCTAAGATATTGCCCCCCATTTTTATTCTTACAGTACTTTAAAGGATTCGGAGGGCCACTGCGTATGTTAAAGGTGTGGAATCTCAGGTGCGGAATCGATTTATCGCCCTACTTGTAGGGGGTTTCATGTTTTACTAAATTTACTTTAGGCCTGTTCACGTAATACATATTATCCACGTTGGGGAAAACCCTACAACTTTTTAGCAACAAATTTATTTTTGGCTTGTCTGTTTCTTTTCCAGCCTTCCTACACCTAAGGTAGCAAATGGTACAGGTCAGGAATTTTTCCTGAATCCCGTCGAAGGTTACCTACGGATATGAATCTTAATTCACTGTAGTTTCTAACTAGTAAGCAGTCATCTCTTTTTTACAAATTTCACTCCCCTAATTTTACTACTAAATATATGCTTTATTTTTCTATTTGTAAAATAGTACACATGTTAAACTCTGCTGGCACGCCCACTTATTTAGCGATTGGGGTTGAAGTGTTTTTCTTAATGCAAGAAACAGCACCTCATCATTGTGTCTATTCGATGCGGCCTCGTCGTGTAACGAAATCCTCGTGCCATTTTGCTTAATAGTTTTTTAATACTAGTTGATGCTCTTTCAATTAGAGCTTTTTTCTTCACCGAATCGGTCAAATACGGAAGCCGTTCAATATATCTTTCAATGAATTAAGACCATTCATTTAAATAAATCCATTGTTAAAGTTCGTCACTAACTATTGTTTCCTTGAGTGCATATTATCCCTTTTCAGCTTATCTTACTTCATATCTCGACTAGCATGTATGAGTCTGTGGGTTGTGTCACGGTAAGTAATAGAACTTGGCTCCTTAATTTTTTATTATTTCTAAAGTTTGAATATTTTTTCTGCATTATTTAAACTCCAAAGGACCTCCCCGACTACGCTGGTCATTTTTAAAATTATATTTCTACTTGGATATTGGACACTTCTTATCGGGGTGTTCATTTTGACCCCAAATTATTCTAATAAGAATGTAATTGAAAATAACTTTTGGTAAATAATGGCACTCATTAATTATGCCATAAGCCATTGCCAGTAATAATAATAATAATAAACTTTGTCATATGGTGGTCGCGGCTTAAATGTATACCTTTTTTCCTACAAGTAAAATATAAAACCTTCGCTGCTGACGCCACTGACGGGAAGAACTGAAAGAAAGTTTATTGTGGCTTTTTAGGTGTGCCTAGAAATAACTTGGGACAAAATATCATGTCTTATGTGAAATGTTTACTTTGACGCGAGAGAACCATGTAGATACATAAACCTAACCAATGTTTATCCCTGGAATTTATGTAACAACATTTAGTTTGAATGAAAAACGAAATTTTCCTGACAGATGTATTCCACATTATATCCAAACGTTCTTAAATAATTGCGTTTGTATTACAGTATGTGGTTTTTCCAGTCAACAAAATAATTAGTTATTGACATTAATTTCAGCACAATTTATTCACAATTTATGGTATTACCTTACCTTTTGGTGGAGACGCAAAACGAGCTAGACACATTACTAACGTGCATCTCGTATAAGTAACGATTTTCTGTCATAAATTAGTAATCGAGATGCAGGTTTAAACTCTGCCGTGGAATATTTATTCTGATAAGTAGTGGCCGTATTTGTGGAATAGCAAAGTACAACTATGAAAAATGAAACGTCATACGGAATGGATTATGAGAAGTCAAAAACTATTTATAATCTGGCTGTAGCAAGACTAACTTCCACGAAATGAAAGTCTGTTACATGTAAGTTAGGTATAGAAATTGCTTTTAAAGGTGACGTTTAATCAGAAGGTTATAACGTTTTCAACTACTAACTCTCGACTAGTATACAAAAACTAGTGGCTATTAGAAATAGATTTGCGTAAAACTCTCGGTAATAATTGATTTGCGTTCGAAATATTAAAATAATGTAAAAGTAACAGAATCAGAAAATATCTGAACGCTCTGTTAGGTGATAGATAAGAAAAAACAAGAACCGAAGAGGAAGTTAAACAGATGCCGAAGAACACTTTAGAGAAAATAAAATAAAATTGCTGTAGAAAATAACCGGGCATCAGAAAAGAATTTTAGCAATGTTTACCAAGCCAAACGATTGGTAAATTAAAAAAAAAGTAATGCGACGAAGTAAACTCATTTTGATCGAACAATGGCGACTTTGACGACGTAGAAAACACTTTATCAATATTGGTAAACGAGATGTAAGAGGAAAGGGTGGAATGAAAGCAGGAAGAAGATATATATGAAACAGTGAGAGTTACTAACGTATACTCATATATTCACTGGCAAAATTCGAATCATCTCCTTATTGGGAATAATGTAGGACGAGCTTCTTTTAACTACAAAACATTCTGCTCCATATTTTTAGATGCTGACGTCCATTTTTGCACCATATTTAGGTGGTCGTCCTGGTTGTATTTCCTAGTCTGTTGTTGTCCATCCCCTCTACGGGTTTTCTCCACTGTCGTCTATTTGTTCTCATCCATTTTAATACGTCTGCTATGGCCATTAAGGTCTTCATTTCTGTTGTACGTAATAGATGTTTTGATTTGGAGGTGTCTGTGTCTTCAGCATATGTTGGCATAGGCCTAACACAAGTTTTGTAGGTCACCAACTTACTTATTACGTCAAATAATATTGCGCAGGTAACTTGATACCGCAGCTGCTTTCGCGATAGGCGTCCATACATCTTTGTAGATATTTCTGCTGCTTGATCTGTTGGTGCCAAATTAGCTGCAGTTCCTTACGTGGGCTACTGTTGGGTTATTAATGGTAAGCTTAGAGCGGACTGATTTCCTCGATAATGTCATGGATTGTATACTATTGGTAGATATCTTCATGTTCAATTTTCTGCTGTTGTCTTGTGTATAACAACCGCTGCAAATAATCCACACTCTTCGCCATAGTTATTGCGTCATCGGCATAGATACCATGGTGTGGTTTGTATCCGGCATCAACACTTTTGACTTCTTCTATAATTTTATCGATGATAAAATTACGAAGGGTGGAACTGAGACTATCGCCCTATCTTGTACCAGATGAACCCGGTACTGCAATATTGATTATCTGGCTAACCGAATGATGAAATAAGTTATGTACAAAATTAGAAAATACCACTTCTCGTAACGGTTTTTTAACGACGATCTGGGTCTTTCGCTGTTCAATATATCTTTTTTCCATTGGTGTCTGTTTAGTCATCGGTTTTTCTAAATTCAGTTTTTTCATGGACTATCTCATCTTTACATTCTCTTTCTTCTAACTAAACTTCAGTATCAATTGAATTGTTTTCTTTGAGAGCCTATTGTCTCCCATTCTTTGGACATACCATTAGAGATTAGTATTGTTTAAAAAAATAAAGCAGACATAACGATTAGCACAAGACGAATCTAGGATAAATTTAGCAGAAAATGGTGAACTATCGCAATGTCGGAACACTGGAAGAAACAGCGTGTAGTTAAAATATTGACAAAGAATATTATTACGAGTACATTCAGAAGCTGTTCGTAAAGTACTATGATACACTATATAACACTACTGTCTATTTAATTACCATGATGAGAAAAAATCACAGGATCAAATCAAATAGTTGAAGAAATATTATCAATACTATTAAAAATCGCCAAATTTGCTGGTACTTAGATAGCTTATAAGTCTGCGGACAACTACAGATAATCAATACACTGTAAGGGAGACGAGAATTATGTATAGCAGAAACTACTAATTAACTTCAATAAGATGCTGAAGAAGGCAATAGGTGTAACTCCATTACATTGAGGGGTATAACCTTGCTATCAGTATCATCTGGCATTCGGCAACATGGTAACAATACAGAATTTTAAGCATTCTCGATTATGCTTGCGAAATTATGATACGTGTTTATTTACGACTTTCTGTTTGTAAGGCACTGTGAGCGCATTTTCTCCAGAAAAATGCATCGGCAGTATGAGGTGAATTTAAGCTTATTGGTTAAACGAACTGCTGCATTTGATTATCTCTACTTCCAGGTGGTTTAATGCTCTGTTGAACTTACTATTCGTCCATTTTATGTTTCCATGCTCTCTTTTTTCTCCTCTCTTCTCGCTGTTCTACGAGAGTTCAATCGTGCTACATGTCGAAAATTGGTTGATGTTTGAAATAGCTTCAGGTTGATATTCTGCCCCTCTGTTTGCAGAATTGTCCCTGGAAAAAGTCGAAGTGTCTGCGATCGTTTGCATTTTACATCGCCAAGAGTAACTTTATCTTTTTAAGTAGAAAAAGTTCAGTAAGTATACCAAGTTTCAAATAAATCTTTGAACGTTTCGAAAATATTAAACAAAAACGATCCTCAGCACTACACTTTTAACACCCTATATCTGGAATATCAAGGGTTTTTCGGCCTATAGTTATATAAAGTTTTCTTAATATTTCCGGTTCTAGATTTCAATTGTTGCAGCCATTTCTACGAATTGCTTTCACTTTCGGCGCTAGCGCTACATCGCTAGTAAAACATATTTGCAAGAAGAATCTTAAGCTATGTTTTTGTGTCCTGCTACTTGCTTTATATTTCCTCACTTACCTTCTTATTGAGTTTGGTCTCTGTAATATTGTAAATTTTAAATTCTTCTATTGTTTGATTTGTCACTTTCGCGTCTTCCAACATTTTTGTAATGTGTCAATCTTACCCTGCCGAGTGATCTTTGATGTCCAAAAAATAGCTGAGTGCAAATTTCTTGAATGCCATTGCTTGCTAGCTCTAAAAATAATAAAAGCATTGTCGACAGCGTCGAATAGAACAAGATTTACTAAGTAGTATGGAATTATAAAAGAGAATGTAAAATAAACAGGCATTATTAAGGCAAGCGAGGTATATACCTAACTCGCTTAAGATTAAAAGAATAGAAAATCAGCTGAAGGTTTAAAAAACAAAGTTATCTAGAGCACGCTCCGGGTAAAAGATGAAAATATATCAAAGAAAACTTTACAATAGCAAGTAAACAAAAACAGCTTGAGCAGAAGTAGAGAAAGGAAGACTAGATCAAAACCTGACTTGTTATATTCCTAATATAGTTCAAATAAATGAATATTGCTATTGGCACTAAAAAACGAAACATACAGCAGCTTATTTTAAACAAAAATACTAAAGTTTATGCGTAAATCCTTCTGATACAGTTGTTTATCTGAATTGTTGAATTGTTTACTGTCATATTTGTATGCCTCAAACTTCACTATGTTGTATTGCCTTAAGCTTCCATAAAAACGAATTACATACAAGCTTTATGACTTATAACTGGATACTAGCGATATTTTCCAAATGAAAGTTTTAGAAAGGAAAATAGTATCACGTTAGGTCGGTCAGTTTTTTGTGAAAATCAAGTTCTTTCACAATGCAATTAACAATAAAATTTCTATATAAAAATCATGTTAAATGAGCACTGGTGGGAAGACCTAGAAAACCTTTCACCTAATTTAACACGATAATTACACAATTTGGTGGAGGCGCCACGCAACAACACATTCTCTAAGAATGCCGTCGGATAAGTGATTTTCCACCCTAACAAATGTGAGGTTTTCGTAGACGTGCAAGTTTAAACCCCAAAAAATAAATCTTTCATAGCGAATTTCGTGAAAGTGCAGAACAGACTGCGAGAATTCAAATAAATAAACGTTACTGTCCCTAACTACGGGAGAAGAAAATTCCAAAGAATGGGCCTCGAATTCGTAATAAACATAGATTTACTACGGTTTTAAAAGTACGGAGGCGCACCGCTCTGAAGGTCTTAAAGTGCCGTCGCTGCTTTTTAGGGCTCATTCTTATTAATAGAAAATGCTTATCGACAGTTACTGCTAACAAGATTATCGTTTGTGGTCATAGATCATTCTTAGGCGACATAAAGTGGCTCGTTACGGTGTACTGTAGGTTAAGGCCCTATTTAAAATGTGTTAAAGATATTATGTTACTTGTTGAACTTATTTAGCTTCAAGTAATTAGATGAATTGCCAAACTGTTCTAATTATAGGGGTATTCCTGTTATGTTGTAGTTTTACCTAGCTTGATTTGAACCCTATACTTTAAACCGAAACCTAAAACACGTAATACAATATATGTCAATTGTATATGAACTAACAATTTTTCTTTTATTTGTTCAACATGTTGGTCACCACTTACAGTACCATGATACAGACTGTAAATAGTTTGCTAACTACATGAATATGTTTGACTTAGTATAACGTATATAATTTTTTGATCTTCTTCGTTATTTCATTGAAATTTCAGAAACTTTTCTGTACCAGCTTGGTTATAATGGAATGGTTTATATAATACCCGTTCCAATTTATTTAGCTGAATTGCAATTTCGACCTCGCATAGGAATAGAAAACAGTCAATGTATAAAGGTTAGCACATTCTCTGTAGTTTCTTAAACCAATCCATAAATTATTAAGCTATCTGCCAATTTACCATTTATGTGATGATCAAAAGCGTAGATGGAACATCAGAGCAAACAATGCGCGAATAAGAAGGCGACAGTCATGAGTATTAAGAACTAGAGAATAGAGGGCCAAGTAACATCGAAGTATAAGAAAGAGAAATGGCAATAGAAACACTGAAAACATGAAAATATGCAGGTTTCGACAGCTTAAAACCTGAGTTGGTAAAGTATACATGTGGAAAAGTGGAATAAAATTTCTACATTTAGCAATTGCTCTGGTCTGGAAGTATAAACAGCTACATAAAGAACGGAAACTTTTATTATTTCTACCCCTTCATAAGCAAGGAGATAGGGGGAGCTAGATAAAGGCGTCCGGTTCAACATCTCACCAAGAAACGCACTGCCGAACCACATAGAGTAGAAGAGCTGCGACGTAAGACTACAAAAGTATAATAAATTCCAAAGAGAAACAACAACGGCTAGTTTCATCAATGATAAAATTTGAAAAATTGCTACACAAGAATACAATACCATCACCAAGTTAACGAAATCAAAAGAAATCTAGAAATTAAATTATTAACATATTCATCTATTTCGACAGATAATATACTGGGTTGCGCAACCAAAAAGTTCAGACTTGATACGAGCGTACAGAATCGATTGAGCGAAGAAGTTAGAAAGCCCTGAATGAAAAATATCAGTTAGTACTCGAAGGGAAATATAGATTGCAAAGAATTAAAAGACCTATTATGCAAGCACCCCTATTAGGAACACTGATGAAAAAAGATTCAGAAACAACTAGCAAAAAGCTCAGACGTTTGGTGAGCATCTTAAGAACGTTTTCCAACCGAAAAAAGAGCAAGAAAGTTATATAATTGAAGAAGAAATTGTCCAAGGAATTTGAGAGATCAAACTTGTTACCCCTGCTGAGATCAAGCATGAAATAAAAAACAATGTAAATCGTAAAAAAGCTCCGGGGTTTGATCTAATAACCGGAAAAGTGCTAAAGCGGTTACCGACGGAAGGTAGAATAAAACTTACCAATCTTATTGATGCTACGTTTAGACTAAATTATGTACCCAGATTATGGAAACTTGCAAAAGTTATAATGACACAAAATGCAGAGAAGTCACCGCGTGAAGCAACATCATATAGGCCAGTAATATCTAAACGCCTTACGAAAACTTTAGTCAAAGAATCAAAACCGATCATAGAGAAAAAAACTTGAATCCAAACCGTAAATTTGGATTTAGAACTAAACACTTGACAATTGAACAGGTACATAGGATACCTGATATTATTGAAAAACCACTAGAAGATAAAAAAATCGGCTCCACAATATTCTTGAACCTCGCAGGTGGACGTTGTGACGCTAAACATTTTTTAAAATCAAAGGAAAATAGGGGAAAAAATATCTTAATTTTCGTAATAATACTGAAACAATAAAAGGAAACACATGGTAATATAAATTAAATTAATTTTAAATTAACAAAAATATATCGGCGATGGGGTTCTAACTAAAGTGTCTGCAAACTTAACTCCGGCCGTCTGATCCACGGGACCATCGAGGACTTTTCTCGGCTTTGCGATGGGCGGATGTATTTAACACTGACTTATTGTTCAAACTTTTTGACTCTTACATATTACTCTGTTATCTGTTGGGCTCCATTTTCGTCAAATATAAAGTGCAAATTATTACTTTTATCTATTTCTCAGTTAACGCAAAAATAAACCAAATTATTTTTTTTAAACTGTTTACCCAGTATAAATTGTATGTGAAAAGACGTACAAAAATTAGTACTTCTCAGGACTAATCAGAAGTTCATTCATCTGAGGCCGGGAGTAGACCAAAACCTCCCTAAACGTCGTGTGATAAATACCCGAGACTGTGGAAAAAGTCCAATAAAACATCTCCCACAGTATTTTATTTAAGCATCAGTATATTTGCGCAGCAGAAGTAATAAGTGACAACAAAAATTAATGTATGTTTTGTAAGATAATAAATATTTAATAAAAATAATAAATCTACAGTTACAATATTAAACGCTCAGTAGCAATTATAAATGTATAATAAAATAATGGATGTTTAGCAAAGTAATAAATGTTTGGTAAAAATACTAGGCGATTAGTAAGAAAACGATAAGCACCCAGTAAAACAATAAATGTACAGTGAATATTACAGTTGTTGAGGAAAAATATAAAATGTTTAGTACAACTAATAAAAAATTAAAAAATCATTCAGGATCAGTAATAATTTTAATTTTTAATAAAGAAAGGCAACAACTTAAACCCACAATATTACATTAAAACAGTAAGTTTGGAGCTTTGGAGCCCACCACATAGGTGGACTTACTGCAATTAAAATAATTTCTGTATTCTTAAAATTAAATTGTTAATAAATAAATTATGAAAACTTTTTAATATAGTAAGCACAAAAGTGTTCCAGTGAAAGCTGGTAAAAATACCTTAATGTTGCTAATAATACTGAAACAGTAAATGCCAACACTTATTAAAGCGAATTACATCAATTTTAAAATGAAAAAACAACGCAGCCGATGTGTTTCGAACCCCCACTCCCAGACCATTTCCGATTGCTAGTAAGACGCTATGAGCGCTCGCTTATGCCCACGCCTCCTATTGTACTTGTTTACGGCTGCGTTATAACGAACACGGTAACAACACGGTCGTAGCGCACGAACTGATCCCGATCGGTGTCGATGGCCAGGTGCCTTCATTTTTTACAGAATCTACAGCATCAGGTCTATGAAAAAATACTTTCTCCAGTTTCCAATTTATTGCTGTACTTTGTCGCTTTGGCCTTCTTGCTTTCTCTTTAGGTTCTAAAGACAGAATAGTTAGCGTAATATAGGATACCCAAATTTTTCAGGTCCCATGGCGTAGTCCCTTTCTATTACACTCGAAAGACGGCAAACAAAACTACTAAAATGTTTTGTATTAGTGTTGTATTATTTAGATTAATTCCACTTAGAGTAAGAGGACTGTACAGACATAAACGTAACACAAAACCTAACCTCAAATATCAAGCTGATAAAAAAGTCGCTGTTACTGAGCATTTATTATTCTTACTGTGCAAATTCAAATAACATAAACTGTATAAATATACCATACACGTTTCATCGGACACTTTTAATTGCTGTTGTAGAGTTTTCAAAATTCTATTGTTTCTGCTTTGCAAAAACTAGTTAATTACAGAACATATATATTTGTTTACTGAATAAAACTGAATTATATACTACATGTCATTATCACCCAGCAAATCCTAGAATATATAACGCAATTCTTGTACCAACCTTTTATATAGGCAACGTCTACAAGCATAGCAAATGAGAATAAGAAATGCCGAAATTAGAAGCAAACTAAGTAAGATAACCAATTACGATGGCTCGGGTATATTAATAGAAAAGACAGCACAAAAGAGGTGACGAAGATATGGGACACACGTCCTGATGGCGTAAAACCAAGAGGACGACCACTGCATGGCATAAAGTTGTAAACAGAGTGTTAAAAGGAGGCACAAGCTGGAATGACAAACAAAAGTTGTCCAGAGAAAAGATTGCAAGAATTTGTGTACAAAGTGAGAAAGTGCAAGTGTAAAGTTCAAACTGTAATTGAGACCACAAAGTGACTAAGGTGATGACAGAGTGATCTAGAACTAATACCTAAATCTTTCATAGAAATAGCGCTCTTTCTAGCCGTAACTATTATCAACATGAAGTTCTCTTAGTAACCCCATTGCTGTATCCTATTCAAGTCATTTTGTCGTTTTTTTTACCTGGTGTCATAGTTTTCAGGTTGCGCGAGCACCTCTAACGTAATCTAACGACTGTCACAGTAGTAACAACCGTGACCTACGGCGGAGTCTGAAACCCCTAGAGGACGCGTTTCCAGGTGGCGGATCGTGGAACGACCAGTATATATACTGGGTAGGAGAGAAATTAAATACCTCCCGCGGACCAACAGGCAAAGTAATTTAAATCCTGTTTCTGAGGCCCATATGCAGAAAGCGTAGAAAGAGCTCAACAGGCTGAATACCCCCAAAGTAGAGAGGCATTCTAGGATCGGTAGCGAGATCCATAGTAAACGGATCAACGGCAGCGACCAGAGTCAGTACAAAACTGATTACTAGTGGCTCACCAACCCGTTTGGCATGCGTGGTGAGCTAAATTTGCCAAAAACTCTCCAAATTAAGATGACAGCACATGAAAGCAAAAGGTCCCCAGTCAGGCAGCGGTCAGTGTAATGAAAAGGCAGGGGATGCTAAGAACCGCTGGGTCCGGACAAGCTGCCAGATGACTAAGAAGAAGAAGACTGTATTAAACATAGCAACATATAATATACGATCAATGTCAAACAATGAAAGACTATTAGAACTAGAGAAGTTATTAGAAAATATTAACTGGGATGTAGTAGGTTTAGCAGAAGTAAGACGAAAAGGAGAAAACTGTTTAAAACTAAAATCTGGACATATTTTATACCATAAAGCAAAAGAATAAAATAACCTGGGAGGAGTCGGAATGATAATAAATAAGAAACTAGCACCCAATGTTAAAATGTATAAAGAAATATCCAGTCACGTCGCTTATATAATTATAAAAGTAACAAAAAGATACAAGTTGAAAGTAATACAAACATATGCACCTGCAACAACAAATGACGATGAAGATGAAGTAGAAGATTTTTACGAAGAAATAAGTCAATCGATAGAAGAAAATAAAACAAAAATGACAATGATTATTGGAGACCTTAACTCTAAATTAGAAACAAAACAAGAAATCAACGTAACTAGAATTGGATCCTTTGGATATGGAGAGAGAAATGAAAGAGGAAATAGACTATTGAGCTTTATAGAAAAAGAGAACCTATAAGCGATTAACTCCTTCTTCAAGAAGAAGGATAATAGAAAATGGACGTGGGTAAACCCGGATGGCAAAACAAAGAATCAAACAGATTATATTCTATCAACAAACAAAGAAAATATACAAGATGTATCAGTACTAAACAGTTTCACAACTGGAAGTGACTACCGCCTGGTAAGAGCAAAAATATGTATAAACAAACAAATAGAAAGAACAAAATGGCTACGGAAAAACAATCCAGTAGTAGATCCACAAAAACTAAGAAATAGAAGAATAAAATATCAAGAAGAGGTGACAACTAAACTGAGACAACAAATAAATTTAAGCGAAAAAAGCATTGATGAAATAAACACAACAATTACTAAATTAATAAAAGATTCCGCTTATAAAATTGCAATTAAATAAAGGAATAAAAAAGAGGAACTCAGTGAAGAAACGAGAACTATAATAAAAAAGAGAAGAGAAATAGTAGCATCCGGGAGATGCAACACGTCAGAGTATAGAGAAATAAACAAATCAATACGAAAATCAACAAGGAAAGAAATAAAGCAACAACAAGAAGAACTGATAGAAAAAATAATAGAAGAAAACAAAAACATGAAGTGCATCAGAAGAAAAGCAGAAAGAAAGCAGACGATTACACTAGAGAACAAAGAAAATGAAGAAGTAAGGAACGAAGAACAGTTTTTAAAAATAATAGAAAACTTTTATAAGGAATTATATACTTCACAAATCTCCCCGGAACCGGAAATTGACCGAGAACTAAAAAGAAAAATAGTAAACGTTAACTCAGAAGAAATGCTAGAAATAAATGAATAAGAGAAAGAAAGCGCTGTAAAAGAAATGAAGAATAATAAAGCTCCCGGAAAAGACGAAATAATATCAGAAATGTAAAAAGAAGGAGGTGCATAAATTATAAAGGCACTGAATATATTGATGAACAAATGCCTCGAAGAAGGACAAATTCCACAAGAATGGAACGAAGCAGTAGCGGTATTAATATTTAAAAATGGGGACAAGACAAAACTGGAAAATTATAGACCAATCACATTACTCTCACAACTATATAAGTTAGTGACAAAAATTCTAACAAAAAGACTAACCAGAAAATTAAACCAGTACCAACCCAAAGAGCAAGAAGGATTTAGAGCCGGATACAGTACACTTGACCACCTGCATACAATTAGAATATTGATCGAAAAATCGACTGAATATAATTTTCCACTGTACTTGGGATTCGTAGATTATGAAAAAGCGTTTGACAGTATAGAAATGTGGGCTATCGAGAAAGCATTACAAAATTGTCGAATTGATTATCGATACATAAAGCTAATACATAATATCTACGAGAAAGCAGCGACCATCTTTAGATTACATAGAGATGCTAACCCGATCCCAAAAATAATCCCCAAAACTGTTTGGAAGACGTTTTCAAAACAATAGATTGGAAAGACAAAGGAATAAATATCAACGGAAAGTACATTAATAATTTAAATACGCGGATGATGTGATAGTGATTGCGAAAAATTTCGACGAGTTACAAACGATGTTAACGGAATTAGAACAACAATCGCAAAAAATAGGATTAAAAATAAATTTAAAAAAAAACAAAAGTAATGAATGGTGAGCAGTGAAAAACAACGACAAATTACATTAGGGGCCGACGTAGTAGAGCAAGTGGAAAAATATATATATCTGGCACAAGACATAAGATTGGGTAAAGAAAATCAGACCTCGAAAGTCAATAGAAGGACAAGAATGGGATGGGCGACATTTGGCAAGCTAAGTTTCGTGCTAAAGGATAGTAATATACCGCAACATCTTAGAAGCAAAGTATTTGACATGTGTATCCTGCCATTTTTAACATATGGTATAGAAGCATGGACTTTCACAAAGAAAAATGTAGAGAAATTGGCAAAAACACCAAGATCCATGGAAAGAGAAATGCTCGGAATATCACTGAAAGATCGTGCGACAAACAAAAGTATTAGACAACAAACAAAAATAACGGACGTAAAAGAAAGAATGGCACGCCTTAAGTGGCAATGGGACCGGCACAATGAAAGAAGACAGGACGAAAGGTGGAACAACATTATACACAAATGGCGTCCATGGGAAGGAAAACGAATAAGAGGAAAGCCACAAATGCGCTGGAGTGATGACCTCAAGAGAATTGGCGGATTCGGATGGACAAGAACGGCAAAAAACCGCCAAAAGTGGAAAAATTTGGAGAAGGCCTATGTTCAGTATTGGACGAATGTTGCCTAATGATCAAGACTGTTCCACCAATCCTTTGGATATCTTACAAATTTTGAAAACCGTAAACATAAAAAAGTATGTTGCATTCGATAACTACCCAAAGCTTAATTTTATAAATAGTAGAAAAAGAAAGGGCTCCACGTTGGAGCCTTGAGGAACTCCCGAGAAAGCAATATAGGCGAAGTGATAAGCTCCATTATATGACATTATTTGTTCTTTCTTTGACCAATAAGAATGAGAAAGGATATTAAGAATAAGCTAAAACTAAAAATTATATTAGTTAATAACTATTTACGCTATTTATGTTCTGTAACAAGTAAATACGGTGTACATGCAAACATTTGTAGAGCATTGCGTTAACTTGATCGGGGGAATTTTTTAACTTCGACTGCGGAGAATGATGAGCGAGAATAAATAAACGTCTGTTTAAGGAGACGGCCCTAAAAGGGTTCAACGTGTTACGGGAGCTTTAAATTGAATCGAATTTTGTTAGCAAGGTTAACATCTCAAATTAATTTAAGGCAGTTTACGGAGTGCTGTATCGGAGGTATCCTCGGATTCAGCATTGGAACTAAGCGTGAGTTCGCATGAGGGTAGTAATGTCCGGGTGAATTTTCCGTAATGAAATACGGCCCTAATGTTTCCTTTCCACAAGGACTGCACCACGCGAGAAAATACATTACATTCCGGTACATGAAACGTCGATGAGTGAATGCCTCGTTGTAGCAAAGCTTTTGTCTTCGCCTCTATCAGATACAAGGGCTTTATTTACACGTCATTTATCTGTGCTTTACGGTTATCTCAAACGTATCTTTATTTGTCTGTAAGCACACCTTTGAATACGTTTTAAGGAAACGACGCGGGCGCCGCAAATATGGCATTATTTAACCGAAGTGTTCTCATTCAAAATTGATACGTCATATGTTTAATGGCACCATACATCAAAGTGACAAGCAGTTTTATTACCGCGCTTGCCTTAATATTGAAAATGAAACACCCAGCCTTAATTTCTTAACTTTTCCTCTCTAATTTCCCTGTTCTAATTTAATAAAGTAATTGCTTATAAAGAAGTTTTGGGATAACGCAATTGTGTTTCCAATTTACTGGTTTGCTTTGAAAGTTCCCAGATAACCGTCTGTTTTGTGTAAGCAAAAACAGGGCAAACTTTAAACCCGTTTTAATATTTTTGAAGTGGGCGCGCGAATCAATTAGGCATTATTTTGGGGGGCTCCGACGCGCATACAAATCACTCGAACAGATATTAAAGCCGAATTTGAAAAGTATCGACGTGTTCGGTTTGCTAACCCTTGTTTGTATACAACCGGCGGTAGCAAAAATTAACACGTACCAATTTGATGTGTGTGAATGTCAGAAGCAAGCGGGTAGCCCATCAACATGAGGGCGAACTTTTGTAGACAGCGCGAGGAAATTGCTTAATAGTAAAAATAACCCCACGCACCACCGCTCCCATCGAAACTTTATTAAACCCTTATCTCATGCGGAATCGCGGCCCAACTTTATCCTTTGTTTATTCTTTCATTTGCGGTTAGAAGAAAGTAGATAATCAGATATACATAATTTCGGGGCGCGAAATCAATTATGGGATAGTGCGCGGCCGCCAACAACGTTTTATTAATTCTATTGGCCCGAAAGGATAGACCCTCGAAGCTCCGGAGTTTTCCGTACACAGACAATTAAGTTCTAAGCGAAAAGTCGCCGCTCCGCAGCTCTTATCATCTTGTTTTATTACTACGCCCAAAACGTACATAAACTGCCGATTTTCCGCCTTAAAAAGAGAATGGAATATCACGCAAATTAGGGCGGTTAAACGGATAACCTAATTCTCGGCAATTATCGCATTCCGGATATTAATACTACTGAGAACCTCGAGATCGCACCTAAGGTTATAGATTTCCAGCCAGGGTTGTACAGTTTACTAATTGTAAATTTATTGTCCTAATTAACTAAATGCTACAATTTTACCAGCTATTTCAACGACAAAGAGAAATTTTCTAAATATTTAATTCACTTTTGAGAAAGCATGAGGTGTAGTGTTACCCCATTACAGAAGCACCGGAAAAATGATGGCAATGAAGTAATTATAGAAACAATACAAAAAGCAGTTCAGAAGGTCAGACCTCGCCGTAGAAGAGAGAACAACATTTCTGAAGAAGCTGGAAGAATGCTCAAACAACGGAGAAAACTATTAACCAATGGCCAAAGAAGTACGATTGAATATGTCGAATTAAACAAATTAATACGATGAACGATAAAAGAAGACACACGAAAAAAAAACAAATACAAGGAGTAATCGAAAAGAACAAAATCATGAAGGTCCTACGCCGACACACATACAGATCCCAAATGCTCTCCATGTATGCCAAAGACGCGGAAGAACTGCGAAATAGAGAGGATATCAAGAAAGAAGTTCTATGAAGAACTACACAAATCAAAAGTAAACATGCCAGATCAAACCCGTAACAACCTCAAAATAGAAATAACAAATGTGAACTCGAAAGATATCCCGGACATAACAGTTGCTGAAATAGAAGCCTCAGTAAAACATATGAAAAACAACAAATCATCCGGAGCTGACGAGATCTCAATAAAAATCATTCAACAAGGAGGAGAACAACTACAAAAAAGCATCAAGATATTGTACAATAACTGCTTATCAGAAGGAGACATACCGCAGACTTGGAACGCTGCAAACACCATCTTAATCCATAAAAAGGGAGACAAAATATGTCTAAAAAAACCACTCACCTATTACCCTACGGTCGCAGCCCTATAAATTACTAAGCAGAATAAGGATAGACAATAAACTGGAACTATATCAACCAGTTGAACAAGCGGGATTCCGCAAAAGATTCAGCACAAATAATAATCTATTAACCCTTAAAATCTTACTTGAGAAAGCCACCGAATATCACTTACCTCTTTACATGGCATTACTAGACTATGAAAAGGCGTTCGACTCACTAGAGATATGGGCAGCAGACCAAGCCTTATGGAATAGCAGAGTAGACCACCGATACGCAGGGTTAATAAACAATGCAAACAAGAACACAGTAATGAAAATACACGGGCCTGAAGAAACCAACGAGATCCCAATCAAAAGAGGAGTGCTACAGGGAGATCCAATGTCTCCTAGACTATTCATTACAGCACTCGAAGATGTATTTAAAAAACTAAAATAGGAACACAAGGGTATCGACATCAACGGAACCCGTCTAAATCACTTAAGGTACGCTGACGATATCCTAGTAATAACGGAAAACGAAGAAGATCTCCAGAACATGCTACAAGAACTCAACGTAAAATCAAAAGACGTAGGACTACACATGAATAAAGAGAAAACCAAAATTATGACCAACACAGAAGATAACCTACAAATCAAAATAGACAACACAACACTGGAACAAGTATCAGAGTATATTTACCTAGGACAACTCATAAAACCAAATAAAGAAAACCAAACGACAGAGATTGCCAGAAGAATAAAGCTAGGATGGGTCGTATTCGGAAAATTAAGCTATGTACTGAAAAACAAAAACATACCTCAATATCTAAGAACAAAGGTATTTAACGAATGTATTCTACCAGTCCTTACCTATGGCGCCCAAACCTGGACCCTTACCAAGGAGAATGTAGACCAGATGGCGAAAACCCATCGAGAAATGCTATACATCTCACTAAGAGACTGAAAAACCAACGTATGGGTCAGGTCAAAAACAGGTGTAGAAGACATAAGAAAACGCGTGGCATCACTGAAATTGAGATTTGCCGGACACCGCTAGACAAACGGACAACAGATGGAACGCCAGAATAGAACAACGGCGCCCATGGTTAGGTAAAAGAGAGCGAGGCAGACCACAACAAAGATGGGTAGATGACATCAAAAGTACAGTGGGTTTAACTTGGAGAAGAACTGCAACAAGACGAGAAGTATGGAAGGGACTAGAGGAGGCCTATACCCACAAATGGGTAGAAGAAGTCTGAGAAGAAGAAGAAGAAGAAGTGTGTCTGGATGCAGAGAGGGCATCGAGCGTAATCTAAGTCGCCCCTCACCTGTAGTGTTTATTTGTATACTAACATTTATAGCTAATTGTAGTTGCATGCTTTTTATTGTTAGTTAGGCTTCAATCAAATCATCGCTTAAATTTGTATGTGTTCAGCAAGCCATCGGAATCCCACCGGCGTTTGCGAGAATCTTAAGCATGTTTCACAGGGGACCGATCATTAGCTAGTGGGGCTTGTCCCAAGTTACATGTGAGTGAAGAGTAAACGGCTTCGAGTGCTGTGTACAAAATAAAAAAAAACTTGCAGTGTTGTTTAGATATAGCAAGCAGTGTTTGTGTGTCCAGAAAATTCAATTTTTGTCGTGAACCGGGTGAGCACACAAATTGAGAAACAGTCAAGTGTATTCACGTCCATTATGGGTACACAACGTCCGCTGCCATCTCGATACCAGCCAGCAGTTAATTTAATTCCCCGTGCATCGTTTCTGGTGAAATTCCACACGTCACGCCGTTCAAGGTTTCATGACGCAATCCAAGACGAGCCCAATTTTAGAGTACACAGAAACTCTCATAGCTCGATTGTCAGGTAACTTAATACCTGCAAAAATTATTTCCAGCTTAAAGAGATAAACAGTCGCTACTGCAGTGTTAGAATCGCGCTTGAAGGAAGGCGCTTATGTATGCAATTTTTTTTCATGCATGCAATATCGTACAGGGTCGACTTCATTTTGTAAAGACAGTTATGCTGGTGTAAGTAAAGTAAAGTTCGGGCACTTCATTCCATGTAGGAACATGCCTGAGACAAGGTAAGTCAGGGTCGCCGAAATATCCCTTTTCGAAACCCAGTCAATCTGGCACACCGTTAACGGCGTATTGGGTGATGTGGTTAGCATCACGCCTTCGACGACTGCCTTACTTTCCCTACGTACCCAATTTTTAAAGCGACTGAGTGGGCCACCAGCCAGTTGCCAGATGTCGGGATTGAACCCCGTACCGTGGCACCGCAGTCTGTCTCCCTAACCGCTCGGCCACGCTGGCGACAGTTATGTTGGTGTACTATGTTAATATTATTTATGTACGTTTCGTGTACCTTGAAGGGGCGAGTAGCCCCAAGGTATGTCGCACGTATGCTGTCCAGTTGTATTTTATATTTGTGTTTAGAAATGGCAAATGGCTCAAGGATTTTATCCTACTTACTTTTGTTTTCTTTATTTTTACTATATGTGCTTTTAAGTCTATATTGTCCTTATATGTGCTTCTAAGTTAATATATTTGTTTAAACGACTTGACTTTCATTGTGCACATTGTTTGAATTTAGTTGCATCCCGAGAACACCACAGGTGCAGACCAGTTTCCTGTTTTTAGCAAATATCATTGGTAACCACGACTGGGGTATTTGAGGGTGTCGTGCATTCTGAGGTAGTAATATCAACAAACAAATTAATAATCAAATACTAAGGCGTAATAGGCTTCTCATTTAAGTTTAACGCAGACAAAGGAATAAAACCAACGTATCGTTAAACAAAGGTAAAAGAAACTGAAGAGTATAAATTAATCAATTCAGTAAATACACCTTAGGTCCTACTACACCACATTTTATGGATATTATCGAAGTTACTATGTAGCATGCACGTTCATTCCACATTTTCGTCGTACTTTATTATGACATGACCTACATTATCTCTTATTACTTCTTTAGGAACATAAAATTTCAAAAAAAAATGTAAAGCGATTTAATACTAAATACAGTCAGGGCAGCCATTGTCTTTACTATATTTATTCTAGAATTCAGCAACTTACGATATCGTATTTTACCCCCAACATCTTTTATTATCTTTTCCCGCTCTTAGCCATCTCTCGTATACTATTGGACAACGCTTTTCCTAAGTCTTACCAAGCTGTTCTATTTTAGGCAATCTAAAGCGAATTATTTACGGTGATTTTCTTAATGTTGTCTAACAACTTTGCCGATATCGTACTTGTGCTTTCTCTTAAAGTTTTGGATCTTCAGTGGCAGATGTGGTTTACTTATATTTCTGGAGGTGTCCTTGCTAGATGACCTACCCAACTCAGTTTTGCAACCTTCTGCATGACCAGTAACATTTGAACGTAGTCTGTTTTCAGTGTTTCTGTTTCTGTGCTATATGTTATTATGGGTACGATACTGCTTTCTCAGACCTCTCAAACTTATAGCTAATTCTTAGTTTCCGCAGACCCGGCTGAGTTTACCAACTAGGTTTAACTCTTCTTGTGACTTCTGGTGTTGAATTTTTTCCCTTGGCCTGGTAAGATGTGCAAGGTAGACATATGCATCAACATTTTCCATAATTTGTAGGTATAATTAAAATTGTCTATGGGTGTCACAAAACAAACCAGTAATTTACCAAATAAAAAGCTATGCTAACCTTCTTATAGAAAAAATGGTATGCGTCAAAATGTCTAATCCAAAAAAAAAAATAAAAAAATAAAGCAGAATTCGGAATATCAACTACTAAGAAATCCCAGATATGTGTACTGAAGAAATACATGCACCTTTGAAACCTGGCTGATAGTCTGAACAGGACCATATAAGAACCGAGATGGCCAAAGGGGAGGAACTTCTACTGCGTCGATATGTCCAAAAAGGAAAATACCAAGAAACTAAAAAATGCGAAAACGATACCGTTATTTAGAAAGCGCGGCATTACGGATTATAGACTGATTAGTGTATTGCCACATATTTACAAGTTCTTGGCAAAAGAAAGCTAACAAATACCTTGATTAACTAATTTGATTTTTACCAAATTAACAAACAAGCTGGTGTCAGAAAACACTTTAGTATCATCAATCATCTGAAAACAGTACGAAGGTTAATCGAGAAATGCGAAGAATCTAATCTTAAACTACATCTTGGGTTTGTCGATTTCAAAAAAACCTTTGAGTAAAATTATGGTCAATATTTAAAGGACTCAAAGACGTAAGAACAAAGAAATAAACAGGAAAAAAATATCAGACTTGTGGTGCCAGACAGGATCTCATTCCCCACACAACGATCTGAGAAATTAAAAGAAATACCAGATGATCCCTTTCATGATATTTTATTAAAATTTCTTCTGATTAATAATAGGACTATTTAACAAATAAAACAGTTTTAAAATTTTAGAAATTCCCTAAGCTTATTTTGGAAAGTTGAAGAGCTGCAGGCGTTAGCTTTAAATCTTATTCTAGTCCTAATTGTGTTTAGAATCTCACTAAGCTCAAATTATAGGTCACAATTCGTTTATGTGATAATTACATACTTTCCAAAAACATCCGAAGACAGGATTCCTTCTCTGATTACATTCTTGTCAAAATTATTTGTATGCATCCAAAGTACGTATCGTATCACCCATTAGAGGTATAAAATTTACATCTGTTTGAACACCAGAAAGCTTTTCAATGAATGTTTCTAATTTGGGTAAAGTAAACGACCGGCACCGTTGGTTATCTGTCAGTTTACTGATTGTTGTTTCATGATTGTATACAACTAACAAATAATGCAGACTGTACTCGAAATCACTTTTAAATCAAACATTTGAAGATGTCATTAGTGTTATAACAGTTTACAACAAAGTGTTCCTTCATGCACACAAATGCGTGAGTGCGACCAAAACTGCATAAACGCGCCATTATATTTGTTGCCAATTTTGATAGACAAGAACAATTTCAGATATGAATTTTATGTACTAGACACGCTACTACAAGTATTGGATAAGCTATATGTATGGGACTAAAAATAAAACCATGCACTATATTTTTAAAACCCAGTATGGCTCTTAAGTATCTACCGAGAATATGTAAACTAACAAGGGTAGTTTACATACTAAAAAGTGGTCGAGCTGACTATCCTCGGGAAATATCTTACCTACTCATTAGCCTTATGTTCTTTGTGCTTAAATGGAGAAACTGCTCGATGACATAGCAGAGGCGATATACTAATAAACAGTTTCCTTCACCGAGAGCTGTTTATCTACAGAGCAGGGTTATCAACAGAAAAATCTCTCCACAATCTCACCAAACGAAAAAACGCTGAAGAGCAAAGAGATCCCAGTAGAAGTCTTTTTTAAAAACAGAGGGAGTCATTAACAATACATCCGTTAACCCTATCACCGCAGCCATTAGTAATCTACGGCTGGAGGAAACCTGCTGCAAGTGGATACACTGCATACTAAGAGGTAGGGTGACATTACATGTCCTTACTGAACGAGATCCTAGCTATTCGGGTGGTGGGGGTTGCCCACAGGAGGAGTACTCTCTCTCATGCTGTTGAACCTTGTCATGGGTGGGCTGCTAAAGACTCTCACTAACAAAGGATTTGTTCCCTTAAGATAAGCCGATAGCCTGATCATCCTAGCGGAAGCAAGATTCAGTCAGGGAACGTATGCAACGGGCCTTGAACGTTGTAAATAGATGGAATAATAGGGAAGGCCTTAGTCAGTTCCTAAAAGACTACAATAATTCAATTTACGTGAAGGAATAATGTAGAGGGATTGGGACTTCGCCATCTTAGCGGCATAGTAGTCAAACTATCGAAGCAGGTAGGTAAAGTACTTGGGGTTATCCTAGACTCCAAACTTACCTGAAACCAACGAATCATGGGGTCTAATACTAGAAATGGTGTTTTGACTATACACCAGAGTGGACAGATCAGCAATAACATATGAGGCATTGGCGTGGTGGCTCAAGGTCAAGCGGCAGGAAGCTACCAAACTAAGACTACGCAAGATTACAAGACCTGGCCTGCGTTGGCATTGCCGGAGCAATTAAAACAACGCCAACCGTGTAATGTAGACGCTACTCTCTTTTCCCCGTCTTCATCTTGTGATAAGGTGAGAGGTAGGATTGAAACTGTAGAGATTTCAGATTTTACCGTACAACCTTCGTAAAGACATGGAGTATGCCAGTTTGATTGGGATCGTTTAGGGAGTCCCATTTTTGAAATATGGACGCACCATACCATTCCAAAACATCTTGTAACCACACTCTTCGAGTTACACATGCAAGGCCGCAAGATTTAGACAGAACTATGGCAATAGTTTCGTTCTGGCACTATAATCTGGTAAACGGACGACAGTACGACAGTACTTTAGTTCTTCATTTGAACTCCAACAATTATTTTTAACAGACGAATTAAAATTTTTATTTTTGTTTGAAAAAAGTATGTGGTCTAATATGTTACCACAAAGCAATAAAATGATTTGCAACGCGATCTTTTAGGAATATATAAGATGAGACCATAAACATGGTACAAAAATCAGTAAGAAATCAAAGTTTAAAACGTTTGTTATAAACATAGCAGTAATTTCGTTCTAAATTTGTATAGAAACTGCTACTTGTATTTAAAAAAAAGATTCTAGAATGTTCTATTCAACGTTGTTGTTATAGGTATGTTATTTTATTAGGAAAAGAAAAACTGCCTATCCTATGCCCTAGAAAGTGTAATATGGGGGAAATGTACTAAACTTTGAATTTGTCTCAAGAAAAGTAAGCAATCTGATGTGCTACCACAAATTAACTAACAGAGCTGCCAGTAGAGTATTTTCTTTCAACGTTGTGTCCTATAAATAAACTGTATTTCTTCTGTGATGTGCTACCCCACAACTTTGGTAGTAAATAATTGTTTCTTCATCAATAAAAAATCTATCACACGCATTATCGCATAAAATATTGTTTTCAAATAATTTTCCGTTTGTTGTACATACGTCCTATTAAGTTTTCATCTATACTATATTGTGTAAATAAAGTAACGGTATGGTTTGACATATCTCTGTGCTTATCATTACATAAGATATAAGATAGGTCAGTTTTTGTTTGACAGCTGACCTAATTAACATTCAATTAAAATAGTCGTATATAAAGTTCAGGATCTATCATATTAACAACTAACTCAACAATTTATACCGCAACGGTATACCATTTGCACTTTTTAAATTTAAATTGCAATTTTATAATAAGCAAAATAAATATTAAATTGTGCACAGAACTCTACAAAATTAATTTTTACTTTACCTATTATAAAAATTCATTACAATTATTGTATATAATTCTGCTAACAGTAATTGTTCCTAACTATTTATCGCTAATATTAAAAAGTTATTTTTATAACTTCAGATTATAACACACTAAAATGGTTAAACGGCTTTTCGCACAAATAATTTTTAATTTACAATAAAGATATAGATTATTTGGCAAGGTAGCCACAAAACTGCTTACTAAAGTGTAAAGTGGTCTATTTAAACGTCACATCCGACTTCTTAGGATCGGAAACATAGTCTTATTTTATTATCAACCCCCGAACTATGTATAAAATGTAAATTGCAAACTTTGTTGAGAATGTAATATAAAGTAAATTAGGAGGGTTAAACAAATAATCAAAATTCTGAACAAGCACGTTTTTTTGCCTTTTATAACTAGTATTACGAAGATGCATGTTCTAAAGCAAATTTGTGAAGGTTCGTTTAGTTCAAATATTCGTCTTAAATAATAACTTAATTGCCAATTTAAACAATCTAGGTTTTACAGAGAACTTCCGTCGCAAGTGGACCTTGTGACACTAAATAATTTCAAAAATAAAAAAGCTAGGGGTAATAATGTTTTCACGTTCCTAATAATACTAAAACAATAAAAGGAAACACTTCGTAATGCAAATTACATCAATTTTAAAATAAAAAATATTTCAGTTAAGGGTAAAACCTGAGTTATTTGCAAATTATTACTTTTATCTATTCATCGGTCAAAGCGAAAATAGACAAAGTTTTATTTTTGAATGGTGCACACTCTGAATATAATTGACCTTAATTTTCGCGGTTTTATGCCAAGTAGACATATAATCCGCATGCAAAATATCTTCTCCCACCAACAAATAAATGTTGAGTTATACCGGCACCAGACACACAGACACACAGACAGGCAGATAGACAGACATACAGAATTGAAAAAACTTTATTTTCGTCATCTAGGGATCCTGAAATCTAAAGATCTGACCAAATCTCGGTAGGTGATTTTTTCGCGACTACAATACTTCTTTAGTTTTTTAGACAAGGGAAGTAAAAAGAAGAAAAGGTAAAGTTCAGAGTGAATAGAAGTGGTTTAGTTCAAAACAATATATTTTCATAGAATATAGATTGTTTTCTGGTATCACAAAGTAACAAAATGAGCTGGAACGGTTCCTTTGTTATGAAAAATCAAAATGTATGTACACACAATGTAATGTGGTTTGTCCATCATCCTACATACTAATGAGAAACTGTTACGTTCTGAAGAACTGCTTACAGAAACTTCTAACCATGAGCCAATTCTTATAAGTTTATTATAAGCGTAACCGGCAGCTTTAAATTCTTTATTTGCATACAAAAATGTATCAGAAGCATACCATAAAGCAGCAGACTAAATTGTAGCTTCATGTTCTATTTAAACCTTATATAGGTAATATTGCAATCGTAAATACTATTTTATTCTATTAGGACAATTAAAATACATATAAAGTACCAATTAAGGACATTATAAGGGGAAACGTAATATAGGAGAAATTAAAGTGCTTAAACGAATAACCTAATTGCGCACAATTATCGCATTTTGGAAATTAATGCCAACTAGATCGAACCCTAACGATCTACGCCATAAAGCACTTTGATTCATTTTTGTCTCTAGTGTTCTCAATGATTCTAGGATTGGTTTGCAGCTAGGCCCTAATGCTTATTATTCATTGCTATTTTCTTCATATTTTCATAGTTATTTCAGCCGACGTAATCTATCATTCGTTTAAAGTAGTCTAGTCTAGAGGTTGTTTCTTTTATTATTGTTTAAATAAATTTCTCTGGCATAAGATGGGTCCTATAAAGTGATGTCTTTTTAAATTACTCATCTACTGTCTATGTTCAAGTCATATTTAATCCTTGCTATAAATCAAATGGGGTTATTTTTTTATCCGCTTTTCTGGTGTTTCGAGTCATTCAATACTTTAGACATAAGCCTTTTATGCAAAATCTTGCTCCATGTACGGAAGGATTTCTTCAAGTAAAATGTTCTTGGGCATTTGGCGTTTATTTGCAGTTCTTTTCTATTACGATCTTCTCTATGTAGAGAGACTCCTTCCGTGATTAGAGACTGCGCAAATGCAAGATACAGGCCTCTTTTGAATTTGGAGGAGTCTTTGATCCCATACCAAAGCTATAGTAACTAGTGGGAGGTAGCAGTAAAGTAAGACTACAGCGTGAGAAGAATAACTGTGAAGTGATGTAGAATTAAACAGTGAAAAGAGCAGCTGAAGCAGCTTAATCAGTTTATATATTGCGGTGGTAAAACCAATAGAAAACTACTCTATTATATTTTCTATAAGTATTACGATGACATGACAATCAAAAAAGCTGCTTCAGACTTCTCTGTTGCGCGAGCCGTTTAACAAACGTTCTGCACCCTGAACATATAGTGGGAAATGGGCCACTTCTACCACTGACCATATTGACGGGGACTAATAGGAGTTAAGCCAAAAGTATGCTTCCTGTAATTCTAACACCAAAGTAAAACTTAGAACGAAGAGTTACCTGACGACGTGGAATGTCCAAGGGTTGGGTCGCGTTGGGAAATTAAGTACAGTAAAACTTACCCAAACTAAACCAAAAATAAAATTTTTACCTGTGACGAGACTCGAATTCGGCGTTTGTGAACGAGGCGACCTATTTGATTTCTTTGCTTGGAGGTAGTTTACGCTGTCACTTCCAGAGCTACCGCGACCTTTCAAATTCCTGCGTTCCAGCTTTATTTAACGTTCCGCATTAATTCGTTGTTCCTTTTTCTATCGTACAGCATGTATTCTGCATCTTTCGGGTCCCATTTTTGGCAAGGATAAAGTCTGCGATATGTACAAATTATTACGTGCATCTAATGCTAAGTTAAATCAAAATTTTATTTTTTTAAGGTGTTCACCTTGTATATATTTGTCTGCAATTTTCACATTTTCATTACAGGTATATATATAATGTGTATGCAAAATATCATCTGCCTCCGACAAATAGTTTTTGAGTTAAACCGCCAACAGACAGACTGACAGGGACCTTGAAACGTGAAGATCTGAAGAAATCTCGGAAGGTGATTTTTTTTGTGATTACAATACTTCCTTCGTCCTTCAGACGAGGGAAGTAAAACTGGAACAAGCAGTGTTTGTAGGAAACATAAACAACAACGACAGGTAAAGTATAATATCAAAAACTATAGACAGCTGGAATAAAAGATGCACATAACGATGAAAATGTAAAAGGAGCAATGGATAATAAAGAAATGGAAGGAAATGGAAGAAGTTGACAGCAAACACGACACCTTCAACATACATAGGAAAGTTGCAGGCATATTTAAGAAACCGCAACCTGTTGACTGTTCTGGCAAACTCTTAGTTGATTAGGATCAGTTGAAGAAAACATGGGAATTATAGAAGCTGTTCAGCAATAGAGGAGCTAACGGCGATGTAAAGGAAACCTCTTCTGAAGTTCTTAACACTAGAAGAAGTACTGTATACTGTCGCTATAACATAAAACAGGAAAGCCTGAACTTGATAAAGCGAATATAACGCCGCATCACAAAATTTTGCGATTTATAGTGGAGAAATACCCCATGGCTAGTTTAAATTTACAGTTATTAAAAGAATACTTTTTCAACGTCTTTAATAAAGAAAGCGCATTGCAAGAAAAAATGATTTTTCTAGATAAAATAACCGTTGAACCGGTGTTGAAAATTATGTACAAAAATTTTTGAATGTTTTAATGTATCTAATAATACTGAAACAGTAAAAGTAAACAGTTAGTAAAGCAAATTACATTAATTCACAAAAAAAATCTCTAACGAGCTTCACACGAAACTTCCCTCGTAAGTAAAAGCTTTGAAACTAAAAATGTTGAAAATAACAAACAAAAAATATGCCAGGAGGTTTGTATGGAAGTTCCCTCGCATAAATTACAGCAATTTGCAAATAAAAAACTTGCAGTTGCTGGAATTTGAACTCGGCACATCGTCAATTTGCTTACTACGCCACTTTTACCACGAGACCACGCCGGGAGACTAGTTGGGTCGCTTCTGACTCTATGTAAGGAATGTGTTGACCGCTGCATTTTCTATCTATTTGACGATATTTACATTGTATCTGTTGGGTTCTATTTTCATTAATGGTAAAAACCTAGGCTATGTGCTCTTATCCTGCGTCAAAGCAAAAATAGAAACCATTTTATTTTTTAAGGTGCGTAACCTGTATATATTTGACCATTAGTATATTCGATTTTATGCCAAGTAGACCTGCATGCAAAGTATCGTTCTCCTCCTACAAATAATTTTTTGAGTTATACCGGCAACACAGACAGACAGACAGACACACACACAGGCAGATAGACAGAGACACAGACAGACAGACAAATAGACAGACAGGCAGACAGACAGACAGACGGACGGACAAAATCATGTTTTTCGTCATCTAGGGATCCTGAAACATAAAAATCTGGAGAAATCTCGGAAACCATAATTTAATCATTCTGTAATGTCTATTTTAAGAATTGTAAAAAAGTGAAATTGTTAGAACTTTTAATATAATAGGAAAACATTTAAGTCTAACAAAAATAAAACAAATTTGAAAATTTTTTAGGATGTGTAGAATATTTTGAAATAGAATTTTGTCTTTTTTCTTATATAAACTTAATTTTTTAATAAATTTTAGATACTACTGATATAATACGTTCTCACGCTTTTTGTAAACGAAATCAAAATTACGCAAGAACCTAACAAACAGTATTCAACATTTTCGGCCATTTTGCGATAATTATTACTTCTGAAAAAAGATTCATCTTTTTACATTAAAAAGTCGTATCTAGGGTTTTAGAGAATGCTAAAAAATATTTTGAAGTCAAACCCAGCCTTTCTTGACCGCTAGTGTAAGTTTCGAAAAATTTGCATCTTTATTCGATCGTAGTAGGCGGTTATGCAACGGTAGACATAATAGAAATGAGAAGCTTAATTTCCTTTAGTGGCCTGTTCAACCCACCACAATTTTAAAGCATTACACTTAAATACAAAACATCTGTAAAGGGCTTTACTCAGTTGTGGCACTAAATATTTTGAAAAATCAAATAAAACTAGGGGTTTCTAATAATAATGAAACGATAAAATGGAACACTTAGTAATGCAAATTACATTAATTTTCAAATAAAAATCACTACAGACGAGATTCAAACTCGCGCGCGCAATTTCAGCTTCTGAGAAAGGGTTTTCAACGGTTGGCAGCAGGCCGTGCGTAGCCTATCCCTCGATACCGTCATGAGCGATGCGACTGCATTATATCAAGAAGTTTACTGTTGTCCATTTTTGACTCATTTACCCTATAATAGTTGCGTCTCATTTTTGTGAAAGTTTACTGAGCTATGTGCAAATTATTACTTTTACCTATTCCTCAGTTAAAGCAAAAACAGATAAAATTTTATTTTTTAAGGTGCTCACTTTGTATATATTTGACCGAAATTTTCTCGATTTCATGCCAGGTAGACATATAATCTGCATGCAAAATATCGTCTTCCTTCAACAAATAGTTTTTGAGCTATACCGGCAACAGACAAATAGACAGACAGAAACGTAATTGAGAAAACCTGTTTTTCGTCATCTAAGGATACTGAAACGTGAAGGTCTGGGAAAATCTCGAAACGGGATATTTTCGCGATTACAATACTTCCATCGTGTTTTAGAAGAGAAAGTAAAAACATGACAACATGTCACTCTTCATAAATTTTCGGAATATTAACGTGTTGTGTGGGGAAATAAAAATATTTTCTTTTGAAGGCTAATTTGAAGCCCTCTTCCGAGTTCACAATTTCGCTCAAAAATAGTTTCGCAATATTGTACCTCGCCCCTAGACTCTGTTACAGCGGTTGTTTATATAGCCATATCCAAATGTCCTCTTCCTTGAATACAAAGGCGGTATTTCTTCTCGAGTAGGTAGAAGTACATTTGATTCAAAAGATAAAAAACGCCTCCTTAGTAACCAGCTTTTTCCAACAAAACGAAATAAGGTGTATGCAATTTTATAATTGGAACTTGAATGCCTGTAGCTAAAACAAAACTTCAGGCTGCGTTTTTTTTTATCCTCTAGTTAATAAGGAACACTGCTGTGCATTTAGTATCGACAAGTAAGTGCTGCGGAGAGCAGAAGCAAATACAATGAAGTAAATACGGAGAAGAAATGATTTATCGTTTACGATGATAAGTCGCTGTAAAACATTTTGTCCTTATCACATCTGAGATTATTTTTATTGTGCGCTACATGAAAAACGAACGTGGAAGTTTTCCGGACCACATCTGCAATTTACCCGGGCAATTTCTACGCTTGCCTAACTCGATTTAGCAATTTTAAGAGCTCGTTGCAAAATGTTATGAAATTGTGCTCCTACATTTACTTTCATTGAATTAGAAAAAGAATTTTATTTCACGCAGACGTGATATTTTATTTCCATCCTTCACTGCTGCATTTCTACGGCGCTCTTAACACCAAAACGCACGCCCTCGTAAATAAGAGCTTAATGTGAATTTAATTTATGTGTAATCGTGCAATCATTTTCGAATTTCGTAAGCAATAATGCGAGTAGACGGCTAAACGTCAAGGGCCCAAAAATTTGTGAAAAAATGTCCGAATGTGGTTTTTTATTATACATCATTTTAATATCACCTTGACTAATTTACCCCTATAATCCCACAGCATACATAATTATAAAAAAATACTTTCTCAGGCTCATAAAGTGTAACTCACACACAAACAAAATTTGCTCGTTGTTTATCCACAGCGACGGTCGAAGCTAAATAGCGGCACTACAATGCGTACGGGAAACAATAGAAGAACTTATACGAGAATTGTGCGACATATTTTCTGAACGATGTACAGATGGCGTTGTCATAGGATCGTTCATGTTTTTCGAAAACGTTGATCTGCCATAAGAACAAAAATAAAAATGAGGGACAATCTGTTAAGTAATTTAACGTTGACGACCGGTTGAATGAGTCAAGTTGATGAAGTTGCCATTCGTGGCGTAATTAAGTACCTCGTAAAGAAGAACAGTGAACAAGTGGGACATGATATTTAAGTTGGACGTCAGAGCTTTGAAGACGACCCCGTAGTGGACGTCCGTCAACGGCGCTTACTCCACAAGTCGTTGCAAATGTGCAAGATATTATTTTGAAATCCAGGTTGAACTGCATCAAGTAGCTGATAAACGGATACATTACATAATTACCAATGTTTTGAATATAAATAACACATTTTACACACCTGAAATCAGATAATACTGGAATGCTATAGAAATATTCTTGTTTAGTGATGCTAGAAAACACAAAGGAGCGTTCCATGGGTAGGAAAAGGATAGCGTTTATATTTTGAGAGGCAAAGGAATAATCTTACTTGACTATTTAAAAAGGGTGCTACGATAAACACTCAAAATTATAGTACAGTGCGGTAAAAATTTACAAATATTACAGAAAAACGACCCCATTTGAAGAGCAAACATTTTTCATATCATTAGAGTAACACTCCGCACCTGTACCGCCAAATTCACCACCGAAAATGTTGCTAAACAGCATTTTCAATTGTACTCACACCCACCATATTCTTCAAACCTGATGACATATCGGTAAGAAGCCAATTTCAATCAAGTCTGATATCTAAGTGGCTTTGCTGTTTCAAACTTTAGAATCCCCTCCCAGCTTTCATCGACGCCTTGTATGGAAGCCAATCCCACATATCGACGCATTTTCGAAGACAACTTTTCATTCAACACCGACGAGTGTATGGAAGGGCCGTATATATTCTCGAACTACCGCTGTCCATTCTTTAAAGTATAAGTAGAGAACGCTGTTAACTTTGTTTCTGTCTTGTAGTTGCAAGCCCGCTTCCATCGCTCAAATTTGGCGGCATCCGAGCCATAGCCTGACCAATTTCCCGCTCGGTCTCGGCGATAGACCGTTTGTACTACCGAATCACTTAATTGGCTGCCCCAGCAAAGTCTCATTGATATTATTTGATTTCATATGATATTTACCTTTAATTTTAGCATGTGTTTTAGCAAATAAGTTGAATGTTGTAAAATTGGTTTTGGGGCATATCTCCGTTCGTAGTGAGATAACGTATTCAACTCGCAGCATCAGTGTATCAATATTATTTTTCCTGTGGAATTATTTCTAGCTCGTCAGCTAGCTTTGCTGCAGTTTATGCGGAGATAAAATTTGGAAACCCTCGTTGCGGTCGTATCGTAATATATTTCTTTGGAATGTCCTGTATTACTTTTATTTGTAAAGCGTAATGCAGATCTGAGTGCTTTGTATCTAAGTACATAAATCTGTAGCTGAATCTTACACTACATCAAAAGCACTTAAAACATTATAGTGACGCTTCAAACAATAAGCAGCTACTTACATAACGAGTGATTTGGCTTTGAAGCTGCCCCCGTTCCGATAATTTACTAATCACCCAGTAAGCTTGTACATGTCTTAAATGCAAATATACCGGTAATAGCATTATGTATAGTTGCGAAGCGTTGGCGGGAAAATTCAAAGCATATTAGAACAACCAATCAGTTCAATGATAGAAGAACATGTTTTGATGATTTATTCTTCTGAATATAATGGTAAGTAAGTGATATCATCTATAATTTATAATGCTCTATTGATAGCACAAAAAATATAGGGCTCAACTATTACGATGCACTTCACTAAAATTAAAATAACTTGGAAATTGTACAATGAAGAAACGAAACCACTTTCATGAAACAAATAGCTAATGCTAGTAATATTCAATACCTTTAAATGATCAATCACACTATGATTGATAGCAGTAATAATTTATAGATACATTTCAAGCTGAAAATCACCATTACCGTAATAATCATATCACTGTGTGTGTACGTTGTAATAAAGATTATTCTGTAAGCTTCGAACTAGAGATTAATGAAAGCACATTTTTCTTTAGTTTTTATCGCATTATAACGAAACTGCCTTGTAATTAAGTTTTTCTATTAGTACCTTCTGAACGTAGAAATTGATCAAAAATATATAGCAAGTTACTTTAAATGTGAAGTTGCAAAAGTTTTGTAATTGATCACCTCTATGATCTTCATCCTCAAACTGATTAAAAGAAAAAATTCTTTAAAAAATCTTATATACAGGGTTCGGCAAGAAAGCGGGGTGGAAGATATTTCGAAAAATATAAAAGTTACATGGATATTGTGTATATAAAAGTTGTAGGTACGAATGTCGTGCACATTACTAAAATAGTTTTGATTATACAGAGCGTCTCAAAAAAGTGTGGCGAATCAAACTTCCTTTTTTTTTAAATAGAATACCCTATACCTGGGTAGCTTAAAAGTTTTTCACTGCAATACTCATCATTTTAATATCAAGTTTTATGGGTCTAACGTCAACTGTTTTTGAGATATTAACGATGTTATGCAAAAAAATGCTGAAGCAACAGAAAACAACTGAATGAAGGAAAACGCTACCAAAAAATTATGACTTTCGTGAGCTACCTTTCAAATGTAAAATGGTGGATCTGGGTATTACTGCTATACAGGGTGTTCAACATTAATTTAATGATTTCGATTTTTTTGTATATTTTTGTTTTTTCAAAAGCTTTTTTAATGAGCTTTACTTTGATATGTTACTTCATAACTCTAAGTTCAACTGTTTTTCAGATATGCGTGTTTGAACATAAAAACAATTTAAAGATGCTTTGTCAAGGGATAACAAACAAACGCCGTTAAAATAATTATTCAAACACTTGAGCTTTTCAAAAATAAAAACACAAAACCAGGCTTATAAAATATAAATTCAGTCAGTGTTTAATAAACAAGAAAAAACCATAAATGCAGGAATAAATTAATTCCAAGGTCAAATAAAATAGATTAAAAACAAAAGCCAATACACCAAAAGCTTATACGTAATTACATTAAATGTTCAAATAGTTCTCCTTTCCTGCTCTGAGTATTAAAACTGTATAGAGAACTCATAATCAGCAAATATGAATATTTTGATTTATTTAAATGGAACACCCTGTATATCCCTGTATTTTTAAAAAGTACTATTTTTACGACTGACCAGAAAATATACAGTTTCTGGAGACTTGTTTCTCCAGAAAGTAACGTTTGGCAGGTCAAGATCAGAAAACAGGCATCAGGGACGGGTAAAAGCTTTTGCCTGTCCCTGATGCCTTCGTTACTATGGAAACAAATTTGTGTTATTGTTTGGATAAGTCAAATAATAGATACTAATGTCATAATTTTTTTGAGTTTTCGAAAGTGAATTCGCAAGTTTGAAAGTATGGACTCTGATGTCGTAAAAAAATATTGTACGATACATGACCGGAAAGTGTTTTGCAGATCTCCCCAAGTTTCAAGAGCTCGCCTTTGGCTCGCAAAACACTACTTTCCGGTCTTGTAACGTAAATTACTATTAATAAGCTTTCTTCTGTTATTTCATTGCTGATCCCAAAATTCAATCGCTTTTTAAATTTAATTTTTGTTTTCTAAACTTGGTTTTATCTTTTGTTGTCATTATTTTAACGGCGTTTGTTTTCTATTCCTCCATCTTTAGAGGCTAAAATTGTTTTTATGTTCAAACACGCATATCTGAAAAACAGTTGAACTTGGAGGTATAAAGTAACATATCAAAAGAAAGCTCATTAAAAGGGCTTTTCAAAAATACAAAAATATACAGATCGTTCCATTTTAAAAAATCTAAATAATTACATTTGCAAATGTTGAACACCCTGTATAGAAGTATTACCCAGATCCACCATTTTACACTTGAAAGGTAGCTCACAAAAGTCATAATTTTTTGGAAGCGTTTGCCTTCATTCAGTTGTTTTCTGTTGCTTACAGCAGCCGCCTGAAGTTCAAAATTTGTTTGCATAAAATCGTTAATATCTCAAAAACAGTTGGCGTTAGACCCATATAACTTTATATTAAAATGATGAGTATTGCAATGCAAAACTTTTAAGCTACCCAAATATAAAACATTCCATTTTAAAAAAATAAGTTTGATTCGCCACACTTCGTACCTACAACTTTTATATGCACAGTATACATGTAACTTTCATATTTTTCGAAATATCTTCCACCCCCGCTTCGTTGCCAGACCCTGTATACGGTCCCCTAAGTGTCCTTGTAACATCTTAATGATATCACAAACCTGTTGCAAAACCTATTTAACTAAATGACTTTGTTAATGTACTATTGTTTTCTACTAGAATTATGATGATCGCTGACTGCGACTACAAAGCGACCTTCAACTATTAGAAGCAAACACTTCAACTATTAGAAGCAAACACTCGTGTTCGTGTTTTATTAATGTCTTTTAGTAGAGGGCGTTACTGACATGCTTATTCCATTATGATTAGAAAACTACCAGTCTGTGTAACTGTATCCATGACCTAGTAGTTACTGGTTGCAACTAAAGGGGCGTTCAAAATAACAACAATTTAGACGGATAAGCGTGTTTATAAAATTACTTCAGTACGTTTTATGGAAAAAGTTGATAGATCAAGAGTGGGCAACGGAATTTGAGTTCAAGAATGCTCCGTTCTGATTGATAGTGTAAATGAATACGACGATAGTGTGGAAATTGAAACGTTATTGCTATTATGAACAAGGATCCAAAATAAAGGACAAAATCAAGAGTTCGTCGCTGTTGAAATGACCGGGTTTCCAGTTGTATCTGCAATTATTTGTGTTCGTCCAAACTTAGCCAAAGAAAAAGAATGTATTAACACGCCTGCTGTCAATTCCGAAGTGATTTTCTAATATAAGCCGTGCGTTAACAGCACTTTAACATTAGTGGAAAGCTAATGGAACAGAAATTGTTCGAGGCAAAGTGGTAAAGTCCGAAAGGGAAATACTGTCAATTCATTTAATACCCCGCCACTAATAGCGGTACATTATGTCCCGTAGTATATCTGTTTACAGGTCTTAGACAAAGCGAGGTCGCGTTTCCGCTTTTCACGGAAAGTTTAAATGGACGATTATGTTGCATAAGTAATTTCGTCCCGTCTAACCCGGATACTTTTATAAACAATCTCCTGCTATTTATACGCTTCATTCCCACTGATAACCGAAGCCAGTGCAGCGAATTCCTGTGAAGAACGGATGCCTCTGGGATAAGTTTCGAGCTCTTTTAATGTGGGTATTTTAGCATTCATGCCCGGGCTGGAGGATTGCGCTTTAAAATGCTAACCGTTTATCTCGCGCAATTTTCAGAATCACGGAAGATATTAATTTATAACGCGAGTCGCAACGGCACATATCTCGGTTTTACGTTCTAATTCGCACAGCCTCCCGATAGTGCAACTAATATGTCGAAGCCCGGGGGATTAAACTAGCAGAAAACTCTTAACTCAATTATGCAAAAAAAGACGCCGGTCCTGCAGCCAGCAATGCGTCATTACATTAATGGACGGTGGAGAAGCTTCACTAAACTTTCCACACGCGAATGTGTAGCGATAGTCAGCTCTATCTATTTTGTAATAATAAAATTATAAATAATAGCCCTGAAGCAAATTGCATTAGCTTGCAATAGAACGAAAACTTGTAAAAGAAGAATTATCACCTTTTGTTATAACTATGTAGAATGCTGGTTGCATCGGCAGGCACTATGGGCGCCGATCAAACGGTCTCGATAGCTAAGCAACTTGGATAGTGGCAGTAAGATCTCAACCGTTTATGCTTCAAAGGGCACGTTAAGCCATTGGTTTCGGTTATCATTTTGATTGCAGTATTTTTTAAAACCATTGCAGTTTTATCACCCATTTAAAGTTTACATAAGAAGTCGTTACTCTGCGAACTCAGCAAGAGTCAAGTTCAGATTCGAACTACAACTATCAGCGCTTTTGAAAAAAGTCGTCTTTGTCCTACCCACCTGAAATCAATCATAATAGTGTAGCGATCCTGGGGCTAGGCCGTCGCCCCAGAAATATGACTCATCGTCCCGTGCGACAGCATTGCAGAACGACCTTGGAGCCAGCTGCATGAGACGGCGTGAGTCAGCCTTCCCGAACATTCGAGAAACGGCCTTGGACCCAGAACTTCAAGAAGCAGCCGGGCCGCTGCGGATATATGAGTCACGACCGAGGTCAATACACGCGACACGTCACCGTTGCCGGAATGGTTTCGACGCTTCCAGGAGGGAATTAGCCGGCAATATAATTCTGCGTTCGCAGGAACAGAAGTCAGTTCTCATCGAGTTCTCATCCAGTTCTCATCAAGCTCGAAGCGCGTGATATAAATAGACCGTGTGTATATAACTCTAGTGAAATAAATATAACCACATAAATCATTACTGTTAAGTGCAATATAAATAAATAAATGTATCGTTGTTAAAAATAGTTCGTTAGTTTAAGTAATTTATGTTCTGCCTTGATAATTCGTGTGTTTGTAAATAATCGTAATTAATCGTTGTAAATAAATGTTTAATCCAAGAGGCGTCGAATAATTTTTTAAATAGCCCGAACGTAAAAACGTAACAATATTTAGAAATACTTCTAGAACAGGCGCTCACCATCTTAATCTTTGGTCCGCACAATATTTGTGATGGTGGGCTATGTATAAGATGTCCTATATTTTCCTACATATATTCTTCTCAGAATTTTCACTCCCACATCTGTAATTTCTGTTGGTCATCTTTACTCACCATCCAGGTCTCACTGCCGTACGTCACCATGTGTCTAATAGCGGTCCTCTACACCTTTAACTTTGCTTTGATTGACCCATACCTTTTATTTCAATTTTCGCATTAACGTCTCAGCACTTTTATTGCCTTTAGCTACTCGTGTTCTACTTCCATTACTGTTATCACACTTGGTTCTTATATCGTCAAATTTCGTGTATTTGGTATCTTCTTTACTTAATCTGAGCTCTACAGTATTTCCTTCAATTTTCTGTTACTAGTGTTACATGGTGTATATAAGCTCACTAATGTTACTGTCATACATTGTTCCAGCTGTATGTATATGACTTGCTCGTATTGTGTATTATATTCCACTAGATTTTTTCATATTAAGCCTCCATCTCTCTTCAGGCCATCTCCCTATCTCATCTGCGGTTTTCTCCTTTATCATTTACCTTCATATGAACATCAGCTTTGTATGAGTTGACTCCATATATTGTCTTTGTATATAACCAGCCTTCTCCTAGTTCCACGTGTCCCTCTTTAACAGTGTTCTCTTACAGATTAAGCACCCATGTCTCTTCACATCATCTTCCCATTTCATCTGCGGTTTTTTCCTACCTTATCAACCTTCATATAAGCAACAACTTTGTATGCGCTGATTCCACTTATTGTTTTGGTACATAAACATGTTGAAAGCTTCTCGTAGTTCTTTCCGTTCTTTTCCACGCTATTTGTTTAATATTAAGCCTCCGTGTCTCTTCATGCCATTTTTCCATCTTATCTGCTGTTCTCATCTTGATCATTGCCCTTCATATGAGCACCAGCTTTGAATGAGTCCACTCCGTCTATTGTCTTGGTATGCAACCAAGTTTGGAACTGTGGATATAGGCTTCTCCTAGATCAATTTGTTCCTATTGAACGCTGTTTCGATTATAAATTAAACCCCCGTGTCTCTTCAGGTTTTATCTGCGGTTTTTACTTTCTTCATCAACGTTCATATGAGCACCAACTTTGTATGAGTTGACTCCACCTCTTGTTTTGATGCACAAACAGATTAAAACTGGGGATATAAATTTCTCCTAGTTTTATCTGTCCTTTTTCAAAGCTGCTATATTTTTTTTATTATTTATCAAATCCACATCTCTTTTCGGGTCATCTTCCTATCTCATACGGCTTAACCCCTTTATCATTGACCTTTAGATGTGGACCAGATTTGCATAAGTTAACTTAATCTATTGTGTTAGTACATAACCAGTTTTGCAACTGTAGCTATATGCTTCTCCTAGTTTTATCTGTCCCTCTTCAACACTGTTATTTTCCAAATTATCCCCAGCATTTTCAGTATTTTGCAATTTTATGTTTTTTTTCTTAATTTTTGGTCATGTGACCTATACTCAAAAATCAACTTGACGTAAGTAAAAAAATGCGTTCTTTCATATTCCGTAATATAAAAGAGGGTTTCCATTTAAAAAACATCGATGTCGTCATACCTCCTACGCGGGTCACCCTGTAAGAAAAATAAAGATCGACGGTCCCAGCGTTTTTTCCAAAAGTAATTCCTTGAATTTTTAACAAATTTATCCACTACTTTAAGAAAGCACTGTATATATTGATATCTCATGACATCCACTCCATAAGCGTGAAATAACAGCGCCATTGTTATTGACAACAGGAAATAGAACTGCACTTGTCTTTAGTAATTACAAAGCAAACGCAAATAACAAGAGTTTGAACACAGCGGCTGCTTTACGGGTTCATTTCTATTCACTGCTCGAAATTTCAATCCTTGTTTTCTGAGGGAGGTAATCGGGGGAATTTTCATGACAAATTAGGAAACGTAATTACAAGTCCTACATAATCCGCACCAGCCCTCAAGTTATCAGGGAAACTTACCTGCAGGATTAACAAACAATTTGACCATCGGGGAGAACCTAATGCGCCGACTTGAGATTATTCTAATAACCAGTTTACTAGAGAGAAGTTAAGAATATTGTGATACATACCTAAGATATTGGTTTTTATTGCCTAACGATAATATATCATTAGTAAGTAACAATGTAGCGTGAAAGTTAATAAAACTACTTTCCAGACTGCGTGGCGTTTTCTAAAAGTTGGCGAATATTGCAGATATCAGTGTTGGGTGCTGCCTTTGATCAATCACTTTCAGTATTTGAAATGTTAGAAACAGTACTTACAAAACGACTGCCAACATATTTTTAAATCCAATAACTGAGCAATATGTTACCATACTATGCCATACCTAATGCAAGGGTGTAGGTACATGTAAGCAATTGCGTACTTTTTTAAATATAGGTTGTCAGGTCATTTTGTATTTTAATTAGCCACCTAGGCTTTAGGGCAGCGTGCCCGTATGTTAAACCCTTTTAGTTACTCATTTGGCTTCATCGCCTAATTCCATAATAATGATTTTGCACATATTTGGCCTCAAGCGCAGTATTTCTCGTCATCCGGGGCACCCCTTTGTTGGTACTTTGACAGTCGGGTGTTAACGCTCGCAGGATTTCCGAACCTTCTAGAATTTACGCTGTTGGTGTGACTGCGAGGCATCGCGCTGTCTTTGTCACCGGAACTTATTTGTTTTATTGGCGCATCGCCATTGGCTGTCGAGAGTCACGTGGTAACGCCGTTTTGGCTCACGTCACTTCGAGCGTCCTAACGCTTGTTGCTTGAGGCATTCAGCCGAGAGCCGTCGATCTAAGAGGTCGGATAGTGTGTGTGTTCGTGCGGCGCTCCCGCCTTTGGCGGGGGCGTCAGCCTTTTCCCGTCTCGTGCTGTTTCAGCAAGTGTTGGATAAACTGTTTCGCCTTAAGCGAGAGTCGGAGTTCTACTCAGGCGATTGAACAAGGGAGGTGTGTGTGTGTCGTTAGCGGCGATCTTATTACGCCAAGGCGTAGGTGTGATGGAATTCCATGCCCGGTTCTACGTCGTCACGTAAGGGAGTGTTCCCTTTAGCTCGTTGTGCGAGGATTCCGTTGAGGTAGGACATCACTTGGGCTAGCTTTGCCGTCGTAGCGGCGTTTGTTGAAGCGCCAGCCTTTGTCGCCATTTTGGGCGCATCCCAACCATTCACACGTCGGCCGTTTTAGCGGCGAATGAATTGCCACAGGCAACCTGTTTCCCGCCAGCTGGACCGCATGCCGATCTCTTGGGCCGTCACCAATAAAATTAAGGTATTTGTAACCATTGAATCATACTAACTTCTAGTGCGCGAGCTGTGCGTTTAATCATGTGAATAATTGCTGAACTCTTGGCATACGTAAGGCGGCAACGCCAGTTTGGTCGCGGTAAAATTGCATGTGCGCGAACTTGATGTGAAATCTTGTGCACCGTTAAAAACGTACCCTTCGCATCTTAAATTGTTGTCGCGAAGTGGCGTCGCTCGCTCATTTTTGATCTAATCACTTCCCTCACTTGGGCTTTGCTGTGTTTGCCCAAATTATCATGTGAGCATTTTTATGAACAAACGTTCCCTTTGTGGGACTCATATGTCAAACTGCTTTTGATTTTGTACAGTTATGGGTGTTGTTTAGTACAGTAGTGCGCCCATCAGCTGATGCTTATTTATAAGAATTAACGCAATGTTTGCGGCACGCTTTGCTGCCCCAATGTAAGAATGGACTAATAGACGCTTATCTAATTAAGAGACGCTTTATTCTTGGTCGCTTTGTGCATGTTCTGTTTCAGCGTGCGCCCATCATTGAGGAGATAAATGTACGGTGGGGCCAGTGAGATCAGAGCGTGCAGGTAAGCTTGGTGGTGACATTGCCGTGGCTGAAAAAGCCCCACTTCATGATCTAAGTATTTTTGCCATCACGAAATCGTTGTGTGAGTTTATAATTCACGAGTACCCCTATCGACGGAGTGTCTTAAATACTTCGCCCCCGTCTAACCGCCCAGGCCCGGTTATCCGGGTTATGACAGGCTTGGTGGCGCCCTCATAATTTTGACGTACCCTATTTATATGCCTCAACACGCTTGCCCAGAACGTATCGTGTGACTCACGCCCGACTCCCTGAGCGTTCCAGCCGTGGCCTTTAGCCTGTTTTTAGCAAATCTCAGGGCAAGTGTGCCAGTTTTCCAAGACTGTTTCCGTGGTGCGATGCTCACCTTGGGTGGGTGTCGTAAAGTTGTTTTAATACCGTAACAAGGTAGTTCTAAAATTAGATATTGAACTATACTACCTAGACATATTTATTTACCGGTTTAAGTTTGAAGAAGCCATAAATCTTTGAAATGTTTCTCGACTGCTGAACTTAGCATCTATTGTAGATATTGTGAAGCGTAACTAGTATTCTAGTATTCTAATAAAATTAATTTAATCGCGAATACGAAAGCTACCTTTCTTTCCTCAGGTGTCTTCACTAGTTTCGACAGAAAAACCGCTTTTCTAAATTTGCCTTTTTAAGGTAGCTGTTATGTGACACAGTAGAAGAAGCATTCCAGAATCTTCTTGGTCATATTAAAATTACCTAAACATTACATTTCTTAATGGAAACGTACTATTGCGGAAAAATATTTCGCGCGATAGTTGATCTAGTTACTTGGTTATTGTTGTATTACTAGCGTTATCAGGTTATGTTAAGAGATGGTGCTTCTTCCGCAACTAACTTCATCGGCCACACGTTTCAGTGACCATCCCTCTTCTAGGTTTGTCATAACAAAGCCGTTTTCAGCCTCTTTTAGAACTTGATTCGGCATTTATAAGTTTTACTGGCAGAATGTCAGTTATACAGCTGACAATTCACTGACTTTAGTTCACTTGATAAAACCATATATACATAGGCAAACAAACCGTGCAAAATATTTTTTATTGAATTCTAAGTAAAAATATCTGCAAACAAGATGAGACTCTGCAAAGCCCTTAATATACTTCGGTACACTGTTGGTAAGAAGCGGATTATCATGCGCTCTTAGGCGCTTTCACTCCTTAAGACACATTCAATCTTTGTAATCTGTTGAATCAGTGCTTTCAATACGGTATGGCCGTTATCATCTTATGTTATACACGTCATATGTGCGACTACCGTATGATCGAAAACTTTTATCCTCTAGAGGGCTGTGAAATTGTTTTGTTAAAAATGTATGTTGGCAGTCGTGGTTGTAAAAGTCACATTGGCATTTTATATTTGTTTATATCAGTAATGTAATTTTAACAACTACAAACATATTTGTTGAATACATAAAGATGTTAACATCAAATACCACTATAGATGTTCAAAGTGATTTCCTTCATTTTCCGTACACAGCACAACTTCGTATTCAGTATTAAACCTTCTGTCAAAGTTAGGTGATTCTGACCTTTACTCATCACTGCCAACATAAATTAAATTTAAAGAAACGCCACAGCCACTAGAGGATCATACTGTACTTTAGATATAGAGAATTTGCAAAGAAAACATGAATATGGAGGGCGCCGATAGTTTCAAATTTAAAGCTGACGCTAAATTTAAAAATCTGTAAAAGTTTTACTCAGCAAGTGGACGTTGTGACACTAAAAAATTTTAAAATCAAAAGACACTAGGGGTAAAAATGTCTTACCGTTTCAAATAAGCAAAAATGAACATTCTTTTAAGGTTCTCACCCTGTATATGTTGAGTTCAAAATATTCCAGTCTTCGTCAAGGGCAAAATATTATTTTTAAGGTGCTCACCGTGTATATTTTACCAAAATTTTCTCGATTTCATGCCAGCAAGGCATGCAAAATATCGTCTTCCTCCAACAAATAGTTTCTGAGTTATTTCGGCAACAGACAGACACATACGCGGAAAACCTGTTTTTCGTCATCTAAGGATCCTGAAACGTACAGATCTGAAGAAATCGAGGAAGGTAGGTTTTTCGCAATTACAATACGTCTAAAAGACGAAGGAAGCAAAAATTCTTGCCGGGACTGAGATTTGAACTCATGACCTTAGGTTCGACCGACCGGCCATCCAGAAGGGGTAGTTACGTGATCGCTTTAACGTCTATTACTGGCAGACCGTAAGCAAATCAACAAATACCTACAAATAAAAGCGACCGCATATACTGACAAATAAACCATCCTGATAAGTTAGCCAGTTTCGAGTTATTATGTTTACATCCATCCGGAGTGGCATACTCTACTCGACTTTCCTTTAGTAGTTGCTATTTTTACAAAAATTATGTAGTTTCATGAGACCTTTCGCATAATTTTGAGCTGGTCGCGGTTGATTAAGAGGAAGAGAGAGGAGATTAATAATTGTGCACAATTTTATTTAATTTATTAAGAAGTGGGCAAAAGTATTTCAGAGATTTGCAGAAATTGTTGCTGTCATTCGATAACTTAACGCGATATGTTTTCACTCTTGTAGTTTCAAGCGAAGTATAAAGAACACACTCTAGCCCTGGCACTCGTACAGAAGTTTCTGGATATTTGTAGACAGCAAAGCACTTTCCAGCTTTGAATTTAATATAACTTTTACTATACATAGAAAAACAACTTTGGCAGATCGAATAAGGGTTGAAGGGTAATTAAAATTATCTACAAAATAAATAAAAACCCTTTTTAAAAATACTGAAACAGTAATGAGAATTATCTACAAAATAAATAAAAACCCTTTTTAAAAATACTGAAACAGTAATGAGAATTATAATCATTCAAACCCGCGCTTCTACAGTGAATTTGATTTTTAGACAGATACGTAAATTCATGGATACGCACATGCTTATCGTCGCATCATGAAAGACACGGTGACCCCAGTACCGATCGCAAACGAAATGTGTCCGGTCTATCACGATAAAAACGTAACAGGCACGACCCGCGTGTATATATAAGGATTATTTACGCAGGACCCAGTAGCATTTTTCCTGCTAATAATGTATTTTTTGCAGTCAACTGTGTAATCTGTACGTTTTTCTGCCGATACTGCATCAGTGTATAGTCGTTGACCGCTTTGTTACATTCCTACTGCTGGGCATCAGTCTTTCCTCTTGGAACAGATATAGACATTGAAACCCAATTGGTGGCCAAAGACGGATTGGGAAACTCTAGTAGGCGTTGGCATTAGATAGTTTTGGGTGTTGCGACCCGTATTTTTTACTTATAAAACTCTCTCGAGGCTGCATCCTACGATGCATATACAGTGTCCGCCAAAAAGTTGGCATAATATGAGAACATTTTTTATTTTTAATTTTTCAAATAAATTTTTTACGTCAATAATTCGTGCTTGTGAAAAACCTATTTAGCCCCTATCATATACACCGAGTGAGTTTTACTTGTTTAGAAAATGGAGTTTTTCGAAATTCTCAAAATCCGAAAAATGCTGCTTTTCGGATATTAAGTAAGATTTCAATGAGATTTTTTTAGAATGCATTTATTTTAGCTAACTGAACAATCTCAAGGCCAGAAAACCCCTAATTTTTTAACTTTAGCTAAAAATTAATTTTTCAATATTTAATATTTTTTTCAAAATTTCACATATCAAGACTTAATATTAAAATGTTTTTATGTGAAGATTTGAAAGATTTATAATTGGAAAAAATTATATATTATGTTAATTGCTTCTTTAGATTTTTTATTATTTACTGAAAAGTAGGCGCTTTTTAGGAGAAATATTTTTCAATTCTAATTAATATTCATTTAAATGGCTTCTAGAAGCTCTAATCCAGCCCTATTAATAAATTACTGTTACAAAAATCCTGTAAATGTTCTTTTACAGTTGCCTAAATGGCACATTTACAGGAATTTTGTAACAGTAATTTATTAACAGGGCTAGATTAGAGTTTCTAGAAGCCATTTAAATAGATATCAATTAGAATTGAAAAGTATTTCTCCTAAAAGCGCCCGACGTGTTCAGGTCGGTTCAATAGGATTTTTAAAGATTAAACCGGCACACTACTGCAAGCAAATAAAGCCACTTATTTGCTTTAAAAATTAATGTTATATCTCGGCGTATAAATAATTCAGCAGAGAAATGAGGCCTCCGCAGGTTTATTTAAGTAAATACATAAAAGTCAAACGCCGCTTTGGAAAAAAGGGTTGGGCGTCCATTTGTAACTGTCATTGATCTTTTAAATTCAGCTCCTGCCGCCTTTGTTTTCCAACCTTTGACTTTTAGTCTTCCTTGATACACATACTGCTTGCAGTGGAGTACATAATTGATTAAAATTTCGGAACAAGACTATTCTTGTGGACACAGAGGCACTTCAAAAATTCCCTCGGGTAAAAAGAGTAAATTTAAGCTAGGAGTTGCCGAAGCTCTTGTTAAAGAGAAAAATACAGTTTTTGTCTACGATAGCACGATGTAACCGAACGGGGAAGGCTAGTTTTAGTAGTAATTTATGGGTGGCATACATCGGTCTGGTCAAAATATAAACCAATAATTGCACCGCCAACTGCTATTGTGCCCAATATTACGTTTATTTGTGAAGATCGCATGTTATATTCTCTGCTGAATGATCGATTTGGTGTATTAGTCTCCATGCACACATTCTATTCAACTGGTCCAGCTTTTGTGAAGCTTTATTGCTTTGCTAATCCCTATCTCACAATGCAAGGTATTTACGAACGAATTGTAGCAGATTAATTATGATCGCAATAACACATTTCCAGGCAAAAATTTCAAGTAGCGCTTTCCCGATCTAATTTCATATCGGGGCATTATTTTCTTAACGCAGTATGTGTACCAGATGGACGAAAAGCACAAGCTAAATAACAACAAAGTTAATAGACAAACAAACAACGAAAACAAACAAGAAATGCTCGCTAGGTATTCGTTTACTTTATGATAATTAACCCAACGATTCATTTCTTGCAAGGAGCTTACAGAACTCGGAACAAGCCATAGCTCGTTTTTAGTTGCCAACTTCAGCAAGTTCAAGCTGCTGCTGCGAAAACGGCTCGAAATTAATTCGAGCTGCGCTAAATCACAGAAAATACATAATACGAGCTTAACAACTGCCCGATTTTTATCTTGAATACGCGCTAAAAGGTACAAGCTTGATTTCGTTTTAATGGGGACTCGTTAATGTAATACATTTATCAATGGCAAACACGAGCACTCAATTATTTTATTGTTAATGGTTCCTTCTAGCTTTTTTATGTAATTGTTATAATAACGAGGTAAAATGGTCTAATTACGGAATGAAAGCGAAATCGATTCTCCCTTTGAAACATTAAGTTACGGAACATGATTAATTAAACGATTGTTTTCCGTGTATTCACGATAAAAATGAGGACGCAAATTCTTGAGTAAATTACTTTCCTGGGAGTAAGCATAACAAAACGACGCTGTAATTAAAATTAAAAACAGCCCTGAACTGTCTAACACTTCCAGCGACGGATAGTAAGAATTGTTAATACAAAACTCATCACCAAATTAGTACACAATGCGAACCGGAACGCCGTTCCGGTTCGTTATGTAATTCAATAGTACCATTCCTGTTCGTCACGTGATTGGATAATATCCGCCCTGTACAATACATTTTCCACGATATTCTATCCTCAAAGGAAAGGTCATGAATTCTTGTTGTCGAGTTAACAAGGCTTAGTAGAAACACTTACAAATCGTTCCTGGCTTGTTATTATTCGCCAACTATCCCTCTCTATCCTAAATTCCAATATTAGTTCAATTATACAAGTAAATTATGAGTTGGCTTTATCGTCTGACTTAAACACCTGATGTTATCGAATTGCATCTATAATACAGAAATCAAATAGATGTAAATACTAACTTTAAAATGCAATGCATAGGAAACCACTGGTTAAAATTAAAAGCAACTAACTTCAAGCTATACGCTAACGAAACTCGGTTGAAAACTGAAATTCAAATCTAATTACAAGTTCAACACCCATAAATAAGCACATGAAAAGCTATCACTCAGTGAGATCCTTTCGAATGCATGCATTCATATCCGCCACCTGTAACTCATTAAAAAGCATTACTACATATCTAGAGCGCAATATTAATAGAACGTCGATATAAAAAATTAATAATATCGTATAGAAAGAAAATTACATTCAAGCACTTTCACGTGAATCATTAAAACTCACCCTTCATGAAATTTCATCTAAAAGGACTAACAATTATTTACATACATTTTTAAAGAAATTTCAAACAGGAACCTACAATACTCTACGTGGTTCATAGTACAAAAGTTTCACTCACTGCAACAAATCATTATCGGAAATTTCTACTTGAATTAATTTAATTGCCTCTACTTCTTTCTTTAATTCTATTATTAAGGTTTAAAATGCTTCCTTAAAATTCATATTCTGAAAAAGCGTTAATTGCTCAAACATATTATCGGGGAATTTTGTAATTGACAGGAATTTATATTCGAAGACTGTAACCTAGTTAAGGTTTAAATGAACTATTTAAGCATTTGTTTAGCGGAATTTCTCCAATATAAATATATCAAAAACTTAAAGAGCTGACTGAAATATCTAAAGAGCTTTATATTAGAAAGCTGTAACTAATTTCAGGATATTATTAAGGCTTAAATGAACTATTTAAGCCCAATATATTTTTATAAGGTAGAGAGTTTCTAATTGAAAAGCTCAATCGCATTGCATTGTTGCAATTTAAAATACACCATAAAATACTGGCATTAGTTCGGAATAGGCAAACTGAAATATCCACAGTTTCATAGTGGGAGGCAGAAATTTATTATAATTCAAAACTATTGTTCAAATGAAGCATTAAAACCTTTTTTACAAGAGACTGGCTATGCATGAAATGTACTATTATAAAAAAATTGAAAGACAAATTGCAATGTTTAAAGAATGTTGAATACTGATTTAAGGTTTAAAATACAACATTAGAACCTTATAAGAGACTGGCAACTGCTTAAATATATGTTTATGATAAACTTAAACGAGCTAACTGTATAATCTAAAGAGCTTTATATTAGAAAGCTGTAACTCATTCCAAGGCATTATTGAAACTTAAATGTGCTATTTACGCCCAATATATTTCTAACAGTCATAGAGTTTCGTACTGAGAAGCTGTAACTCACCCCCCCCCCCCAATACCAATAAATTTTCCATTTAAAAAACTGAAATTTGTTGGAGTATATTTTTATGAGTGCATACTGACGTGCGAGAACTGTGTTTACAAATGTCAGATAAATTACTCATTTATTAATCGTTTCTAGCAAGGTTAGATTGATGCATTTCTAGAATTTCAAAACTGTGCAACAACTGCTTGTTAGTCGGGCTACGAATATATGACTCCACCCTTGTAGTTCGAACAATTACTGAAAAAGCGGGCTTAAATTGTTCACTTAAACTTTAGTAATGCTTTGGAATGAGTTACAGCTTTCTAAAATAAAGCTCATTTTTGCAATTTCGCAGTTTCTCACGTGCGAGAACTTTGTTTGCAAATGTCAGATAAATTACTCATTTATTAATCGTTTCTAGCAAGGTTAGATTGATGCATTTCTAGAATTTCAAAACTGTGCAACAACTGCTTGTTAGTCGGGCTACGAATATATGACTCCACCCTTGTAGTTCGAACAATTACTGAAAAAGCGGGCTTAAATTGTTCACTTAAACTTTAGTAATGCTTTGGAATGAGTTACAGCTTTTTAAAATAAAGCTCATTTTTGCAATTTCGCAGTTTCTCACGTGCGAGAACTTTGTTTGCAAATGTCAGATAAATTACTCATTTATTAATCGTTTCTAGCAAGGTTAGATTGATGCATTTCTAGAATTTCAAAACTGTGCAACAACTGCTTGTTAGTCGGGCTACGAATATATGACTCCACCCTTGTAGTTCGAACAATTACTGAAAAAGCGGGCTTAAATTGTTTACTTAAACTTTAGTAATGCTTTGGAATGAGTTACAGCTTTCTAAAATAAAGCTCATTTTTGCAATTTCGCAGTTTCTCACGTGCGAGAACTTTGTTTGCAAATGTCAGATAAATTACTCATTTATTAATCGTTTCTAGCAAGGTTAGATTGATGCATTTCTAGAATTTCAAAGCTGTGCAACAACTGCTTGTTAGTCGGGCTATAAATACATGAATTCACCCTTGTAGTTCGAACAATTCCTGAAAAAGCGGGCTTAAATCGTCCACTTAAACTTAGTAATGCTTTGGAATGAGTTACAACTTTCTAAAATAAAGCTCATTTTTGCAATTTCGCAGTTTCTCACGTGCGAGAACTTTGTTTGCAAATGTCAGATAAATTACTCATTTATTAATCGTTTCTAGCAAGGTTAGATTGATGCATTTCTAGAATTTCAAAACTGTGCAACAACTGCTTGTTAGTCGGGCTACGAATATAGGAATTTACCCTTGTAGTTCGAACAATTCCTGAAAAAGCGGGCTTAAATCGTCCACTTACACTTAGTAATGCTTTGGAATGAGTTACAACTTTCTAAAATAAAGTTCATTTTTGCAATTTCGCAGTTTCTCACTTGCGAGAACTTTGTTTACAAATGACAGATAAATTACTCATTTATTAATCGTTTCTAACAAGGTTACATAGATGCATTTCTAGAATTGCAAAACTATGCAACTACTGCTTGTTAGTCGGGCTACGAATATATGAATTCACCCTTGTAGTTCGAACAATTTCTGAAAAAGCGGGCTTAAATCGTCCACTTAAACTTAGTAATGCTTTGGAATGAGTTACAACTTTCTAAAATAAAGTTCATTTCTGCAATTTTGCAGTTTTTCATGTGCAACAACTTTGTTTACAAATGTCAGATAAATTTGTCATTTATTAATCGTTTCTAACAAGGTAAGGTTGATGTATTTCACGAATTTCAAAGCTGTGCAACAACTGCTTGTTAGTCGGGCTATGAATATATAAATTCACCCTTGTAGTTCGAACAATTCCTGAAAAGGCGGGCTTAACTCGTCCACTTTAACTTTAGTAATGCTTTGGAATGAGTTACAGCTTTCTAAAATAAAGCTAATTTTTGCAGTTTTGCAGTTTCTCACGTGCGAGATCTTTGTTTACAAATGTCAGATAAATTGCTCATTTATTAATCGTTTCTAGCAAGGTTAGATTGATTCATTTCTAGAATTTCAAAACTATGCAACAACTGCTTGTTAGTCGGGCTACGAATATGTGAATTCACCCTTGTAGTTCGAACAACTCCTGAAAAGGCGGGCTTAAATTGTTCACTTAAACTTTAGTAATGCTTTGGAATGAGTTACAGCTTTCTAAAATAAAGCTCCTTTCTGCAATTTTGCAGTTTTTCATGTGCAACAACTTTGTTTACAAATGTCAGCTAAATTTTTCATTTATTAATCGTTTCTAACAAGGTTAGGTTGATGTATTTCACGAATTTCAAAACTGTGCTACAACTGCTTGTTAGTCGGGCTATGAATATATGAATTCACCCTTGTAGTTCGAACAATTCCTGAAAAGGCGGGCTTAACTCGTCCACTTTAACTTTAGTAATGCTTTGGAATGAGTTACAACTTTCTAAAATAAAGTTCATTTTTGCAATTTCGCAGTTTCTCATTTGTGAGAACTTTGTTTACAAATGTCAGATAAATTACTCATTTATTAATCGTTTCTAACAAGGTTAGATAGATGCATTTCTAGAATTTCAAAACTATACAACAACTACTTGTTAGTCGGGCTACGAATATATGAATCCACCCTTCTAGTTCCAACAATAATTCCTGAAAAGGCGGGCTTAAATTGTTCACTTAAACTTTAGTAATAAATTGGAATGAGTTACAGCTTTCTAAAATAAAGCTCATTTCTGCAATTTTGCAGTTTTTTATGTGCAACAACTTTGTTTACAAATGTCAGATAAATTACTCATTTATTAATCGTTTCTAGCAAGGTTAGATTGATGCATTTCTAGAATTTCAAAACTATGCAACAACTGCTTGTTAGTCGGGCTACGAATACATGAATTCACCCTTGTAGTTCGAACAATTCCTGAAAAAGGAGGCTTAAATCGTCCACTTAAACTTTAGTAATGCTTTGGAATGAGTTACAGCTTTCTAAAATAAAGCTCATTTTTGCAATTTCGCAGTTTCTCACGTGCGAGAACTTTGTTTGCAAATGTCAGATAAATTACTCATTTATTAATCGTTTCTAGCAAGGTTAGATTGATGCATTTCTAGAATTTCAAAACTGTGCAACAACTGCTTGTTAGTCGGGCTACGAATATATGACTCCACCCTTGTAGTTCGAACAATTACTGAAAAAGCGGGCTTAAATTGTTTACTTAAACTTTAGTAATGCTTTGGAATGAGTTACAGCTTTCTAAAATAAAGCTCATTTTTGCAATTTCGCAGTTTCTCACGTGCGAGAACTTTGTTTGCAAATGTCAGATAAATTACTCATTTATTAATCGTTTCTAGCAAGGTTAGATTGATGCATTTCTAGAATTTCAAAGCTGTGCAACAACTGCTTGTTAGTCGGGCTATAAATACATGAATTCACCCTTGTAGTTCGAACAATTCCTGAAAAAGCGGGCTTAAATCGTCCACTTAAACTTAGTAATGCTTTGGAATGAGTTACAACTTTCTAAAATAAAGCTCATTTTTGCAATTTCGCAGTTTCTCACGTGCGAGAACTTTGTTTGCAAATGTCAGATAAATTACTCATTTATTAATCGTTTCTAGCAAGGTTAGATTGATGCATTTCTAGAATTTCAAAACTGTGCAACAACTGCTTGTTAGTCGGGCTACGAATATAGGAATTTACCCTTGTAGTTCGAACAATTCCTGAAAAAGCGGGCTTAAATCGTCCACTTACACTTAGTAATGCTTTGGAATGAGTTACAACTTTCTAAAATAAAGTTCATTTTTGCAATTTCGCAGTTTCTCACTTGCGAGAACTTTGTTTACAAATGACAGATAAATTACTCATTTATTAATCGTTTCTAACAAGGTTACATAGATGCATTTCTAGAATTGCAAAACTATGCAACTACTGCTTGTTAGTCGGGCTACGAATATATGAATTCACCCTTGTAGTTCGAACAATTTCTGAAAAAGCGGGCTTAAATCGTCCACTTAAACTTAGTAATGCTTTGGAATGAGTTACAACTTTCTAAAATAAAGTTCATTTCTGCAATTTTGCAGTTTTTCATGTGCAACAACTTTGTTTACAAATGTCAGATAAATTTGTCATTTATTAATCGTTTCTAACAAGGTAAGGTTGATGTATTTCACGAATTTCAAAGCTGTGCAACAACTGCTTGTTAGTCGGGCTATGAATATATAAATTCACCCTTGTAGTTCGAACAATTCCTGAAAAGGCGGGCTTAACTCGTCCACTTTAACTTTAGTAATGCTTTGGAATGAGTTACAGCTTTCTAAAATAAAGCTAATTTTTGCAGTTTTGCAGTTTCTCACGTGCGAGATCTTTGTTTACAAATGTCAGATAAATTGCTCATTTATTAATCGTTTCTAGCAAGGTTAGATTGATTCATTTCTAGAATTTCAAAACTATGCAACAACTGCTTGTTAGTCGGGCTACGAATATGTGAATTCACCCTTGTAGTTCGAACAACTCCTGAAAAGGCGGGCTTAAATTGTTCACTTAAACTTTAGTAATGCTTTGGAATGAGTTACAGCTTTCTAAAATAAAGCTCCTTTCTGCAATTTTGCAGTTTTTCATGTGCAACAACTTTGTTTACAAATGTCAGCTAAATTTTTCATTTATTAATCGTTTCTAACAAGGTTAGGTTGATGTATTTCACGAATTTCAAAACTGTGCTACAACTGCTTGTTAGTCGGGCTATGAATATATGAATTCACCCTTGTAGTTCGAACAATTCCTGAAAAGGCGGGCTTAACTCGTCCACTTTAACTTTAGTAATGCTTTGGAATGAGTTACAACTTTCTAAAATAAAGTTCATTTTTGCAATTTCGCAGTTTCTCATTTGTGAGAACTTTGTTTACAAATGTCAGATAAATTACTCATTTATTAATCGTTTCTAACAAGGTTAGATAGATGCATTTCTAGAATTTCAAAACTATACAACAACTACTTGTTAGTCGGGCTACGAATATATGAATCCACCCTTCTAGTTCCAACAATAATTCCTGAAAAGGCGGGCTTAAATTGTTCACTTAAACTTTAGTAATAAATTGGAATGAGTTACAGCTTTCTAAAATAAAGCTCATTTCTGCAATTTTGCAGTTTTTTATGTGCAACAACTTTGTTTACAAATGTCAGATAAATTACTCATTTATTAATCGTTTCTAGCAAGGTTAGATTGATGCATTTCTAGAATTTCAAAACTATGCAACAACTGCTTGTTAGTCGGGCTACGAATACATGAATTCACCCTTGTAGTTCGAACAATTCCTGAAAAAGGAGGCTTAAATCGTCCACTTAAACTTTAGTAATGCTTTGGAATGAGTTACAGCTTTCTAAAATAAAGCTCATTTTTGCAATCTCGCAGTTTCTCACGTGCGAGAACTTTGTTTACAAATGTCAGATAAATTACTCATTTATTAATCGCTTCTAAGAAGGTTAGATAAATGCATTTCTAGAATTTCAAAACTATGAAACAACTACTTGTTAGTCGGGCTACGAATATATGAATCCGCCCTTGTAGTTCGAACAATTCCTGAAAAGGCGGGCTTAAATTGTTCACTTAAATTTTAGTAATGCTTTGGAATAAGTTACAGCTTTCTAAAATAAAGCTCATTTCTGCAACTTTGCAGTTTTCCATGTGCAACAACTTTGTTTACAAATGTCAGATAAATTACTCATTTATTAATCGTTTCTAGCAAGGTTAGATTGATGCATTTCTAGAATTTCAAAACTATGCAACAACTGCTAGTTAGTCGGGCTACGAATACATGAATTCACCCTTGTAGTTCGAACAATACCTGAAAAAGCGGGCTTAAATCGTTTACTTAAACTTTAGTAATGCTTTGGAATGAGTTACAGCTTTCTAAAATAAAGCTCATTTTTGCAATTTCGCAATTTCTCAAGTACGAAAACTTTGTTCACAATGTCAGATATTTTTTTCATTTAGCTGCAATTCATTTGAAGGAATTATAAAGAATTACCGTGCAGGACTGGAACCCTTGTATCAATATGCTAACTAAGGCTGCAATATATTGTTAGAAAAAATTTGAAATGAAAACTGCAATGTCCAAGGCGTTTCATGTTAGAAAGCTGCAGCTCATTCTAATACTGTATGAAGGTTTACAATGAATTAATTCCAAAAGACTGGCAATAATTTAAATACATATTTGCCAGAAAATTAAAAAGCAAGCTGCACCACCTAAAGAGCTTTATATTAGAAAGCTGCAACTCATTCCCATTCATTATTAATGTTGTAAACGTATCTTCTACAAAGTCCCTTCAATACATTTCATAGGAAATTTGAAGCAAGTATCGTAAGGTATTAGAAGGTTTCGAAAAATAACTACTCAAAGGAGTCAGGAATGCCCTCAAAACAGTGTAAAAATTAAATACTTCAAATGAGCTAGAAAACGGCTTAAATACTGTAAGCTAAAAGATACTCAGATCAGAAAGTTGTAGCTCATTCATTATTAAGTTTAATAATCAACATCAGCATCCCAAAAAACCGATAAACACATAACTATGAGTACAATACTGATTATTACAATTTGAAAGCAATTATTTATTCAACAATGAGGATCGTTGTACTATCAATTCGAATCAAATGAAGGAAAGCAGTGACATAGAATATACTATTAAGTATAACTATAAACTTCAATCGGATAGTTTATTACAAAAGTTTTCCTGGTCAAGCTATAATACTTACTCTCTAAAATGCACAAGTACTAGAAAATTCTAATATAGTCGAAAGATTGAAGTCCGACTCTCAATGTAAACTGCAACTCCCATAAACGTATGTGAAACAAATTATAGCAACTCTAAGTTTAAATTCAGTATGTATAACAACTAGTATTAGAAAGAGCTAAAGTTCAGCTAAAGAAGTTTCTCGTTATAAATTGTTAAAATGCATACTGCAAACATATTCCAATTATTTGTCTGAAAATTTAAAATAAAACTTACAAGAATTCCTGCAACTATTATAACAGGAACTTTCAACTATAATTGTGACATTTATAAAATTGTATGTTGCTTTTAACTTGTTCAGCTGCATATTCAAATAGAGTGCTAACTCTACATGTTAATAACTTTTAGCTTTAATTAATTAGTTTAAAAACTGCAATGCGTACGTTGAAACTTACTCTGCAAAACTCTTTGCAATTTATTATTTCGGGAGACTTTAAATGTGATGCTTAACAGTGTGCAGATCTAAATTGCACCCATTATAAAGATTATTACTACATTACTACACTACATTACTATAGACATAACTATTAACTGCAATGTCCACAAAAGTGATATTAAAAAGCTACAAATTGTACAATTGTAGTAGTATTAAACTAGTCAGTACTAGTAAATTGGAACTACAAACACCAAGACTAAGTGAGATGTGTGGCAATATTCGAGACTGAAAGACGAAAATTGTTTAAAATGCAAGCAACTTCCTGCTGTTCGGGTTAAAGTCGGTTTAAACACTATATATTCACAAAGTACTTTGAATTTGTAAATTAGTAAGAAATACCCCTTAAATCACTTTGCGTTCAAGATCTAACTGCCAAAACAATGTCTTAAAGCAACCTAGTATCGAAAAAATGATTGGGCGAACTAGCTGGAAGGTTAAAAATTAAAATTTTAAAATTAAGGATTTGGATTTTAGAATTTAATTTAAATTTAATTTGGGATTAAGCTTCCCCTTCTAGCACTGATTACCGGAAAGCGGTTTAAGGATTCAAATTTAACCACGACGGTTACTTCGAAGCAATAGAGCTAACGTCATAATACCAAATTGCGTGCATGGTCGAAATATTGGAAATTTGAGCATACCAGATTAGAAAGTTAAGATCGAAATGAGGTCTACATTTTTACTCGTATGAGAGAGCTTTAAAATATTAAAAAAATATAATCTTAAAATTTGACTTTTGCTACCGATTCTTTATTTCTGAGAATGTAGCGCGAAGCAACATAAAAGGATTTTACGAGAAAAATAAATTAATAAGGATGCCGTTATCGGCGAACCAAATTAGTCTTCCAAATAATCGCTGTTTTTGCGTTGGGGAAATTTTTAAACTCGCGAAAGATTTAAAGCAATTATAATTACTATACATCAAAGCAGCAATACGACTTCCGGTTTCTTAAATAAAATATGTTTGACAGTATTGCTGGCAGTAAAGGGAGCTTTTATCGCATTGCCGTTAGAAGCATCTGCATCGATACAAGCAGAAAGATGTTAAAAACGTGCGAGTAATCCTTCTCTGATAAAACGAGTCAGACTTTTGCAGCCAAAAACGTCGCCGGCGAAATAAAGAATTGGAATTTTTAATAACGAGCGCTCTGCCATTATTCCACAGCTGAAAATTTAGTTAGGGCAAAGTTGAAAACTTAAAGAGTTGAACGTTTACGGCGGGAACGTTAAAGGAAAGTGTAAAAACTGCATAACGAGCAACCTTATTAGGCGTTTAATTTACTCTTCCAGAGTAAATTTTCGAATCGTAAATAATAAATTAGTTAATTAACAAGGGTTAAACAACGCTAAGGTAGCATTTATGACGTCGCAGGCATCGACGGGTACGAATTTGTTCGATAACATCTATTTACAAAAATTAGTCGACAACCTAACGTTCCGTAAACACTTCGAAAAATTCAATCTGCGCGATCTCATTTTCATGAGGCAGGATGGGTTAGGAATATTGATGCAGGATATTACGCTCTAATTCAAAGTTTTACTCGCCCTTATTTCGGGGCAAACGAATGTCCATATCCTTGCGAGTTAATAGAATATTAAGAATGTCGAGCGAGCGGTGCAGTAGAAGGAGAAAAACAGCGTTGCGCGGCTGTAAAACAAATCTTCCGAAAATAAAACAAGTAAGGAAATAGAACCACAGCCTCTTTAAATAAAATATGTAGCGCCCTAAATTCCCAGAGCCCTTTCGTAAAGAAAGCTCGTATGTTAGCGCGGTGTATACACAGTTACCCCGCGCTGTCAGGCTGTCACTGCTATTAAACAAACAGAACTTGTATACTAAACAGAACCCCAACAATAGCGGCAAATGATTTAAATTTATGCATTACTTAACGCAATTTGCAGTCGAACCGGTAATTGCATTACCGCGGAGAAAAATTGTTAGTCGGAGCACAAAGCCGCGAATATCATAAAAGCTTTATGTTTCTCCACACTAATGAATATAGAAGTCTAACGATGCAACTGCTTAGTAACCGAGAGATTAACCTCACAGATGACGAAGTCATCACAATAACCGTCCGGTTTAGCGATTATTAAGTTCCGACGAAGAAGTCATCACAGTAATGGTCCGGTAGTGTTCGGTGGTACTCACCGGTCAACACAAAGAGGGTAAAAAGCAGGATACCGATGCTGGACATTGAGCGGCAGTTTCATTGGCGCTGGTCACTAGCGGAAGCACTGGCTGCCGCACCGGCACGAAGTGGACGTCGGCGTCGTCGTCGGCGTCGGCGTCAGCAGCAGCGACTACGAGAAGGACGCGGCACCGGCACTGGCACCAGCTCGCGGACCGGTCAGTCGACAGACAAGCGGCAATTGTAATGCAGAGGATCGCGTGGATAGAAGCGCCGCGCCCGCGCTATTCCCGTTAGGGTAGCGAATCGGTAGCTGGGACTCCTACACCGTCACTCATTAACGGCCCCGCTCCTTTCAGGGACATGTGATCAACACGCCGTGTTTACTTTGTACGGGTCGCCGCGCATTGTACTGCCACACGCCTCATCATTAATTCAAGCTTTCGTTTGGCCCCGAGGCACGCAATTAACATGTCTATCGATGGGGTAATTGTTAAACTCATCCAGGACTTCGCGAATAATGCACGCGCGGCGTGAATAATGAATCGCCTTGAGATGATCGCCGGCCGCAGTCACAACCCCGGCGACGCGCGGACCGCGTAATAAACAGCCGACTCCTTAACGCGGTCTCGATGCGGATTTCGCGCCGACATCGCACTGACGCCGGATCGGCCCCTCGGCTGCTCAAGTCACGCTACGTGCCGGAACCGCCGAAATCGAACCGAAATAGATCTGAATAATGACATAATAAGCCGTACTGCAGAGATATGCAGATTGGTGCAAAGTTCCGAAATGCGGAACTGCGAGCGGTCGCTTTTCCGGCGTTCCGCAGGCTCGCGCCGTGATTGCGCGAATAGTTCGCATCACCTGCAGCCCCAGAGCTGCCATGGCATGTAACATCCTGATCGCGCCATCCTCGACATGGCACTCGACCATATCGACCTAGCGGGGCTTCCCCCCGGGTACGACGCGTCCGACATGGACGTGGTTCTAACCGTTTTCGGGAACGCGACGGAGATAGACGCCGCCGACGCGAAGCGCGCTCGCTGCGGTTGTGTATCATCAAATCGTGATTAGTTGATAACGGAATACACGACAGCCGCAACCACCTAAAGCTCCGCCGCTGCCCGAAGCCACATTGCTACCCACATTTCTGTCAACTTACACATGTAATTATCGAACAGTCGGAGTTCCGAATTTCGAGTAACACGAGGATTAACAATCATTTGCATTTGTAAAGGCGGAATAAAGCTGCGCCACGAGATACCAGCGAACAAGGTAGCGAAGCGGCACTTATCGTTAGAAGTGAACTGCGGCATTAACTGAACCAAATATCTAATTACGGCGAAAGAGCTGTAAATAAAGACGCCGCGTGACTTCCAAATGGTAAATGCCACGTCCCGACTGCGAATTAGCAACAGATTACCTTAAACGCCGGAGCCGATAAATCAAAGAGTTAAGTCGTCATGGCTAAATTGTCAATTATGTGCTCATGCCTGGAACCGTGATCGATTCATCAATTAGCATAGACGGGTCAGAGTTTACAGATCAGTGCCTTCAGGAGCCTACCGGGCCGCGAACACCGCCGCCAACGTAGCAGAAGAATCGATGCTCATTTACCATCGTTCGCTGTTTCATACGCCGAAGTGCTTCTCTACGGCCTTCCATATTTTATCGTACAACTACGTACGGATGTTAGACACAATGGTGCAAACACAAAAGCTCACAGGACCGTTCAGGAAAGATTATTTCTATTTGCCGCAATCTGATACTCAATGCGTGCGATATCGCCGAACAACATCGCCTAGCTTTACACCCGACAATAACACTCGAACATTAGATCAGCACACGAACCTGCAAAAAGTTGCGAAATACGTTCTCCAAATTTCCAAAATGAATTTATTCCTGATTCCTTCGGAAGTGTAAGAAGGCGCTTTGTCAAACGCAATTTTCAATCGTACTACATGCAAAAACGGTTCACTAACCTACGATCGTAATGCCATAGATACCAATTATCCACAGCAAATAATCATCCAACCCTATATTTAATTCATAGTTCTAATGGGAAATACGGAGTATAGAATTTCTCCCCAAACATCATATTGACAAGCAAATCATCATATAGTTTATCTGTTTAACGATACTTACCACAATATTACTGTATATTCGTGTATCATTTACTACAGGACTACAGAAAGTTAACTAGATACAGGGTGATTTCTAAATATACTCGTTAAATTTAAGGATAGTTACAGAACATTAAGCAGAACAACTTTGCAGAATAAGCTATACGTTAAAAACCAATACTAATCCCCCAAAAAATTACTGGAACGAATTTCTACGAACATAAGTTCGTACAGGTGGTTGCGACAACACCAAATTTGGATTAAATGCAAAAGCAAAGGGCAGTGTTTCAATCACATTTGGTGCATTAGGTTAATTTATTCTTATCTGATTCAGCCAGTGGTTTTCAGAAATTTGCACCAGCCCCTAATGCGACTCCCGCAAGCGATTGATTTTTATTGCAAAGGTACATCATAGTGATGAATTACCCTATATATTTTACCTAATATAGCATGCTTCTTCTAAGCCTTTTATCCTCGAAGAGATTTTCCGGTCTTTAGGAAGTTTTCAATCAGTCTTATCTTTACTCTTTGTTTGTAGACGTTTTTGTCTCTTTGTATATCCCTCAATTGCTTTACATTTGGCGCTCTTTACTTTTCATTTAGTTATTCCCATCTCTTCGATCACTTATTTTCATCGTCTTATTTGTGCCCTCTTTTACTCCCTTCTTCACTGAATACCTATTCTGAATTTGGTTTACCTTCTTTGCTTTTATGTATGTGAACCAGCGGTTTTATGTACAGTATTTTCTAACTTTATCTCTTTTTCAAGCTTGTAGTTCCTTCACGAACTGTATTGTTCGTTATTTCATTTTATAGCATTCGTTATTTTTCTCAATTTTTTTCAAATACTTTCACTTTTCAGAAATCCTAATTTTATTTTTTAGTTGTAGACTTCTTACCTCAATGTATTGATTTTTAGGGCCTGCTTGGTGTTCTTGGTTTTTCCTTCTGGCGATTAGCAATATATCGTCCACATATCCATGTGTCCTTCTATATTGGTTATCTTGCCTACATACATACATACATAATCGGTCCTCTTGATACCCGAAGGTGTCGAGGTTAACTATCCATTTTTTTAATTTTCTTCCACACTTTTCTGTTCCCTGCTAGTTCTTTCGCTTCTCTCCAGGATTTTCCTTTTTCTTTAATTATCTCTTGCACACTTTGGTTCCATGTAACTCTTAGTCTTCCTCGCCTATTTTTTCCCTGAGCTTTAGCTTGCCATATACTTTTCACCAGTCTGTTATCCTCCATACGCACTAGGTGGCCAAACCATGATAATTTAGGTTTTTCTAGGATACGGAAGCTCTAACCTTCCGCCTTGCAGGCCAAGCTCCTTCATGGGGTGTTAGTGCCTCACCATTATTATTATTATGAGACTATGAGTTGGCGTCACATCTCATTTACTTCTGATTTTCTGGTTTCTGACTTTAGCTATTCTTTTTAACCCTAGTGTGTACCTCAAGTACTTCATTTCAGCAGCCTGAATCCTACTCCTTTGTCTTTGCGATAAAACCCAGTTCTCACAGCCATGAAATAGTGTAGGTGTATATATTACTTTGTAAACCGTCATTTTTGTTTTTTTGGGATATTGATCTATGATTTAAAAAGGAATTTCTGAGGGCCTGGAACAATCTACCTGCTGTTTGTAATCTGTTCTTAAGTTCGTCTTCCAAGTTACCGCTGTTATTTATTAAACTTCCCAGGTAAATGTATCTAGTTGCTTGTTCGATAACGCTATTTTTCAATTGTACATCTATGTCCTCATCTCGATTTGAGATCACCATAAAATTTGTTTTGTTTGTGTTAATGCGTAAACCATATCTCTCTGCCTCTTCGCTCCAACATTCCAGGTTTCTTTGTAGGTCTTCTTTTCCTTCAGCGCACAGCACCACATCATCGGCAAAAACACAATTCAAACCGCACTGGCTGCAGGCGATGACATCCCACATTATACTTTTTCATCTTCTGTGTTGTCCTCTTCATGATCTCATCTATGGCAATAATAAACAGTAGCGGACTTAACACCCCTTCTTGTTGTACCCCTTCCTTAGTCTCAAATGACTCTGATAACTGGTTACACGTTTTTACTTGGTTCATTGTAGAATTGTATATACTTTTTATTACTTGTAGCAATTCGTTTACAACTTCTTTATTTTTAAGGCTTTCCCAAATTGCCTGGCGATTTAAACTGTCGAATGCTTTCCTTATGTCGATAAAGCATAAATATACGGTTTTATTATTAAGTAGTGCTTTTTCAATTACTTGCTGTAGTGCGAATATGTGATCTTGAACGCTTCGTGCTTTTCTGAACCCACTCTGTGCATTTGAGAGGTTTGGTTCGAATATCTTTCTGATTCTTTTGTCTATTATAGCCTCGTAGATTTTGACAGCTACACAAAGGAGTGATATTCCCCTATAATTATTACAATCTTTGGGATCTCCTTTCTTAAATATAGGTAATAGTATTGCCGTTGTCCATTCTTCGGGTACCTTTTTTAATTTCCAGAATAATTTATACAGGGTGATTTTAAAATGTTTCTCCCAACTTCGGGGTATTGTTCTACACACCAACGCAAGTAAAAAGGTCCAGATAAATATGTGTCCGACAATCGGGCGTTTCCGAGTTACCAGCAATTTTTGAACTTGGGAAATAGTCCAGTCAAATGGTGTTCAAAAAGGGCGAATAAAGGAAAGTTTTGGTGGAGTTCTGATATTTAGTTCCTGTATGTTTTTTGGGTCGCTCTACACGAATATCAGGTTTTCCAACAAGAATTTTGACCGGAAACACGTTTTTTTAAACGAAAACGGTGTAAAAACCCGATTTTTTTTAGCTTTTCTAAAACTACTCGAAAACTATCCAATTTCGTAAATATTGAACGGATATGAAATACAAGAGAATAAAATTTCCTACATTTTATGTACAAGCGGTTTTTTTCTCTGATCAATCGTTCAGTCGCGAGAGCGCCGCGAAGTTAGGTGTTAAAAAAAAAGTAATTATGCCAGTTTATTTCAAAGTAACTCGAAAACTATCCATTTTTTGTAAATCAACAATGGTATATGAAATGAATATTCATAAATGAAATGTTGGCAAACCTGATACTCACGTACAGCGACCCAAAAAACATATAGGAACCAAATATCAAAACTCCAAAACTTTCCCCTATTTTCTACCATTTTACTGGACTATAATTTCGCGGCTTTCTCGCGGCTGAACGATTGACCAGAGAAAAAACCTCACATACATAAAATGTATGAAATGTTATCTTATTTCATTTCATATAGGTTAAACATTTGTGAGAAATGGATATCTTTTAGGTAATTATACAAAAACTTAAAAAAATCGGTTTTTTACACCGTTTTTGCTTAAAGAAACGTGTTTCCGGTCAAAATTCTTGTTGGCAAACCTGATATTCGTGTACAGCGACACAAAAACCATACAGGAACCAAATATCAGAACTCCACCAAAACTTTCCTTTATTCGCCCTTGTTGGGCACCATTTCACTATACTATTTCCCAAGTTCAAAAATTGCTCGTAACTCGGAAACGCGCGATTGTCGGACACATGTCTATATGGACTTTTTTACTTGCCTTGGTGTGTAGAACAATTCCCCGAAATTTGACGAAACATTTTAAAATTACCCTGTATATGTCCAGCAGCTCCTTTATTCCTTTGTGACTTAGATATTTTTATAGTTCTGGTGCAATTTCATCACACCCTGGGGTTTTCTAGTTTCAGGGCTTTTAGCCCTCCTCTTCTATTATAAAGTTGCACTCTTGGTTTGCACTCTCTTCATTATCAGATGCTGCCTTGGTTTGGCTACCAAGCGTCTGATACTGATCATTTTTAGAACTTAAGAGATTTTCAAAATATTCTTTCCACCTCTCCATTATCTCACCTGTAGAACTTAACGTTTGGCCGTGTTTGTCCTTTATTTGCTTTATTACTTCTTTCTTTCCTGTTCTAAGGTTTTTTATCGCCTTATAAAATAGTTTGACATTTTCTTTACTATTTTTTTCTAATTTTTCACCAAACTTGTCCCAACTCGCTTTTTTCGTCTCTATGACTAATTGCTTTGCTTTTATTCTCTGATTTTTGTATGTTTCGCATTTGTCTTGGTTTTTATCGGCGAGATAGGTCCTCCACGCTTTCTTTTTCTTCTTAATCTCTTCTTTGACTTCGTCGTTCCACCACGAAGGTTGTTTCCGTCCAGGATTTGTTCCGTTTGTACCACATACTTCTCTTGCAATCAACTGAAGAGACTCTTTGAAGTGTTTCTATTTCATTTCCAAGTCTTTCCAAAGTACTTGTTTGTTGTAAGTTGTTCCTCCAGCTTCTTAGCATACTCCTGCTGCACAACTTTATCTTGTAATTTGGACACCTTTATTTTTGTCTTATTTTCTCTTGCCATTTCTAGCATACAATATATTTTTTTCTTATAATCCAGTCCAGCACAGTGTTAAATGCTTTTTTTCAATAAAGCATGGCATTGTCTTAACCGTGAATTTATTGCAAATGCTCTTGTTTATCCTATTTTGGTTTTTGCTCTGTATTGTCTCGTTCTTTGGTCTGAGATGGTTATACCAGACTATGCAGTAATTCTTATTGTGCATTCTTTCTATTAGGTTTGTCCTGTTTATTGTGAGGAAGGCTTACCTGAAGGGAATGATTAATAGAAATAGATCTATATTATACAGTTTGTAATTCTATAATTTGCCTTATGTGTAACGCGTCTTTTCTTGATTTACCGCATTTGAGTCCATAGATCTCAGAATTAATTCTGATAGGATTTTCTAGATTATACTTAACACTGTAACTCATTTATAGCTGTCGCAATAATCTCTACTTATAAACTGCAAATACATAATCATTAACATTTCTAATGGGAATATGCAGTCCTTAATATTGCATTGTCGAACAAATCATTGAAATGGTGTCACTGTTTAATGCATATTGGTACAGCATCTACTAAACAACTACGCAGATGTACCCATATACACATTTCACCTATACAGCATGCAGTAGCTGCTAATTTCCAACATAAGTAATTTCTAATAGATTTAATTATACATCCCTTTCGATTATTATTTCCATCTCTACCATTTCTTTTCCAATATTTTCCTGCTGTTCTGAAAACATAATTAAACCGCTTTGCCTTAGGGTTAGCCACATCTCACCTGCCTATACATGGTCTCCATTCATAATATTTACTAAAAAACCATATAGTTTGGTTCGCCATACTTATTTGAGCCACCCTGTGTAATGACCAACAGTGCTTTGCTAATGCGCTCCACTTTCGTACCTGCAACATTTGTATTAAGAAATATCTTGTAACTCTCATACTTTTAAAAATATTTTCCACCCCCGATCATTTCCAGACCTTGCATATGTTGCATATCTTCGCTGTTCGCCGCCCTGATTCTAACACAATAGATATAAAAGTAATTATGTAAGATTATTGTTAAGTAACGATGGATGCACGAAATTGTCTATGAAGTTGGATCGAGACCTGAAAATTTCAAAGCTGAGGTATTCAGGTAAACATTTTGGAAAAGGAAATTTTTGGTGTGATAAATGCTAAAATATTGGTATTAACAGGCACTATTGTTAACGATTTAACTGATACATTCACATATTCGCTACATTGATGTGTTGATGTATAAATGAAATCGATGTATTCGATAAATCACTGTATTATATAGTCGATACATGTTCGATATGTTGGTGATATCGATGTTTATTTTCAAAATCACTTTCATCTTCAAGTGGTAGCTAATTATGAACATTTGTTTAAGTAATTTTGAATAATTTGAAGATAAAAATTGGTTAAAGAAAAATTAAGCAAAAGTTGTTGTACGTACTTGCATTCACTGAACAATGGTTACACATCTATATATACGGGGTGTCTCTAAAATGAACATGACTTAACCATGGGTTT